>CP092872.1:95110285-95183470 GCA_030710605.1 Cordylochernes scorpioides
GAATGAATTCGAGCATAAGACCGATTCGAGAGACAGAATAAGTAATTATTAGAACCTTCAACGAGTTTAGACTCGTTCCATGATAGGATAAGATTTTAAAGTATTAGTTAACTATAAGGACCGCGAACGAGACGCCAGAACGAGCCAATGAGTCAAAGTTTTAGAAGTGTTGTATTGAGGACAGTAGGATTAAGAGCAGTTATACAGGGAGTAGAATTCTGAAGGAATTTGTAAAAGAACCAAAATTTCAGATTGATAAAATTCAAATTTATAAGATGTAGATTTATAGGGTTCAGGTCAATGAATAGGGAGTATATTGGTAGATGAAAGTAATATGAATTTCTTGGAAGGGGGAGGTAGCTGAACTGTACACACCCCAGAGACAAGGTAAACGGAGTCACAAACAAAATGGGAGAAGTTGATTAGTTTCTCTGTCAAACAGAGAGCTTTCTTCATACGGTTGTCACCCTAGATTTAAATGGACTGTGTAGTTAATAGAGGTCTGGGCTATGTTCCATTTGACCAAGATTCTAAATGATGTACCCATCTGGGTTGAGAGTATTGTAACAGAGGAATCTAACACATAAGAGAAAACACACCCTCCAGTAGGATCGGGATAGACGAATATTACCCAGTGACCAACTCGTGATTCCAGACTGAATAAGATTGAAAACTTAACTGAGATACTAAACCTTGAACCTTCAGCGCACAAATATATATAATGTGTTTTCATTTTCTTATTGAATATGTTATTATTTTATATCATATATATTATATTATAATCATATGCTATTCATTTCAACAATTTTATTTCCTTTGATATTCATGATATTAGTAATATTTACCTGCCATGTTGCGATTTTTTTTTTAACATGTTGTCATGGCTTATTCTTCCCTCAAGGCATGATCTATTTTATCCTTATTGTCTTTTATCCGCCTTACTTGTATATGTATATATATTTTGTCATCATATATAATTTTGTAGTAGTTTTCTTTATCATCTATCATGGGATGATTTTTATCATTTTTAATCACTATCTGCATGATACGTGTTTTCTTCAATATATATATTATACCCATCATATAACATGGAAGGATTCATTTTATCATTACATATTTCGTGCCTTATTTAATAATTACTTTCACAATTTGTTTTCTGTAATTTCTTTATTTAGCAAAAGTCATCATGTCATAGGCTAATCATTATATACCAAGATATTTCTTTCAGCTAACTATAATTATCCTTTCCTTTGATTGTATATGTATAACTATACCACACGAATGTCTTGATTGGTACTTAAATAAAGATGCTGGCATGTTTTAGGAGTTGGACTAGTCAGTTATTTCTAAACGACTTCTTGGCGCCCAAATTTTTTTTATATAATATGTAATAGGGAAATGTTCTAACTGTATTGTTAGCAGAAAGAAGGTAGCAATGAAACCAGCACACCAGAGGCAAGGATGGGGTTGAGAGGACCTACCACAAGGAAGGCCTACTCCTCAAGACCAAAGAAGAAAGTGGAAGGGTGGTATATATACCCATGAATGGTAAGACAGATGACCTTGCTTACTTCCATACATATGATATGACTGTCCCCCATAACCTATGTTGATAACAGTGTGCTGACAGAATAATAACACATAAAAACCCCTTTGCCAGGATGCACAATGCCCACTAATGTTCGGAATAATAAACATCTAGAATAGCATACCATCATTTTGATTAGCCTTATCTTCCCTATAGGTTTCGGTACACCTGGCTTCACCTAGTAATGGAAAATGCATTTTGCTAGAAATGGGCCTGCTTTCATAGTAACTGATGAAAGGCAGATGAATAATGAATAGCACAAACGCATATGTCCATTACTTGGCAGGGGGAGGATTGTTGGGGCACGTTTTTGTAACCATACCCCAACAGAAGGCGTATGTATAATCAAATCAAATGGATACATGGCTTCCCTCCCACATAGACTTACAGACCACCTTTTGCCCAGAAACCTAGACAATTGATGACACCAGACTTCCATGCCGAAAGCTGATGCCTGGTGAAGAAGACACCAGTGACATCCAGGGACATCCGCGCTGGAAGCTGTTGTTCCATATGTACATATATTCCCCTCACCAAAAATTTAGGTAAAGGTGACCAGAAAAAAAAAATGGAGAAGGAAGATTTCTAAAAGACTAAGCCTTATAAATATCCTTCCCGAAAAAAAGGAAGCATCACATTACAGTCCAGGTAAAAGGGGCCTGGGTCGATTTTTAGCCAAGACGGGGGGCGATATATATACCGTCCCGAGAAAAGGGAGGATAGTATTTCAATCCATGTGGAGGGGGGGCCTGGGGGTCTGAAATTTTACACTAGTGCCGTGGCTGTTTCTCTCTTTAGATTTTTTTGTTTTGGTAATACTATATGTTCTATTTTGATGGGAGAGGCCTGGGGCGTCTATGAAATTGTATACTGGAGCCGTTGGCCATTCTGATTGGTGTTTCTTTCGGCGAATGAAAATGCCAGCCAATAGAAACTTTGGCGCGGCAGCGAATGAAAACGGAGAGAGACATGAATAAAAGAGGGTTTCTTTGCCAAAAGGCGGATTCAATCTGAGTCGCTCAGTGAGAGGACAGTCTTCAGACGGGAGATCAGACCTTTGCCGGCACTTTCGAGAAAAGGTAAGCCATTTGTCATTATGACTTAGCGCCCCCCCCCCTTTTTGTGTAGTAACCAACCTAGATTTCGCATGGGCCCTAAAGGGCTATAAAGTAACTTCAGGTCACCTCTATCTAAATTTTTACTATGTAAATAGCATATCTCGTCAGTATAGACAAGTTCCCAAATTTTAATTTATTTAAATAAATATCTAGAGAAATTTTCTTGTTTCCTCTCATACATATTTCATTCCTTTTGCTTTATGGTACTACCCCCCCCCCCACACCTTAATTTCACAAATTGTAATAAATATAGAACTACCAACTCTGTTGGAATAGAGTTGTGTACTATATCTTTGCTGTGATATATTGACATAGCGACAGTTGCAAATTACGACTTTATTAGGGCTACTTTGAGGGTATCTATCTGTCAGGTTTTAGTAATGTTTGTACTTTTATGTGTTTCAGTGCGTTATTCCATCATATTTACCATTATACCATATTTTCTGATTCCTCGAGCTATTGTTACGCTGTTAGGAGGGTACGGCATGATGCAAACAGATTTGTATGTTTGACTATTGTTTGTGTTATTTGGGCTATAAAAATGCCTTAATATGAATCTATTTACAGTTGATCTGTAGAAATTATAGAGATCTGTTGCTATAATTTTCCTCTATGAAATAGCTCCCAGCGTCTTCAGTGGGTTGCTAAACCTCCAGAAGGAGTCTTTTATAGATTGCCCAATTTAATAACGATTTCATGGGTTGTCTGATGAAATTGTATACTAGTGTCGTGGTTGTTTCCATCTTTAGACCTTTGTTCTGACAATATTATATGCTCGATCCCTGCTTTAACTCAAACTTTTAATCAATTACAGAGTTTCCCCCCCCTTTTTTTTTTCTTTATTTATCCTGTTTGCACAAATTGCATTACATGTGATGATGTAAAGACATATGTCGATAGTGCATCATTGACAGCTGTGCTTCTATTATACAACATTAAGGTCTTGCTGCGGGTTATATACATGGGGTTGTTGGCCTAAATTGCTATATATATATATACTTAAGTAAGGAAACTTTATATAGTCACATCGTGTATCCTCCCTTTTCATCTTGCTGCGGGTTATATACATGGGGTTGTGGGCCTAAATTGCTATATATATATATATATATAGTGTAGAAACTATATAACAAAATTATAACAGTGATTCTAATTTTAAAAACTTAAGGAGCAAACTGATAATAATGATAACTTATATCAGTTAGATTTGATTAGATTAGCAAGCTAAATCTAAATTAATTATAACAATAAATAGTTATTTAATTTTATAGTCCAGTTTTGTATTAAGATTATCTTCACTATTATGATTATTTAAATACAAATTATAAAATTTGTAAAATGTTATTAATTTGTAGATAGAGAGAGAAAAAAAAATCCTTTACTTCTATTACATCCTCAAGTTAATTATATATTTATAATTAATAACAATAAAAAAAATTAACAAAGTAACGTCTATTACATCGGCTTTTACACGTCATTCAGACATACTCTAATCCTATATATAGAATAATCGAAGAGATAATATATATAATAGTTAGAAAAAAGAGAGAAAGACAGAACCATGCACTTTTAATCAAACAAATAATAAGGAAAAAAAAAAAAAGAGTTTTATAAAGAAGGTAGATAAGATTGTTAGTATATATATATATTTTTTTTTTATGATTTTATATTTTATCCTTTTTTTTTTTTTTTTTTAAAAAAGATTTTTAAAGGTTTTTTTATTTTATAATATGATTATAAATAGTTGTATTTAGTAATATATCTATAGTATGAATTAACATTTGTTATAAGTTTGGATATTATGTTTTGAAACCCTAATGGTAGACCAGACATACACAAAAAACTTTAAATTGAAATAAATTGGAAAAATAGATCTGCTGGAACGGGGATCATCAGATAAAATTCCAGCGACATTTCAACCCCTTCTTTATTATGTCATAGATCTCTTTTAAACCGGATTTTATGTGTTAATATTAAGTTGTTTCAGTGAAATATTTAAATGAACATATATAGTAGATACAAATGTTAACAAATTCAAACTGTAAACCTACCTCTGCCGTGGAGTCCTCCATTGTGAATATCTATTTCTGGCTAACACATGTCGCGGGAGGGGAATGTCCCCCCACATTTCAAATTTAGACCATTTATTCAGAATTCCTTTGAACAACAAGAAAATTAAAGAAGAAAGGAAAAATAGTTAAGGGAAGAAAGCTAAATTTCATAATCTTTACAGCTAGTTATATCAAAATAACTGATTTAACACTTATTCATCTTTTAATATTCCTTTAAAAAGGCAAATTATAATAGTTTAATAAAGCTATTAATTGTGTAAATTCAACTTTATTTAACTTCCATTTTCCTCCCCAGAAATTGGAGATTAAACAAAAATGAACTATATACTTTAACACTTTAAAAATCTTGTGAAAAAATCTTTTAATCAGTTATTTAATCAAAGTTTAATTAACTGTTAAAGATTATAAATTTGTATTAGTTAATATTAATAGAAATTATAGAAAGTTGAATTCATAAATGGATATTTCCATTTATTTTTTTTAAATATTTTATAATTGATATACTGTTGAAATATTTTACTTGTTTGATACTAAATTTGTTTTTAATAAATTCCATGTTTAAATTTTTAACATCTTCTATGAAATTATCTAATATATTATTTATTCTATAAAATCTTAGAAACTGACCATAATATATACCTTTACAGCAATTTAATGATATATTAGAATTCATATTACAGTATTTTATAATATTGAAATTATAATTACTCTTTTTGTTATAAACTCTAACAGCACTATTTGTAAGGTCTATATTCAAGTCTAAAAAGTTAACTTTTTTGTTTCTATAAATTTTTTCATTGTTCTTAAGTTTCAAGTATTTAGGATATATTTCAGGTATTAATTTTTTAAACAGTGGATTATTAAATATTATTATGTCATCTACATATCGGAATATTTGCCAATTAATATTATTTTGTAGAAAGTATTCTCTTTCGTACCAGAACAATATTAAATTTGCTAATAACGGACTAGAAGAGGTACCCATGGGAACGCCTTCTGATTGAATATATATTTTATTTTTAAATTCTATATAGTTAAAATTTAAAAATGTTTCCAGTAGAGTTTTTGCTGTTTTAAGATCTAATTTAAATGTTTTATATCTGTTATGAATAATTTTAATGTAGAAAGTTTTGTCATTAATGAATTCATTAAATAAATTGGTTATTTTATTATTTAGATCTCTTAAATTTATTTTAGAATATAGGTCCTCAAAGTCAAATGTGTGTACTGTTTCAATGTTTGTCCAATTGTTCATTAAATAATTAATGTTTTTTTTATTTGAGTCGATAAATTTATAATTATATTTATTAGTTAATTTATTTATAATAAATTGTAGTGTTGAGGCTAATTGTATATCAATATTTTTTATGACTGAATTTATACCAGATGTGATTGTTCTGAAAGAAATAGGTTTTTTGTGTAGTTTAGGAATTATATAGAACTTTGGTATGTTTGGATTTTTGTGGTTATTATAAATTTTTAGTGAATTTTCAACATTTTTGATGTCTTTTTTGATTTTTGTGCCTGTAGTTCTAGCAAAAGTGTATTTATGATTATTATCAATTTCCTTTTTTAGTATATCGTGGTATAGATTTTTACAAATTAAAGATAAATTATTGGAACATTTATCTATAGGAGTGATAATATAGTCCTTCTGTAAATTAATTATATTTTCTTTAAAAGAAGGAATGTCTGAATTGGGTTTTGTGTATTTAAGTGTATTATTATAATAATTTATAATTTCCTTTTTAATATTATGTTTCCATTCCAGAAAAGTAAATTCTGGAATACTGTATCTTATACTAGTTTTATTTATGAAAATATCTATATCTTTTAATATAGATTTAATTGTATTATTATAATTGTGTTTAATTTGAGGTATATATTTATACCCTTTATTTAAAATTTCTTGATATTCTGGATTTAAAAAAGAAAAGTTGCTAGTTAATATATGACCTGAGAACTTATATTTTCAATATAGTTGTTGCAATTACATTTAATTTTTTTAAAATTTGCCAAATTATTAATAAATTGGTTATAATTGCAAACTAAATTACCTATATTTTTATTGTATCTCCAGATTGTTTTAAAATTTAAATTTTTTATAGGGAAAAGATTATTGATGATTTGGTTATTAAAAATAACATTAAATTTAATATGATTAAATAAATTGTTATTAAATTTAATGATAATATTAATGTTATTAGTATTTTGTTTAATTTTTCTGTATTTAAAGATGTCGTGTGTGATATCTATTAATCTGTTAGTCAGATTATGAATTTTAATATATTCTATGAGTTTGATAAATTTATTATTATTTAGTTTAAATAATGTTTTAATAAATTTATCGACGAAGTTGTTAGTGTACATTTGTTTTGGGTCCAGTAATTCTTCAAATTCAATGTAACCTAATTTATTTGTAGTTTTACCTCTAGTTTTATTAGGTTTAGTTTTAAATTCATTTTTATATTTGCAACTGATTTCATAAGTTGAAATTTCTTCTGTTTGTGGTTTGTATGTGTAGTTTAATTCGTCGTTAAGTCCATAAGGGAATAATGTGTTGTGTTTATAAATGTAGTTGTTTTCTAATAATAGTCGTTGTTTTTTGTTTTGACATATGTCTAGTATTTCTATCTTAAAGTTGTTAAAAGTATGTAATTGATTGTGTTCTTTCATATATATATTACCAATTGATTTTTTAGCGTGGTTTCTATGTAGGTTTATTCGTATATTTAATGGATTACAAGTTTGTCCTATATATGATAGTTGACAAATTTGGCATGTTAATTTATAAATAGTATTCACTAATTTACAACTAGTTGTTTGAAAAGTGTCATGGTTCTTAAGAGAGGGACAAGTTTGACAATTTTTTCTTAGGCAATTCTTAGCGAGTTTAAATTAACATAAAAGAGGTGCTAACACTAATATGTTTGTAGTTTTTTTTAGTTTTTTTAGTTTGTTATTCTTATGAATTTTTTAAATATATTTTACTTAATTGTTTTTGTGGTGATAAAATTTGTAATAAATTGAATAATTAATCTATAAATATATAGATATTACTGTTTGTTATCTGTTATATTTTTAAGAATAACTAATAAAAAAAACATCTTTAAACTAACAAAAACACTGAAAAAAACAAAAGTTCTGAAATTATTTTTTTTTCCTAGAATTACTTTTATAATTTAATTTTTAATAATCAAACAATGAAAGATAATTAAAATTTGTATGAAGATTTATTTATATTAGAATATCTAATATAATTTAATTTGTATATTATGTTATATATAAAAAAATATATATCATAGAGCAAGCTCATATGAATTAATATAGTGTAGAAACTATATAACAAAATTATAACAGTGATTCTAATTTTAAAAACTTAAGGAGCAAACTGATAATAATGATAACTTATATCAGTTAGATTTGATTAGATTAGCAAGCTAAATCTAAATTAATTATAACAATAAATAGTTATTTAATTTTATAGTCCAGTTTTGTATTAAGATTATCTTCACTATTATGATTATTTAAATACAAATTATAAAATTTGTAAAATGTTATTAATTTGTAGATAGAGAGAGAAAAAAAAAATCCTTTACTTCTATTACATCCTCAAGTTAATTATATATTTATAATTAATAACAATAAAAAAAATTAACAAAGTAACGTCTATTACATCGGCTTTTACACGTCATTCAGACATACTCTAATCCTATATATAGAATAATCGAAGAGATAATATATATAATAGTTAGAAAAAAGAGAGAAAGACAGAACCATGCACTTTTAATCAAACAAATAATAAGGAAAAAAAAAAAAAGAGTTTTATAAAGAAGGTAGATAAGATTGTTAGTATATATATATATATTTTTTTATGATTTTATATTTTATCCTTTTTTTTTTTTTTTAAAAGATTTTTAAAGGTTTTTTTATTTTATAATATGATTATAAATAGTTGTATTTAGTAATATATCTATAGTATGAATTAACATTTGTGATAAGTTTGGATATTATGTTTTGAAACCCTAATGGTAGACCAGACATACACAAAAAACTTTAAATTGAAATAAATTGGAAAAATAGATCTGCTGGAACGGGGATCATCAGATAAAATTCCAGCGACATTTCAACCCCTTCTTTATTATGTCATAGATCTCTTTTAAACCGGATTTTATGTGTTAATATTAAGTTGTTTCAGTGAAATATTTAAATGAACATATATAGTAGATACAAATGTTAACAAATTCAAACTGTAAACCTACCTCTGCCGTGGAGTCCTCCATTGTGAATATCTATTTCTGGCTAACACATGTCGCGGGAGGGGAATGTCCCCCCACATTTCAAATTTAGACCATTTATTCAGAATTCCTTTGAACAACAAGAAAATTAAAGAAGAAAGGAAAAATAGTTAAGGGAAGAAAGCTAAATTTCATAATCTTTACAGCTAGTTATATCAAAATAACTGATTTAACACTTATTCATCTTTTAATATTCCTTTAAAAAGGCAAATTATAATAGTTTAATAAAGCTATTAATTGTGTAAATTCAACTTTATTTAACTTCCATTTTCCTTCCCAGAAATTGGAGATTAAACAAAAATGAACTATATACTTTAACACTTTAAAAATCTTGTGAAAAAATCTTTTAATCAGTTATTTAATCAAAGTTTAATTAACTGTTAAAGATTATAAATTTGTATTAGTTAATATTAATAGAAATTATAGAAAGTTGAATTCATAAATGGATATTTCCATTTATTTTTTTTTTAAATATTTTATAATTGATATACTGTTGAAATATTTTACTTGTTTGATACTAAATTTGTTTTTAATAAATTCCATGTTTAAATTTTTAACATCTTCTATGAAATTATCTAATATATTATTTATTCTATAAAATCTTAGAAACTGACCATAATATATACCTTTACAGCAATTTAATGATATATTAGAATTCATATTACAGTATTTTATAATATTGAAATTATAATTACTCTTTTTGTTATAAACTCTAACAGCACTATTTGTAAGGTCTATATTCAAGTCTAAAAAGTTAACTTTTTTGTTTCTATAAATTTTTTCATTGTTCTTAAGTTTCAAGTATTTAGGATATATTTCAGGTATTAATTTTTTAAACAGTGGATTATTAAATATTATTATGTCATCTACATATCGGAATATTTGCCAATTAATATTATTTTGTAGAAAGTATTCTCTTTCGTACCAGAACAATATTAAATTTGCTAATAACGGACTAGAAGAGGTACCCATGGGAACGCCTTCTGATTGAATATATATTTTATTTTTAAATTCTATATAGTTAAAATTTAAAAATGTTTCCAGTAGAGTTTTTGCTGTTTTAAGATCTAATTTAAATGTTTTATATCTGTTATGAATAATTTTAATGTAGAAAGTTTTGTCATTAATGAATTCATTAAATAAATTGGTTATTTTATTATTTAGATCTCTTAAATTTATTTTAGAATATAGGTCCTCAAAGTCAAATGTGTGTACTGTTTCAATGTTTGTCCAATTGTTCATTAAATAATTAATGATTTTTTTATTTGAGTCGATAAATTTATAATTATATTTATTAGTTAATTTATTTATAATAAATTGTAGTGTTGAGGCTAATTGTATATCAATATTTTTTATGACTGAATTTATACCAGATGTGATTGTTCTGAAAGAAATAGGTTTTTTGTGTAGTTTAGGAATTATATAGAACTTTGGTATGTTTGGATTTTTGTGGTTATTATAAATTTTTAGTGAATTTTCAACATTTTTGATGTCTTTTTTGATTTTTGTGCCTGTAGTTCTAGCAAAAGTGTATTTATGATTATTATCAATTTCCTTTTTTAGTATATCGTGGTATAGATTTTTACAAATTAAAGATAAATTATTGGGACATTTATCTATAGGAGTGATAATATAGTCCTTCTGTAAATTAATTATATTTTCTTTAAAAGAAGGAATGTCTGAATTGGGTTTTGTGTATTTAAGTGTATTATTATAATAATTTATAATTTCCTTTTTAATATTATGTTTCCATTCCAGAAAAGTAAAAAAAGGATAAAATATAAAATCATAAAAAAAAATATATATATATACTAACAATCTTATCTACCTTCTTTATAAAACTCTTTTTTTTTTTTTTTTTCCTTATTATTTGTTTGATTAAAAGTGCATGGTTCTGTCTTTCTCTCTTTTTTCTAACTATTATATATATTATCTCTTCGATTATTCTATATATAGGATTAGAGTATGTCTGAATGACGTGTAAAAGCCGATGTAATAGACGTTACTTTGTTAATTTTTTTTATTGTTATTAATTATAAATATATAATTAACTTGAGGATGTAATAGAAGTAAAGGATTTTTTTTTTCTCTCTCTATCTACAAATTAATAACATTTTACAAATTTTATAATTTGTATTTAAATAATCATAATAGTGAAGATAATCTTAATACAAAACTGGACTATAAAATTAAATAACTATTTATTGTTATATATATATATATACATAAATAAGGAAACTTTAATAAGTCACATCGTGTATCCTCCCTTTTCATCTATCCAAACCGGGAACGCAACATTTTTTACTAGGGTGATGTATTGTTTTGATTCACAATTAAAGGGATAGGTGAATCTTTTGGTATATGAATACCATCCTCCTTCAGCTTTATATTTAAATTAATGTTTCACTAGTATTATTTAATACTTAGAATAGTGAAAATATAGCATACACCTCACCATATTATTGTTTGCGTTGTCTCCAGCTTTGATGAGATCTTTTATTCCCAGAAGACGCTATTGAAAATTCAAGATCCATAGACTTGACACCCTTATATTATTGAGTAAAGATATATCTCTCTAAAAGTCAATATGTAATAATGAATATGCCAATATGTTTCATATTATTTGTACCGTTATACATTCTTTTGACCAATTCGGCTGATTTTTTAACAGTATATAGCGTTAAATTTAGAAGAAATATTTGTCACATTTTTACCACCAGGAAAATTCAAAATAGACAACTACTACAATGACTATTTTTTTCATGTTTGATGGGCAGAAGCAATATTTTTTTCGGTGAAAATTTACTCTAGCAGTACAGGGTAAAGCCAAGTCACACACACACATATATATAATTAAAGGGAGAGGCGACTCCCCTTCCCACCCATTTATAAATGGATATTTTGCCAGTAGGAAATTTATCTATAAAATCAAAGGTCGCCTTTCCTGTCAAACATTTTAGTTGGCAGAGCGCCATCATTTAATTTTTCATATATATACAAGTCATAATATTTATAAATATCTAAATCAAATGGCTTGTGTGAGAGTATGAGGAAAGGGAAGATAAAATAGCCTGGTCAAAACAACCCCCTTGGACACCAGATGTCCAGCCTTCATTCCTGGGAGATATAAGGACATCTGTCTCTCCTAGAGTGGCTCACTAGAACTAAGCCATGAGTGGTGTGGTACAACCACATAAATGTATAGTGTAACATTCAATTCACTAATGAATAATTTATATACAGTAGAACCCCTCCATGAGAGGACAGTTTTCATTTTCAAAATTACCATTTTTACAATTTAGTAACTCTCCAGTAAGACGACACCTCTCCCTAAAGGAAACTTTGGCTCTGCAATTAAATGTTCTTTACAGGGAGGTTCTACTGTATTGATAATAAATCTATTTCAGACATAATCATCTAGATATATAGTTAAACCTGTTTTGCGCCCCCTCTTGGGGCTCACCAAAATAGGGTGCTATAGATGGGGTGATATATCAATTTTAATGTAAATCTGCATTACTACTTATTTAAAATTGTGCACTATAAAGAGGAAGGTGCTATTTAGAAGGGGCGCTATATACAGGTTTAACTGTATATATTTTTATATATTGAAATGGAAGAAGAGGAAAAGAGTGAGTGCTTATAAAGAAATTAAGTCAGCACCATTTGAGTATCCATAGATATGTTTAATGACTATGGATTAAGATACAGTCATAGACTCTATAAAGAGAAAAGTTCAAACACAATATATAATTTTATTACAACAACAACTGTCTCTGTTGAAAGAAAATTATAAAAAAAAAAAAAAAATCAACAACAACACGGAAAGCAATAAATGAATAATAATAAATATTTATTAAGGCATTAAAAACAATATGCATTTCTTTAATCTCTATTTACAATTAAATTTACAATTTAAAAAAAAAAAACAAATCTTCAAGTATAACAACTTTTTTTTTAAATCTTAAAAAAAAAAAAAAGAAATTACAGAACATTTTCTTTTTTTTTTTAAATATTTATATATATATATATTATTGGCTGTACAGAAAAAAAATCAGTGATTAGAAAAAAAAAAGAGATTTGGCAACACTGATATGAAACACATTTAACTACAGAAATGCAGCATTTGAGAGGGGGGAAGTGGGAAAAATAATTTACAAATCATTTAATATGTAATGAGTCGTTACACACAATAATAATAAAAAATTATTTTTGTACAATTAAAAAATAAATATACAAAATTCACAACAATTCAAGGAGGGTGGGGGGGGAAGAGAAAGAGAAAATAAGGCAAATCCTTAAATTTAAGGAATTTTGAAAAAATTTTATATACATATCTCTCATTATATATATATAATATAATTTTAAATATATTTTTATTTAAATAAAAAACAATTTAAATAATAAATATTTTTAGATTATTTTTCTTATTGTAATTCTCATATATTAAAGGGTAGGGAAAAGGAAATCCTTTTTTAGATTTTTTCTTAAAAAATAAGAACTTAATATATTAAAAAAATAAATAATAATAAAAAAAATTATTGAGATAAACAAATATATTAAATAATCTCTGGGTTTTGTAGGAGAGAGAGAGAGAAAAATAAAAAGAGAATCAATTATGTAAATAAAGGAATAAATTACCTCCATGTCATTTTTGAGAGGGCCTAAAAAAATTTGCATAAGTATATAAATGAGGTTTAAAGAAAAGTATAAAATAAAGAAAGTGGAGAGAGGAAAGGGAGTTGTGCAGAGTTTTCTCTTCAAGTCATCAACAAACAATAAATAATGAGGCAGGGCGGGGATGACATATTTACATGGCGGGGGAAGATGACTACATATCACAGTTCGGAGTCCCATAGGCTCGAGAGGAACTGGAATCCCTCCCTGTCTAGGTACTCCAGATTGAAGGAGAGCTCCACCCCTTGTAGTTTGTAGGCTGAGTGGCTTGTGATGTAGTCCGCCAGCCTGTAACGTATCCTGCGGTCGTGCTCCGTGGAGGTAAGCAGGCCAATCTTGGCTTCGAGGGCTTTCAGCTCTGCCGGAGTCGGAGGAGCAGCTTCGCAGGGTGAGAGCGGGGAGACCAGCTGCTGGTCAGGTGGCAGTAAGGGAGAGCAGGAGATACAGGGCGGAGGGTCCATCTTGGTCTTCTTATTTAACGCTATGTCATCATCACTGGGATCTGATGGACTCCGTTTAGAAGATCCCTGCTCTGCTGGACTGGCCGGTGGGTCTGGAGAAGCAATGTCCCCGTTGCCGTTGAACCACGGTGGCTCCTCCTTGGGGCTGGGAATGGACAACTTGGAAGGTTGCAGTTCCACTGGAGTGATGTAGTCGGGGGTCTCTTTCTTCAAATCCCTCTGCTTCCTGGATTTGGACTTTGGTGTGAGTTCTGGCTCACTGTGCCTCTTGATGAGGGGCTCAGTGGGGATAATTTGAGGGTGAAAGGGTTCCTTCTCAACCGAGGACTGGTGGTCGGACTTTCCAAAATCCAGGGGATCAGGGGAATGGATGGTGTCCAGAGTAAAGGAATGGTTGGAAGCCTCGCTGCAGATCTTCTCGCTGCTGGGTGTTGAGCGGGGGGTCTCTCTCCTTGCTATGGAGGGTGGCTTCACAGGGCTCTTCAGCTCCTTCTTGGCTTTCAGCCTCGCCTCCTTCTGCTTCCTCTTCTCTTCCTTCTTCAGCTGTCTCTCCAGCTTTGACTTCTCCTTGGACTTCTTCACCTCAGGAGGGTACCTGTACTTCACTTCCTCTGGGGCCTTGGCTGGCTCCTCCAGCTTCACCTTTACTTCTTCCTTCTGGACTGGGTAAGACTTGGTGGACTCCTCCTTCAGAGCAGAGTGAACTTTAGACTTCACCACGTCCATCTTGGACTCGCTTTTGGGCATCTTAGGCTTGGACTCTGGCATCTCTGCCAGCCGGTTGGGCCTGGAGTCCTCCTTTGACTTAGATTCAGAAGGAGGTTTCAAGATCTCCTTGGACTTGATGTCATTCATGATGAGCTGCTTGGGCCGGGAGTCGTGGGAGCTCTTCTTCATCTCTTTGTTCTTCGACTCACTCGGCCTTTGTTTGACTTCCTCTTTGGATTTGGACTCAGTGGGGACCTTGTTTTTAGAATCTTCTTTTGTCTTGTGGAAACTGGGGGCCTTGCTAGGCTTCAAATCATCTTTCTGCTTGTACTCTTTCTGGGCCGCCTTTGTCCTCAGCTCCTCTTTGGGCTTCTGCAGCGATGATTTTTGCTTGGCCTCCTCCCTGATTTTGACATCGTTAGTCTTTGGCTCTTTAGGCCTCCCCTCCGGGAAACTTTCTTCTTTGGCCTTGGATTCTGCATTCTTAACTTTTTCTTCCTTCACCTTAGATTTGTGGTCTTCCTTTATTTTGTGGGATTTCACTTTGGCCTTGTGTTCCTCCTTATTTTTGGTGGGAGTGGACACCTTTTCAGATTCAGTCTGCTTGGATTTCTTCTCTTCCTTGTGCCTTTTCTCAGCAGAGTTCTCGCTAACTTTGCTCAGGTCTGAGGTACTTTCAGATTTCTTCTTCTCTGAGTGGGAGGACTTCACTTTATTTGTATCTTTGGAGGAGGAGGAGTTCAACTTCTTGTCAGATTTGTGCACTTTCTTCTCCGGGGTATCTTCTTTGGACTTGGAGAGCTGCTTGGCTTTTTCCTTAGTCAGAGCATCACCTTTCGAAGGAGATTTCTTTTCAGACTTATTAGGCTTGCTGCTCTCTTTGCTGGAAGCCTCTACAGGCTTGGGGGGTTTATCCTTGGGAGGCTTCGGCTTCCCTTCTTTGGAAGACTTGGAGGACTTTATTAAATCTTCCTTCGACCCGTAGCTGGACTTGGCAGCTTTGTCATGGTGCTCCTTGGAAGAAGGCTTGGAGTCTTCCCTGGAGGCTTTGGGCTTCTGATCTTCCTTTGAAGAATTTTTAACTTTCTCCTCCTTTGGAAGATGCTTAGGCTTCTTTTCAGGCTTATGGGGCTTCTCCACTTCCTTGGTTGGCGGCGGAGGCTCAGGCTCTTTGGGAGGCTTGCTCACCACCGCCTCTTTCTTGCTAGAATGTTTTTCCTTGGTGGGGGTGCTGCGGATGGGTGAGGGAGGCTTGACCTTCCTCTCTGGGGAGGAGGAGTGAGAGGATGAGGAGGCAGCGGAGGAGGAAGAGGCTGCGGATGAGGACGATGATGATGCTGAGGAGGCTTCGCTCACGTTGGAGGCTGCGGATGAGGATCGTGAGCGGGAGGATGATGAGGCGCGAGAGGAGCTGCGTGAGGAATGGGAGTCGCTGGAGAGTGGCGAGACCAAGGAGTCCTTTTCCATCTCCATCATGAGGGCTCCCAGAGGACCATGGCTCGTTGGCCTCACCTGCTTCGAACTGGAGCTCTTGGTGGAACTGGCAACGCTGGATATGGATGGGGACTTCTTGAAGCCTTGCTGGGGTTTTGTGGATGGAGGAGGGATGGACACTTCTTCTTTTCTCTTCTTCTTGGGGGGCTTCTCCTCTCTTTTGGGGGCAGGGATGGCCGGAGGGGGCGCCTGTTCCGACTTTGTCTTCTTCCTGGCAGGGGCAGGACCTTCCTCAAAGGAAGAAAGGGAGTCGCTGCGTGCTCTCTTGGTGGGAGTCTCCGGCTCCTTGGAGGCGATGTCCTTACTGGGGATGATGGCACTGGGTTTGGGCCGTCCACTGCCCGGAGGCCTACCCACTGGCTGCTTGGTGCTGTTCAACTGCACATCCCACCACACCATGCTGTCTTCACACATCTCACAGTACAAGGCACTCAATGATGAAATACCTGCCCTAATGATATTGTACTTTACGAGGCAGACATTATGCCCTTAAAGGATAGAAGAAGCTACAATCTGCCAAAATATATAAACAAAATCAAGAGTTATGGAAACAAACACAGAACTTCCAAGTACATACTTAATTGGGAATCCAATTTAAGACTCAAAAAAGAAGGCCCTCTACACCTGGCCAAAAGAAATGGATTTTTAAAATATAAAGTGGAAAAAAATTATTTAGCAGAAAAAATTTCTCCCCATGCAAAAAACCACTACAAAATGTTATTTTTAATGACACTTTAAATGAAACCACCAACAAACAATACCAAAATCCAGAATACTTAAAACAATTACACTGATAGACAAAACTTAAGGAAGTTGTACCTTATAGCATATATATATCGGGATTCAGAAAATATCTCTCAGAGTTATTTTCTGAATCCAGATATATATATGCTATAAGGTACAACTTCCTTAAGTTTTGTCTATCAGTGTTATCATTAGAAATAATTAATAACATTCCTAAAAATGCAATAACTATCTATACCGATGGTAGCAGAGATGAGTTGGGAAACAACTCAATGATGAAAACTTCATTGAAGAATGCCTGTAGAGAATAAAAACACACATACCCACACATTTGATAAAGTACAATTTAGATATTTTTGAATTAAAGATTCTCAAGGTAAATGATACCTGTCACTTTATGATACAAACCTCATTTTCTGTTTTAATCTTTCTGAAAAATTGTCTGCGGGGCAATTACAAAATTTAAATGGTTCAACATCCACCAAGTCTCCTAAAAACATTACTTTGATATATAGTAAAACATATGATAAGGCACAGTTATAGACTGATTACCTTGTAGAGTAAATCAAGTGTATTTTAAAAAAGTGAATATGTAAATAAAGGAAATAAGACCTAATCCAAATAATTTAATAGTGTGTGACGGCAACAACATTGTCACCATCATCAGACAAAAGAATAAATGAGAAAAAATATTACAGCAAGTTCTTATATAGTACTGTTATCAAGTGTTGACACTTTTAATTCAAGTTTAACACTTAATAACAGTACTATATAAGAACTTGCTGTAATATTTTTTCTCATTTATTCTTTTGTCTGATGATGGTGACAATGTTGTTGCCGAAACATCACACACTATTAAATTATTTGGATTAGGTCTTATTTCCTTTATTATAATCTATAATCCAAATTGTGCTTTATCATGAATATGTGAATATTACCGTGACATTGTGTGTTTCCTGCCATGATGTTTGAATAAGTGTGTGTGCTACAATGAGAGGAAATAATAATTTTACTCTGCTGTTTTATCATCTCAGTGGCAAGTTGCATAAAAATCCCAGTTTGCATACAATACCAAGATAATATCAAAGCACCCTCACAAAGTGTATTTATTTGGTGCTCTTACCTCATTCAAACATATGACAGAACTAAAGGAAGTAAATATGTAGATGGAAAAAAAAAAAAACACTTTATTGTAGACATTTCAAATAACACAGGTACACATGGACTGTACTATAGCCATTCCAAATAGCACAGGTACACATGGACTGTACTATAACCATTCCAAATAGAACAGGTACACCAAGACTGTACTATAGCCATTTCAAATAGCACAGGTACACATGGAATAAACTATAGCCATTCCAAATAGCACAGGTACACCAAGACTGTACTATAGACATTCCAAATAGCACAGGTACACCAAGACTGTACTATAGACATTCCAAATAGCACAGGTACACCAAGAAGGTACTATAGCCATTCCAAATAGCACAGGTACACCAAGACCGTACTATAGACATTCCAAATAGCACAGGTACACCAAGACCGTACTATAGACATTCCAAATAGCACAGGTACACCAAGACTGTACTATAGACATTCCAAATAGAACAGGTACACCAAGACTGTACTATAGACATTCCAAATAGAACAGGTACACCAAGACTGTACTATAGACATTCCAAATAGAACAGGTACACATGGACTGTACTATAGACATTCCAAATAGAACAGGTACACTAAGACTGTACTATAGACATTCCAAATAGCACAGGTACACCAAGACTGTACTATAGACATTCCAAATAGAACAGGTACACATGGACTGTACTATAGACATTCCAAATAGAACAGGTACACTAAGACTGTACTATAGACATTCCAAATAGCACAGGTACACCAAGACTGTACTATAGACATTCCAAATAGAACAGGTACACCAAGACTGTACTATAGACATTCCAAATAGCACAGGTACACCAAGACTGTACTATAGACATTCCAAATAACACAGGTACACCAAGACTGTACTATAGACATTCCAAATAGCACAGGTACACCAAGACGGTACTATAGACATTCCAAATTGCACAGGTACACCAAGACGGTACTATAGCCATTCCAAATAGCACAGGTACACCAAGACCGTACTATAGCCATTCCAAATAGCACAGGTACACCAAGACCGTACTATAGACATTCCAAATAGCACAGGTACACCAAGACCGTACTATAGACATTCCAAATAGCACAGGTACACCAAGACTGTACTATAGACATTCCAAATAGAACAGGTACACCAAGACTGTACTATAGACATTCCAAATAGAACAGGTACACCAAGACTGTACTATAGACATTCCAAATAGAACAGGTACACATGGACTGTACTATAGACATTCCAAATAGAACAGGTACACTAAGACTGTACTATAGACATTCCAAATAGCACAGGTACACCAAGACTGTACTATAGACATTCCAAATAGAACAGGTACACATGGACTGTACTATAGACATTCCAAATAGAACAGGTACACTAAGACTGTACTATAGACATTCCAAATAGCACAGGTACACCAAGACTGTACTATAGACATTCCAAATAGAACAGGTACACATGGACTGTACTATAGACATTCCAAATAGAACAGGTACACTAAGACTGTACTATAGACATTCCAAATAGCACAGGTACACCAAGACTGTACTATAGACATTCCAAATAGAACAGGTACACATGGACTGTACTATAGACATTCCAAATAGAACAGGTACACTAAGACTGTACTATAGACATTCCAAATAGCACAGGTACACCAAGACTGTACTATAGACATTCCAAATAGAACAGGTACACCAAGACTGTACTATAGACATTCCAAATAGCACAGGTACACCAAGACTGTACTATAGACATTCCAAATAACACAGGTACACCAAGACTGTACTATAGACATTCCAAATAGCACAGGTACACCAAGACGGTACTATAGACATTCCAAATTGCACAGGTACACCAAGACGGTACTATAGCCATTCCAAATAGCACAGGTACACCAAGACTGTACTATAGCCATTCCAAATAGCACAGGTACACCAAGACTGTACTATAGACATTCCAAATAGCACAGGTACACCAAGACTGTACTATAGACATTCCAAATAGCAAGGGTACACCAAGACTGTACTATAGACATTTCAAATAGCACAGGTACACCAAGACTGTACTATAGACATTTCAAATAGAACAGGTACACCAAGACTGTACTATAGACATTTCAAATAGAACAGGTACACCAAGACGGTACTATAGACATTCCAAATAGCACAGGTACACCAAGACTGTACTATAGACATTTCAAATAGCACAGGTACACCAAGACTGTACTATAGACATTTCAAATAGAACAGGTACACCAAGACGGTACTATAGACATTCCAAATAACACAGGTACACCAAGACTGTACTATAGACATTCCAAATAACACAGGTACACCAAGACTGTACTATAGACATTCCAAATAACACAGGTACACCAAGACTGTACTATAGACATTCCAAATAGAACAGGTACACCAAGACGGTACTATAGACATTCCAAATAGCACAGGTACACCAAGACCGTACTATAGACATTCCAAATAGCACAGGTACACAAAGACTGTACTATAGACATTCCAAATAGAACAGGTACACCAAGACGGTACTATAGACATTCCAAATAGCACAGGTACACCAAGACCGTACTATAGACATTCCAAATAGCACAGGTACACCAAGACTGTACTATAGACATTTCAAATAGAACAGGTACACCAAGACGGTACTATAGACATTCCAAATAGCACAGGTACACCAAGACTGTACTATAGACATTCCAAATAGCACAGGTACACCAAGACTGTACTATAGACATTTCAAATAGCACAGGTACACCAAGACTGTACTATAGACATTTCAAATAGAACAGGTACACCAAGACGGTACTATAGACATTCCAAATAACACAGGTACACCAAGACTGTACTATAGACATTCCAAATAACACAGGTACACCAAGACTGTACTATAGACATTCCAAATAACACAGGTACACCAAGACTGTACTATAGACATTCCAAATAGAACAGGTACACCAAGACGGTACTATAGACATTCCAAATAGCACAGGTACACCAAGACCGTACTATAGACATTCCAAATAGCACAGGTACACAAAGACTGTACTATAGACATTCCAAATAGAACAGGTACACCAAGACGGTACTATAGACATTCCAAATAGCACAGGTACACCAAGACCGTACTATAGACATTCCAAATAGCACAGGTACACCAAGACTGTACTATAGACATTTCAAATAGAACAGGTACACCAAGACGGTACTATAGACATTCCAAATAGCACAGGTACACCAAGACTGTACTATAGACATTTCAAATAGCACAGGTACACCAAGACTGTACTATAGACATTTCAAATAGAACAGGTACACCAAGACGGTACTATAGACATTCCAAATAACACAGGTACACCAAGACTGTACTATAGACATTCCAAATAACACAGGTACACCAAGACTGTACTATAGACATTCCAAATAACACAGGTACACCAAGACTGTACTATAGACATTCCAAATAGCACAGGTACACCAAGACCGTACTATAGACATTCCAAATAGCACAGGTACACAAAGACTGTACTATAGACATTCCAAATAGCACAGGTACACAAAGACTGTACTATAGACATTCCAAATAGAACAGGTACACCAAGACCATAGTATCCAAGGTTGTTAGAAGCAAAGCATACAAATTAATACACAGTAGAGTATTCTATAAGAGATAGTCTAAAAAAACCTGTCTGAAACTGGTGACTCCTGGAAGTGGTCTCTCATCTGAGACAGTTTTGGTTGAGAGACTTCTCATGACTAGGCCTGACATGATACCTCCAGGCTGTGTGGTCTCTCACGGGAGACTGAATAACTCCCACACAAACCTATCAAAACTGGACATGAGCAGTTCACTGTTACCACACTTGGAGAATTACAGAGAGGGGACAAACCTTACAAAACTTGGCCTAGTTACCGTGGCAACACCCATTATTTGCCTGGTTTTATTCAGAGAGATAGAGAACAACAAATAAGTAAATTATTTTATTGATTTCATTCCCCCCCCCACCTACTACCTTCTCCCAAGTACGGGAAAAGATTTTCTTTCTATATTGTCTCTCTCTCTCTCTCTGTATATTTTTGTCAATTATAATATGTAAATTACAAAACTATTTTAGAGGCGTAATATTCTTTTTAAAATAAAACAATTTCTACTGTCCTTACTGCAATGGAAAAATTAAAGGGAGGGCCTGGCTCCCTTTAATTTTTCCATTGCAGTAAGGACAGTAGAAATTGTTTTATTTTAAAAAGAATATTACGCGTCTAAAATAGTTTTGTAATTTGATAACAGATGGCGCGCTAGTGCATCGTAATTATAATATGTATTTACATTTATTTATTCACATATATTTATCATTACATGATCTTATTTACACATATTTATGTATTTAACCTTATATAACCATATATGAGTTATTATAATAAAGATGTTTCAATCTCAATCTCTTTCTTAGTAGTCAATTTACATTGGAGCTCTGTATAAATGGTTGCAAATTGTGGCTTAGAAGCTGCTGGGGGCTGCTGTGTAATTATGCTGTTTTTATCATCTTAGAAAAACAAAAAATTAATAAGACCAAAATCCAAATAAATAAATAGTGTGTGACGTTTCGGTAACAGCATTGTTACCATCTTCAGACAAAAGTACTGAAACTTCAAATGAAAATTCAGTACTTTTGTCTGAAGATGGTAACAACGCTGCAGACAAAAGTACTGAAACTTCAAATGAAATTGGATTTGGTCTTATTTCCTTATATTTCAGTATTAAAAGAAATTACTCCTGGTAGATCCCTAGAACCCAATATCTGTAAGCAAAGACTGACCCACTTTGGAGGCATAATGAGAAAAAAATTATTTAGAAAGATGCTAATGTTGGGAAAATTGAAGGAAGAGCTCCAATGAGCTGGCTGGAAGGGAACAAGAAAGCTACAAGAAGGTCACTAGATGTGAGTGATGATCACCAACAGATAAAATTAGAGAATATTTGTCCATAGAGTCAACAAGAATCAACTTGATGGACGCCAACATTAAACTATCTGACAAAACCAATGTAGTCACTTTCTTTTTCTTTGATAATATAATTGTAAATTAATCAATTAATCAGAGAGAGAAAAGGCACAATTAAAAAACAATTATATCCTATAATTTTATCAGTATACTAAAGAGAGAATTATATACAGTTAAAACTGTCTATAGCGCCCGATTTTAAATACGTAGTACGATGCAATTTACATTAAAAGTGACCTGTCTATAGCACCCTATTTTGATGAGTCCCAAGAGGGGGCGCTATAGACAGGTTTAGCTGTATATATAGCCTGAACTCTCAACACCGATTGGCTACATAAGATCAAATGAGAGTGAACAGCCAATGAGAGAGCAAAAAAAAAAAGAAGGACCTACAAACATTAAGGTACATATTGTAACAAAGTATTCATTAATTTTATTATTTTTATTAACAGAGTGGTCATTTTTATGTTTATATCTTACTATTCTGTAAATTTCCCTCGTGGCTTATCTTTTGTTTACCATTCATAGTTTGTCCTTGCCTGAAATAAATTTTGTTTCCTCCTGAAGTTTTTGTCTTCCCTAATTTTCCACGTGGTAATATTATAGTAGACATAGATCATGCTACAAAGTTATATAGAATTATAATGAATTGTCTACATTTTTTTGTACAGTAGAACCTCCATGTGAGGACACTTACTAGAGGACAGCCTCTACAAAGGACAGTTTTATCACCAAAATTACCATTTTTACCAATTAGCAACTCTCTCTCTAAAGAACCCTTTTGCTCTGCAACTAGGTGTTGTTCATTACAGAGAGGTAGTTCAACTGTAGCAACTATCTGGTAAGAAGACACCTCTCTGTAAAGGACACTCTCTCCGCAACTAGGCGTTCTACTGTATGTTTTTCACAAACTCCTCCTTTGCCGGTCCCAAGCCCGGATGAAAAAGGAGGAGGGGGAGCAGTAACAAGCTCGCTAGAAAACCTGGGCTCAGCTGGCCAGGCTGATAGTACCCTGTAAGGACTCCTGATACAGGGATACAGGATGAGCAGCGTTTGTACTCCATGTTAGGAGCGGCTGCACATGGCATCTGTTCCTCATGTCAGAGGCGGCCATTTCTGAGGCTGCCACTAAGTAGTGCTCCCAGTCTTAATGACAAAGGCAGATGCATTCTACTTCACCCAGTGTGGAGATAAGAAAGAAGATGTTTTTCAAAGACTATTGTATATAAATATGCACAAACCTAGTATAGTCTCACGACACATTGGTGTGTGTAGTTATTCGATTAACACAGGTGTAGAGCATTAATGGAAACATGGACTTTAATAACAACAAGTTTAAAAAAGCAAAGGAGATGGTTTTAATAATTAAAAAAAAAAAAAAAGACAATAAAGAAATACTTCTCCTTTCTGATAAGACACATTTTGGATTATAGATATAAAAATCAATTTTATAGTGGTCTCTGGTCATTTAAAAAGAGGGTTGTTCATGTATAGACTTGTTATAATAGGCTTACAATGGAAATTGGGGAGATTATACTTTTTAAAATTGGAAACAATTTTTTTTTTTTTTAAACTTTTCTTCAAAAATATTTATAATTGAAATTTTTTTCTACAGCCCTTATATCCTGCAATTAAGGAAAAAAGAAAGGAGAAGTAAACACAAGGTAATAAGAGCCAATACAAATAAATAAATTGTGTGTCTGTAAACCAGACTGAAACTTCACACACTATTTATTTATTTATTTGGGTTTTATTACCTTGTGTTTACTTCTCCTTTCTTTAAAAAATAAAACAAGACCTAATCCAAACACATATACAATCCAAACACTAATAAATTATTTGGATTAGGCCTTATTTTATTTTAATCTATAATCCAAATTGTGCATTATCATTCTCATTTCTTTTTTCCATTAATTTCAGGATATAAAGGGCTATAGAAATAAATTTCAATTATAAATATTTTTGAAGAAAAGTTACAAAAAAAAAGATTGTTTACAATTTTAAAAAGTATAATCTACCCAATTTCCATTGTAAGCCTATTATAACACGTCTATACATGAACATCCCTCTTTTTAAATGACTAGAGACCACTATAAAATTGATTTTTTTTTGGTAGCTCATGAGAGACTAATAAAAAAAAAATATTTTAATAATTCAGATTTAAAAAAAAATAATAATAAATTAAATACTAAAAACTATAAATAATGGCCCCTAAAAAATTTTTAAACCTTAAAGAAAAAATGTCATCCTCCGGAGTTAGCGCTTGAAAAATTGCCAAAGACTTGAACACCGGCAAAACCCAAATTCAAAATATAATAAAGAAAAAGAACCAAATCTATGAAGAATTTTCTAAAAACGTCCCGTTGAGTAAGAAAAAAAAAAAAAAATTCATCTGAATACAACCTTGTAAACATGCTAACATACAAATGGTTTATTGAGAGGAATTCCAAAAGACTTCCAATAACTGATGAGCTACTTAAGGAAAAATTCTCTTTATTTCGCCAAAGAACTAAGTAAAAATGAATTCAAAGCTTCCACAGCTTGGCTCGGAAAGTTTAAAAAACAATTTAATATCAAATTTAGAACTGTAACTGGAGAAAGTGGCTTGGGAAACATGCAGTACACTGTGGTTCCGCCAAATTATGAATTCCATGGCGCAACAACTTTTTGGAGTCTCTTTCGAAGAGTTGAAAAGTTTTGAGATTCAAATGGGAACGGAAACTCCAGAGAGCTCTGATTGTACAGATCAGATGTCAATTGAAAGGATGTTCGATTCATCTGAAGATAGTGATCCTGAAGAAATTGAGTCCAATTCTCAAAAACCAATTTCTGTATCTGAGGCAATGGAATGTATTGGAAAACTAAAAAACTTTGTCTTGGGTAAAAACTACCCACAATCCTATCAAGCCCTGGTAGATTTAGAAAAAAATTTGAATAAAGATTCCAAAAGCTGCTCAAGAACAAACTCTTAATTAGCAATTTTGATAAAGCACGATTATAGATAACTAGACGAATGGCCCGGGCAACGCCCGGGTTTTACCCGAGTGCGTATATATTTTAAAAACGTTTTAATTCAAATACTATTCATTACAATTATAAATTGGCGCCATGGATGTCACTCTTGTGAAACGTCCCGTTCCAAACTGTGTGTTTTTAAAATGTTTTAATTAAAATACTATTCGTTACAATTATAAGGTACTTATATATATTTAAAGGTTCTCAAAGGTTACCGATTTAAAAGTTTATTTTATTTTATTTAAAGAAACATATTTTCATTTAAGTATTGTTATTTATTTTAAAAGATTAAGTAATTGTGCAAAACGATAATTGCCTTAAAAAAAAAAAGAAACATTCGCGGTGATTTTGTCTTGCATTCGTTTATACAATTATTATATATATTGGCATCATATATTAACTTTATGAATGGAAAAATATGTCCAGGGTAGCCTAGTGGTCATGGCATCTGCCTGGTAAGCGGAAGTTCGTGGGTTCGATTCCCATCCCTTGACACTTTTTTTATTTTATCCATTCTGACCAAAATCTATCCGTGAACTTCACACAGACAGAATAAGGCAATTATATAAGTAGATAATACAAGAAGACCTAATCCTTTTGGCTTGCATTAGATGCACTAAACAGGACCTTTGGGAGAGGCCGCTGCTCATCATTAAAACAGCTCGAGGAGCATGAACTAATGGAATTCGTGTAATCTTTACACAAGGGGATAAGAAACAACAGACCTAATCCAAATAATTTATTAGTGTGTGTACGTTTCGGCAACAGCATTGTCACCATCATCAGACAAAATAATAAAAGATGATGATGGTGACAATGCTGTTGCCCAAACGTACACACACTAATAAATTATTTGGATTAGGTCTTATTTTCTTGTATAATTAGCAATTTCTTTAAAAAGTCAAGTAATGTAAAATAAATTTTATTTTTCATAACTAATCTGTATATAAATATAAAAAAGGAATGTATGTCTGTCCTTTATGCCTGACCACTCATCTAATCACCATGAAGTTGTTTAGCATACTACTGGAAGGGTTTCTGGTTTGAATTTGATTTGAAATAAATATTTGGTGAAATTTTATTTGTAAATTTGCCAATTTCACTCACAAGCAGTACCTTTCACAGCATCTGGTGGAATTACATTTGTAAATTGTAAAAAAAAAAAAAAAAAGCTGAATTTGTTCAAAAATTTAAAAAATACAGTAAAACCCCTCTATAGTGAACCCCAATGGGACAGAGCTTTTGGTTCGCTATAGTCATGGTTCACTATAGCCACGGTTTGGCCATTTTTTTTTTAACTTTTCTAAATTTTTAGACCATATTATTAAAAAACAGCCATACAAACAGGAAAAGGCAGCCACTTAATAATGGTCACTTTGTTTTAATTCCATATATTTTCCTATTTATTTACAGTAATGCTGAATATCAAAAGAAGTCATTTGATAATAGGTTATTCTTATCATTAGCATACGTGTATATATATAAAAACCTATGTATTATTTAAAAATTAAGCCAAATACCCTAGGCAAAACATTATTAATTATATATTTAAAAGGTATGAGTATTTTAGAACATCTTTCTCAAATAATTTAATACTAAATTTATTTGAAAAAAATGTCTCTAATACCTTGTTGTTTGAAAGTGAAAAGTAAAATTTCATAATCAGAATTGTCTTAAAATATGGTTATTTCCATCAAAGGAATAAAGCTCCGTGTATTCTGAATCAATTGAGGATGAATCAAAAGTATCCAATTCAGAAAAATCGAATGCGAAACATGTTGATACGATAGCGCGATCGGTAAAATTGCGAATAAAAACGCCAATTTACAAACACAAAATCGATGGTAAAACGGCCGGCCAGGAGGAATATCCGTGAACCCTAAATGAGTTATATACCTAACTAGAATTCCATTCAAAAATAGAACTGTAGTGGTAGTTTGACATATAGATGACACTCAAGTTTTAGAGTCTCTATTTTAACAGGAGAGAGGTGTGTCCTTTCTTTTTATTGCTTCAACAACCTGGTGTTAGAACAACATAAAAATCTTGGCACAATTTGGATTATATGATAGATTAGAACTAAAAGGTAATAATAAGACCAAATCCAAATAAATAAATACTGTGAGACGTTTTGGTAACAGCGTTGTAACCGAAACGCACACATTATTTATATATATACTTGGATTTGGTCTTATTACCTTGTGGTTCAAACATAGAATCTACCTCAGCAAGAGTCCCCTTCCAGGGATATGGAAGAGCTACATCTGTACTCATGTTAGAGTTGGCATAAAAAGCTTCCATGTTAGGAACGGCCTCAAATTACAGGCAAAGTCAGACTTTCACCAAAGTGTGCTTGGATCATGGTGCCATGATCAATGAAAGCTGCACCCTTACACCCCATGAGTTCTGGAGGAGTATGAACACATAGAATCGTGTAATCTTTACACAAGGGGATAAGAAACAACAACATAGAATCTTTGTGATGTAGTGAGGTTGGAGTGTACATATTGTGGAGAAAGCCCATATTTCCCACAACAACAACAAACATCTGAGAGACAATGGAAAAGAGGAGAGAGAACACAATCTGCTCTCAGAACACAAAGCAGCAAACAAACCATTCTAACTAGAAGGTTTAGCCAAGATTGGACAAAGCCACAGAGAACAGACACCAACAGGTCAGCTGTCAGGGCGACCAACAACAACAAGCTGTAAGGAATAATCCTCAAGATGTTATATCACAAGTAAAAAAAAAAAATGCGAGGGCAAAAGTTTCTTTCATTATATAAATTTTTTTTACATATAAATAAAAGTAAACTTTTACCACACAAAACTCGCATTTCATTTTTTTCTTTGTAAAACAACAAGAAGTGGGCAACAACACAGCTGAGTGAACCAGAGGAGGAAGACAGACCTAGGCTAGGGGAAACTACTTACACTGGTTTTGGGAACGACCAGTTTCTTCTTGTGAGGACTGAAAGCCTACAAAAATATCTAGTTAGAGGAAGTGCCTAGCTAGAGCTTAACTAACTAGCCAGGTAGAGCATCACTTTCTGTATGTATATACATTTTCGGCTACATGAACTCAGTAGATTTTGTTTAAATATATATGAATAAAAGGTTACATGAGGAGCTTCTTTTTTCGATTTATTGCGAGCTTTCGAACCTTTCGGTTCTTCTACAGGCATGGATAGCATGAATATACTAACAGGATTTATTCACGTTTGAGCCATTATATACAACATTGCTTCGTATGTAAATGTTTATGTTGTATATAATGGCTCAAACGTGTATAAATCCTGTTAGTATATTCATGCTATCCATGCCTGTAGAAGAACCGAAAGGTTCGAAAGCTCGCAATAAATTGAAAAAGAAGCTCCTCATGTAATCTTTTATTCGTATATATGTATATACATATACTGTAGAACCAACCTCCATGTAGGTTCATGATGAGGTCCTCAGCACAGACACTATCAAACAGCTAAAGCTCCACCGACTTAATAGGATTGAGTGGAGATAACACCAAAAACAGCACCATCAACCACCAATAAAATTAGGCTCTATACATATCACTTTTTAAAATTTTTTTGAGAGTTTTAAAGAGAGAAAGTTGATGGAACCATTTTCTAGTATCATCTAGTAGAGATACCAATTTCCACACACTTAAGATTATATTCTTTATATTATATATAAAACTACCCACCATGAATATCATGGCCTGTACCACGTGTACTAGGGATAAGCAAAAATATATATATATTATATATACTCATGGACAAAACTTAAGGAAGTGGAAAGCCTTTAATGTTGCCGGTCATCTATTTATTTTTTTTGAAGGAGACAGAGGCAATTTTGTTCACATTTGGTTATCTGTTGTGTCTTAAATAAAAATCACTGTGTATCAAATATATTTTAGAATTATTGTCTGAAAATCTCGATATACATGCTTAAAAGGTACAATTTTCTTTAGTTTTGTCCATGAGTGTATATACAGTATAACAGAAATACATTGCAGATAGTAGATTTGAAAACAAACAAAAGTAGTAATCGCCATGAGAGACTATAGCCTAAAGACACGGCAAAACTCGGCTCTTCTGGAGGTGGTGGTCTTTCATCAGAGACTTGAAAGACTCCTTATGACAGAGTCTCTGATAAGAGATCACCCCAGGAAAATTTGGAATAGCTACATGTTTTAGGCTAGAGTCTCTCATGGGAGGACCTCTAATTTCTACGTTTGGATTTGATCAAATCATAGTGTTATCCTTATTCTGTTATTAAAGGAAGAGGGTTGTTACATGGAAAAAGAACCAAACCTTCATTTCAACCTTCAATATGGAGGAAACAATATGCACTATTCCCACAGGAATTGTAGCGGAGATAAGAAGAAATGATTAAAGTTAAAGACTCTTCTAGTAAGGTATATCAATTAAGAAGGATCAGAAGATGAGTTTCTTTTATTGTATGAATGCTACGAGCTTTCGGGCAAAAGCCCTTCAACAGGCAAAAATATAATTATACTAAGAAAGATATAATTAGTATAATTATATTTTTGCCTGTTGAAGGGCTTTTGCCCGAAAGCTCGTAGCATTCATACAATAAAAGAAACTCATCTTCTGATCCTTCTTAATTGATATAAGAAGAAATAATAAATTCTGAAGGCATGAACTATCAGCAAACCAGATAGATGCTGAGGTACAATTTGAAAAAGAGGAAGACTCTCCAATGAACTGGCTTGAAGGAATCAAGAAAGCTACTTGGAAGGTCACTAGATGAGTGCTGATCACTAACAAATCAAATAGGGGAATATTTGTCACCAAACCTCAACTTGATGACCACTAACAACAAGACAATTTGTATTAAAGAATGCCCAGACCCAACTTGATGACCACTAACAACAACAAGACAATTTGTATTAAAGAATGCCCAAACCCAACTTGATGACCACTAACAACAACAAGACAATTTGTATTAAAGAATGCCCAAACCCAACTTGATGACCACTAACAACAAGACAATTTGTATTAAAGAATGCCCAGACCAAATCAAACAATGATGTTAGCAGCGGAAAACATCATGTGGTGTAAATTATTCCTTGTGAGGAAGAGATAACAATTACCTTAGAAGAAGACTTGGAAGAAGGGTCGGGGGAAGACCTGGCCTTATGGTTGGGTGAGAAAAGTTCTTTCTGTTGGGAAGGTTTGCCGCTTTCCTGGAACACACCACACCAGTCAGCACAATGTAGCTCTTTCACACAATAAAAGGTACAGTACAGTGAGTACAGTAGAACCTCTATTCATGATAAAATTGTGAAAAAACGTTTTAAAATTACAAAATATTTTCTTACAATGAGTTTCAAGCGCTTGATAGCTAGCGTTTTGAAATAAAAAGAAACTCATTGTGAGAAAATATTTTGTAATTTTTTTTTTTGCTTATCCCTAGTACACGTGGTACAGGCCATGATAATCATGGTGGGTAGTTAGCGACTGCTTTTACTGTAAGCGCACCACATGTCTACAGATGTGAAAAGCAGTTCGACTTTGCACTTACTAATGCCAGAGCCCCGTTTGGTTACTTGCACTCGCTGGTGTGGTTGGACTTTTGCAAGAATCGGGGGCCATTGGAGCATTTTTTTTCTTTAAACAGAAAAAAGTGTCCAATGCGGGAATCGAACCCGGGTCCTAGTGGTCGAAAACCAAACGGTTTAACCATCCTTCCACCGACCCCCATTGTAATTTTAAAACAGTAGAACCTCTATTAGAGAGTATCTCTCTCTATAAAAGACAGTTTTAATTGTGAAAATTACCATTTTTATTAATTAGTAACTCTCAGGTAAGAAGACATCTCTCTGTAAAGGAAACTTTGGCTCTGCAAGTTACAATTAGGCATTGTCCTTTACAGAGAGGTAGTTCTACTGTACTTTTAAAAAATGACAACATGGGGGCAGGACAGTTGGCAAATCATACTCTAGCCAAACAAAATATTGTATACATATTGGATTGTCAACATTGTGCAAGTACATGGATGAAATTATAGGACAGAATCCACATACAATATACCGAAGGCGGGTCTGCTTTGTGACTCTGTCCGAATTTACTTATATTTTCCCTAGGCAGAGCTGACTGCTACAGGGCGCGTCCCCAGGTGGCGGATAGGGGAATGACCTTCAGATATGAAGGCCAGCTGCGAAATAAGCAGAATAACTCTGACGAATAAGCAGTCTCGGACCAACAGCAGCATTGTTAGAAGAGGAGAAAGACTTCTTTAATAATCCTGACTTCAACTGACCCAGTTGATAAACCTCAACAAAGGTTCAATCCAGGGATACGGAGGAGCTGCGTCTGGACTCATGTTAGAGTGGGCAGCAAAGGCGTCTGCTTCCATGTTAGGAACGGCCTCAAACTACAGGCAAAGTCAGACTTTCACCAAAGTGTGCCTGAATCATGGTGCCATGATCAACGAAAGCTGCTACCTACACCCCATTCCATGAGATTTTTCATGGAATTTGTGTAATCTTTACACAAGGGGATAAGAAACAACAACAACAAATATTGAGATTTTGCTTTCCCCTCCCCTGACTCTTTGAGATGAGTCCATATGGCATCGGCAGACCATCAGCTCGGCCGAGAGCAAGTAAGATGCTCTGGTTGTGCCACATACAATCTACCTCTCTCTAAATGACCACCCAGTTTCAGAACCAAAATGTCCTTTAGGGAGAGGAGAGGTGTTTTAAAGGCCTAGGACAATGAGAGCGATAAAAATAATTAGGACTACTACTATTACTAATAAACCTATTGAAATTCCTTTTCATAACTTTGCGTTTGATTTTTCTTTTTCTTTTTTTTTTCCTTGTTGCAAAAAGTGGTTTACATTAATGATAAGGCACAATTTAGTTGGAACACTTCACGAAAACCATTTGGTTTTCGACCACTAGGACCCAGGTTCGATTCCCGCATTGGACACTTTTTTCTGTTTAAAAAAAAAAATGCTCCAATGGCCCCCGATTCTTGCAAAAGTCCAACCCCACCAGCGAGTGCAAGTAACCAAACGGGGCTCTGGCATTTGTAAGTGCAAAGTCGAACTGCTTTTCACATGTGTAGACATGTGGTGCGCTTACAGTAAAAAGCAGTCGCTAACTACCCACCATGATTATCATGGCCTGTACCACGTGTACTAGGGATAAGCAAAAATAAAAACGATTTTGTGTGTCATCCTTGCGCAGGAGCCATGCTTATCTTCTCTGTATCGTTCCAATTTTAGCATATGTACCGCCAAACAAGCATGTTTGGTTGGTGTTTATATTAACACAAGGCAATAAAAGACCAAAAACCATATCATTGTGTACCTAATCATTTTTTTTTTATTTTTTAATTATTTTTCCTAGTGCCTGTGATCATTAACTGGCTTTAAAAAAAAGGTCATGTCACTTAAAACCCTCTTAGGGATCAATCTAGCATCCCTAGAAAATTTCCCAATAAATAAATCAGCATGGAGGATTTAAAATACAAAGCACTGACTGTATCAGGGTTTCCATTCCACATTGAAGTTAGGGATTAAAAATTCAAACAAAAAAAAAACAAATTTAATTATTTTGATCTGGGAGGAGGGATATATATAGGGGGAACCTCTCTTTAAAAAAAAAAAGCCTTTCCACTGAGGGAAGAAGTAAACGCCGCCCCCATGTCATGTGTGGGCAGTTCTGGGCCAGTGGGGGAAGTTTACCTGACAGGTGTGTACAAGAAAGTGCAGTCAGCTGAGGGAATGGTCAAAATTGAATGTTTTACATACAGTACAACTACCTCCCTGACAACACCTGATTGTAGAGCCAAAGTGTTCTTTAGGGAGAGGTGTCCTCTTACTGGAGAGTTGCTACAGTACAACTACCTCTCTGACAACACCTAATTGTAGAGCTAAGGTGTCCTTTAGGGAGAGGTGTCCTCTTACCGGAGAGGTTCTATAGAGTAAAAATGGAAATTTTTAAAATGAAAACTTTCCTAATAGAGAGGTGCCCTTTCTTGGAGTATGTTCTACTGTAGAAAGAAGATAGTAACTGTTGAAATGATAAGGTACAATTTGGATTATAGATTATAAACACAAGGTAATAAGACCAAATAAATAAATTGTTTGATGTTTCAGTAGCAGTGTTGTTACCACAACGTCACACACTATTTATTTGGTTTTCGAAAATATAGAGGTTGCCTGGCCGGCATTCATATTTATATAAAAAATAGACACTTCGGCCAGTTGGAGTTTTTTATTTTCTCAACGTTTCGACAAAAATCTTTTGTCTTCGTCAGGAGAAGTAAATAAAAATAAAACATTTGGCAAGGCGTTAAAAATAAATGGATTAGAAGATATGAAATAGATAGGCCAAATATGAATAGAACTACAGAAGGTTACAATAATATAATAATTCCTTATATTAGAGAAGTTGATAACGAAATATCTAGAATTTTGAAAAAATGTAAATATAATATTTGGTATAGTACTGGGACAAAAAGGGAATTTTTAACTAGAAATAACATAATGAAGGATAACATAGGTACATCAAAACCAAATAACGTAATTTATGGAATTAAATGCACAGAATGTGACAAAATATATGTAGGAGAAACCGGCCGAAATTTAGAGACCAGAATTAAGGAACACCAACAGGGTTTATTGGGGAGAAGGGCGTTAAGCAAAATTGGGGAACATGCATTATTTTCAGGACATGGGCCAGATTGGAATGATATTGAGATATTTCATAGGAATATAAAATTTAAAAAGGAAAGGTTATTTTTAGAGGGATGGGTATCACAAGAATTTGGGAAAAGAACTATAAATACTTTTGAAGATATTCCGCAACAATATGCTTCATTTTTAAATTTAAAAAGTAGTTAATAAGCTAGATAAAAAATTGAACATAATAGTTATAAATATATATAATAATCTTTGTGATTATTATTATTATATTACTTTATTTATTTATTTTTACTTAATTTATTATAATTTTATTATTATATATTTTTATTTCCAAGATCATAGTCTTTGACGAGTTTAATATTTGTTTTTGACTCGCGCTTTAGATGTTGTGCTAAATTCGAAGAATCACGTGAGAACGCCCTTGCAAACCTCAGAACAATTTTTAACGCCTTGCCAAATGTTTTATTTTTATTTACTTCTCCTGACGAAGACAAAAGATTTTTGTCGAAACGTTGAGAAAATAAAAAACTCCAACTGGCCGAAGTGTCTATTTTTTATATAAATTATTTGGTTTTATTACCTTGTGTTTACAGTAACTATTCTTTCTGATGGAGAATTGAAGGGATCATTAGTGGCTCTGTTAGCAAGGATAGGAAGAGAGAACATTTTGTTTATTGAGAGAAACAAAACCAAGAAATGTAAACAATCAATCTGTTTTCACCCCTCTCTCACTAGGATGAAACATTTGGATTGAGTTTTATTAGACTCAATTGACATGATTACTTGGTTTCAATGAATTGACTTTAAGAAAGAGAAGTGTAATTCTATTCTAAAATTCCACCCTTCAGTGTAGCATATAAAAGCAGAATGATCCAATACAATATTTTTTTCATCACAGTAAGGGCAGTAGAAGCTTGATTTATGTCTAAAAGAAACATTCGTGTCTCAATGTTTTCATTTGCTATATATAGATGCCACATTATTGCTATATATTGACATATAAGGTTCCCATAATGGGCAGTGAAGTGGGGAGGTCAATTGTGAGTTCAAGATTATATAGGGGATAATCAGATAGTCAGCAGGCAACTATGGAAACAAAGATTCAGTCTCCTACACCAAGTTTCAACCAGAGACTGGTTTAACGCATCATCAGGACACTGTCGATTATATGCAAAGAGGGAGGGGTAATTCAGAATTTGCATACCTTTTTGTCTGCATCCCCAAGGGCCTTGAGGAGTTTGTAGCGGAAGTCCTCCGGGATGTTCTTGAAGGTGAGTTTCTCTGGCCGGACATGGGCGATGCTTTCGTTGACCTTGAGGAATAGGTCGTACTCATAGCTGACCCGCTTCACCTCCCGGGTGCGAAAGAAGATCTCAATCAGCATGTTGAAGCTGCCGTAGCCAGACTCCGTAACCTGGTAGGGGGGCTCTCGCACCACTGCACCAACATTGGAGAACACACCAACTCTCAATTACTAAATGACATTGGAGGGATTCCTCTTTCATTTAAAATGGTTCAACACAAGAAAAATAAATAAATAAAAGAGTACTGAAGTACCTCTCTCTAAAGGACAAAAGCTAGACACAGAGTCAACTGTCCTTTAGGGAGAATCATTCCTCTTAGCAGAGTGTTGCTAAATAGTAAAAATGACAAGTAGAGAACAATCCTCGCCAGCGAGTATCCTTTCATGGAGGTTCTGCTGTATTTTCTTATGTGATATAATTTACTACACATTATCAGAGAAAACCAATAAGAGAGTACTCTGTTAGGTTAAAACTTTTGATAAAAAGAATTATTTGGATTGAGCCCCCATTACTTTAAAAATTTGACATATATTCCAGTTATACTACAGTCCATATACATGATAAGACATAATTTGGATTATAGATTATAAACACAAGGTAATAAGACCAAATTCAAATAAATCAATAGTGTGTGACGTTTCGGTAACAACACTGTTACCTAAATGTCACACACTATTTATTTAACAACAGTAACTATTTAAAACATGCTGTGGTAAAATTTCTCATTCAGTACTTTTGTCTGAAGATGGTAACAACGCTGTTACCGAAAGGTCACACAACTATTTATTTATTTGGATTTGGTCTTATTACCTTGAGTCCATATACATTGAAAAGCTACAAAACTCAAGTGACAATACTGGGTGAATGGGGAAAAATAATGTGCAACCATTCCAAGAGTCTAACATCAGAATCAGTATAAAAGGAAAACCGAAAAATGCAATATAACAGCGGTATGGTAGAGTAAACTGGCAAAACCACTGTGAGGGTTCACCTCTAATAAGCCAGGCCCTCCCATTAATTTTTCCATTGCAGTAAAGACAGTAGAAAATTGTTTAAATTTTAAAAGAATCATAGGCATCTATAATAGTTTTAAATCCACATAACAGATGGTGAGCCAATGTATCACATTAACAAGTAAAACCAACATTTGAACCCCCATGTTAAGGATCTGTTCTGCATGTTAGAGGAGCAACCTCATTTTAAAGTCTGAAAAAAAAAAAATCACTTTAAAATATTAAGAATTAAAAAGGGGGTCAGTGGAAGGCTGGTTAAACCGTTTGGTTTTTGACCACTACGACCCGGGTTCGATTCCCGCATTGGACACTATTTTCTGTTTAAAAAAAAAAAAAAAGTCGAACTGCTTTTCACATGTGTAGACATGTGGTGCGCTTACAGTAAAAGCAGTCGCTAACTACCCACCATGATTATCATGGCCTGTACCACGTGTACTAGGGATAAGCAAAAAAAAAAAAAAGAATTAAAAAATAAAATAATAAAAGTAGTGTTTAAAAAAATTATTTAAAATTTTTTTCAGTGATAGACAGCACCAAGTTAAATTATGATATCTGAAATATAATCTTTGTATCTTTTACCTCTGGATGAGTTTCAGGGATGACAAAGGAATATTTTTTATTATTGAATCACCATGATTTTTTGCTTAGTCACACTGCATATCGGCCCTATTTGCATACTTTCTAAAACATCACTATTGGAGTAAACTCTTACTAATGAAGGGATCTGGGAACAACAAGTCTGTCATAAGCCATTAATAAGTTTTATTCACTTAATCACATCATTTTAAAATTAAATAACCACTATATTTGTAGTGCGCACCATCAAAATCATTGATATGACTCTACAGGAAAATAAAACCAAATCCAAATAAATAAATAGTGTGAAATTTCGGTAACAACTTTGATAAGGCACAATTTGGATTATAGATTTTAAACACAAGGTAATAAGACCAAATCCAAATAAATAAATAGTGTGTAACATGCGTTGTTACCAAAACGTCACACACTATTTATTTATTTGGATTTGGTCTTATTACCTTGTGTTGGTAACAACTTTGTTACCATCATCAGACAAAAGAATAAATGCTATTGAATAAATGTAATTATAGTTTTAATCCAAATTGTGCCTTATCATTAATTTGACTCTTATTTCAATTTTTTTTTTGGTAAATGTCATTTGGAAGATTGTTTGAAAAAATAAAGAGCTACATCATAGGTATACAATGAGGTTTTGATAAAATATTACAAAAAAAGTACAAAATAATAAAAGTACAAATATCTGGGTTTATTAAAAAGACCTCAATGTAGTTTAAGTAGAGATTAAGTTGGGAAGATTTCCTCTATATCTCTTTCAAAGTCTTAAAAAACCACCCCCCCCCCCCCCAAAACTGTACAAATCTTTAAAGGTATTTAGAAAGAAAATAATAGATTTGAAGAAAAAAGTAGGTAAGGAAGTAAGTAGCAGGGCACTTTCACACCCCCTAAATAACCCCCCCCCCAACATTGGGGTTGAGGGGAGGGGACGACCTCATTGTCTGAGTGGGAGGTCATCTTTATCAATGAACTACACTACACTTCTCTTTCCCTTTCATCAATGTCATCCTCAGTGGACAGTGAATAATTCAAGGTACACAATTTGTGGATTATAGATTTGAAACACAAGACAACAACTCCAAATCCAATAAATAGTTTGTGATGATTTGGTAACAGCGTTGTTACCGAGATGTCACACACTCATTCAGTACTTTTTATACAAGGTCACAAGGTAATAAGACCAAATCCAAATAAATAGTGTGTGTTTACTATTTATTTATTTGGAATTGGTCTTATTACCTTGTGTTTATAATCTACTAGCCGAATGACCCGGGCAAATGACCCGGGCAATGCCCGTGTTTTACCCGATTGAATGTTTTGATTCAAATACTATTTGTTACAATTATAAATTGGCGCCTTAAATAAATGCATATACAGTAGAACTTGGATAATTCGAACTTCTTTAATTCGAAAACCTCTTTAATTCGAATATTTATCTTGGTCCCTAGAATTTCCTATATAAATAATTTAACATCTTTAATTCGAATTTTTGGATAATTCGAATTTTTTTATGGTCCCTTGGGGTTCGAATTATCCAAGTTCGACTGTATTAGTTAATAACTATAGCCTATGTGCTTTATCTGTCTATGTACTGTTGGCTTCAGTAGGTGTCTCATACTGGGAAAAAGAAAGAGAGGATTCCATTTAGTTATTAACTAATATATGCATTTATTTAAGGAGCGACCCGCTCCAACACAATAGTTACATAAACGATAAAGCGAGTGGGGGTGGCATGATGGGGGGGGCAAAGGTGGCGTGATCGTAGCCAACCAATAGGAGGGCGCCAAACGGTGACAGAGATGAAGAATGACGCTCGTAACTGTATATAGAATAATCCAAATTGTGTCTTATCACTTTTATACAAGGTAATAAGACACCACAACTCAACATAAAAAAACAATGTGTGGAGGTTCACTGTAAATACAGTTAAACCTGTCTATAGCGCCCCCTCTTGGGACTCACCAAAATAGGGTGCTATAGAGAGGGAGTGCTATAGACAGGTTACTTTTAGTGTAAAATGTTTACAATTTAATGTTTAAAATCAGGCGCTATAGATAGGTTTAACTGTATATATGTATGTATTCTGGCAACTTAAAGTTATAAGTATGTATATATATATATTAGATAATAAAAGGCATATATTGGATTTAATAAAATATTTATTTTGCCAATATTTCGGTTGGCTGAACGCCAACCTTTATCGAGGCATTACATTTTTGTAAACACCTGTAATGTAATGCCTCGATAAAGGTTGGTGTTCAGCCAGCCGAAATATTGGCAAAATAAATATTTTATTAAATCCAATATATGCCTTTTATTATCTAATGAATTAAGTATGGATTGCTCTATTTTCAAATATATACAGTGGTACCTCGACATACGAGTTTAATTCGTTCCGCAACCTTGCTCGTATATTGAATTACTCGTATCTCGAAGCAAATTTCCCCATACAAAATTCCCATTTAAAATCACAGATTAATATCTTCAACACTACCGAACTGAACTCGTATCTCGCTCGTAACTCAAAGCAAAAAATCACTTGCTCCTCGGCTCGTATCTCGAAAAACTCGTATGTTGGGGCGCTCGTATGTCGAGGTACCACTGTATATATGTTATATAAAAATATTATTTTATTTTAAATTATAATTAAATAGATTCAAATACTCTGTTAAATAGACCGCCAGAGGTCACGCTTTGCATATATAAAAACTCGTTGTTGTTTTATCCCAATAGGCCGGCTCAAAACTTTTGTACATTATGTAATTAAGATTTTCTTTTTTATTCTTACGCCTTAAGCCAGGCATTACTTTTATCAAACCATGTTTTTTTATATATTCCATAAGTTCAATTAAATCTATTTTGATAACTGATTTTATTTAATCATTGCCACGACTGCTCAACAAAATCAGCAAAAAAATCTCTATTCTTTTCTATTTATAATATATATACACAACTATAGAGCCGGTATATACAGTTTTTTTTATAGAGATAGACTAAAATGGGAAATAATATAAACATTCACAGGTTTCCAGCTATGTGAAATTTATGCGGTCCCTGAGAAAAAAAATTGGTTCAATATGGCACAGGTTCACTTTGATTGAAATAATTTGGCTTTTGCAAAAGGATGTTCTTCATTCTTCACTAATACTCTGGCAGTATTGAAAATATAATAACTCGGTTTATATTTTTTCTTTACAGAGATCTCTGAAACTATTCATGTGGCTTTCCTGGAAAACAAACTAGAAACATTCAGAACTTTTGCAACTCCGCCTTTGCCGGTCCCAAGCCCAGAAAAAAGGAGGAGGGGGAGCAGTAACAAGTTCGCTAAAAAACCTGGGCTCAGCTGGCCCTGCTGATAGTACCCTGTAAGGGCTCCTAATCCAGGGATACGGGATGAGCAGCGTTTGTACTCCATGTTAGGAGCAGCTGCACATGGCGTCTGTTCCTCATGTCAGAGGTGGCCATTTCTTTTGGAGCTAAGTCAGCCTGCCACTGAGTAGTGCTCCCAGTCTTAATGACAAAGGCAGATGCATTCTACTTTACCCTCATGATGGTTGTCAAACAGTACACCATCAAGGGTTACAACTTGATTCCCTAATATGATTGAGTGGAGATAAGAAAGAAGAAGAACTTTTACCAGATGATGGTAACAACATTGTTACCAAAACGTCATGCACTATTATTTGAATTTCTGGTCTTATAACCTTGTGTTTCCAATCTATAATCCTAATTGTTTGTCTTATCACCTACATTAGAGATCAAACTCACCTCGTTTGGGCTTGGGGAAGCTCTCGTGGAGGTGGAAGATGACCCTCTCGATGAAATGCTGGATCTTGACCCCATCGCAGCCCCGGATGAAGACGGTCCACTCGTGGGTGTTGGGGTCTGCGGAAGTCTGTAGGTGGCGCAGCTTGGCCGTGTGGCCTAGCTCCAGTCTGATGATCACCTCATTCTGCCGTAGACAACACCATTGTCAACTACATGGTGTACATCTAGCGTTCAATGTAGTGTAGTTTGTATCTACACACTTTAAATAGTCATAAAAACATTGTATGGATAATAAAAGTACTATTTGGATTATATTATTGGTGAGAATCACAAAATAGGAATAAATCCAATTACAGCAAAACTTTAATATAACAACCCCTCATTTATAACACAAAGAAACATGATTATAACACCATAGTGTAGCATAATATTTAAATTTTAAAAATATAAAACAAGGTAATAAGACCAAATCCAAATAAATAAATAGTGTGTGACGTTTCAGTAACAGCGTTGTTACCATCTTCAGACAAAAGTATTGAATGAGAAATTTTACCACAGCATGTTTTAAAAAAAAAAAGTACAAAAAGGTAACAGTGTTGTTACTGAAACGTCACACACTATTTATTTATTTGGATTTGGTCTTATTACTTTTTTTTATAATCTATAATCCAAATTGTGCCTAATCAATTTTAAAAATATAAATAAAACAGCTTCCAAAGAGGATTTATTCTCAAGCTTTTGAGTTTTATAAACCCCTCTTCAACAGAAGAAAGGTTTGTAATACCCGAGTAGAATATAAAATAAAGCAAGAAACTCATACACAGAAGCCATTTTATTTCTTCTTCTTCTTTCTATCTCCACTCAATCATATCAGGACCTTATGCTCCAATGGCCCCCCGATTCTTGCAAAAGTCCAACCCCACCAGCGAGTGCAAGTAACCAAACGGGGCTCTAGCACATTTGTAAGTGCAAAGTCGAACTGCATTCACATGTGTAGACATGTGGTGCGCTTACAGTAAAAAAGCAGTCGCTAACTACCTACCATGATTATCATGGCCTGTACCACGTGTACTTGGGATAAGCAAAAAAAAAAAAAAAGGACCTTTGCCGGTCCCAAGCCCGGATGAAAAAGAAGGAGGGGGAGCAGTAACAAGCTCACTAAAAAACCTGGGTTCAGCTGGCCCGGCTGATAGTACCCTGTAAGGGCTCCTAATCCAGGGATACAGGATGAGCAGCGTTTGTACTCCATGTTAGGAGCGGCTGCACATGGCGTCTGTTCCTCATGTCAGAGGCGGCCATTTCTTTTGGAGCTAAGTCGGCCTTCCACTGAGTAGTGCTCCCAGTCTTAATGACAAAGGCAGACGCATCCTACTTCACCCAGTGTGGAGATAAGAAAGAAGAAGAAGAAGAAGAAGGGTATCAAGCCTGTAGAGCTTGAGAATTTTGATGTGGTCTGAAGGGGATGAGTAGAGCTCATTAACAGATGAACCAATACAGTGAATGATGTGGTTTGAGGTTGACACTTAGTACATAGATTTTATTTATTAAGATACAGTTAAACCTGTCTACAGCGCCCCCTCTAAATAGCGCCTTCCTCTCTATAGCGCCCGATTTTAAATATGTAGTACGATGTGATTTACATTAAAAGTGACCTGTCTATAGCACCCCCTCTCTATAGCACCCTATTTTGGTGAGTCCCAAGAAGGGGTGCTAGGTTTAACTGTATATGTATTGCAGAGGATTATTCCAAATAATATTTAATCAACAGACTATTTTGTTACTAGGCACATTTCAATCATTAACTCTTTTAATTCGATAAAATAATCCCTTGAATTAATATTAAAATAAAAACAGAAAGCCTCCAGGGAAAAGTTTCTTTTAATTTTTTTTTTTTTTAAAGAAACTTTTCCCTGGAGGCTTTCTGTTTTTATTTTAATAACTCTCTTAATTGTTGTTAATGAGCTGGCAATTACTTTGATCAGAATAAATTGCTTTGTCATCCTCATATTTGTCTTCATTATTCTATGTGACAAGATGGCCCACAGTATTCTAACTGTGGTGTTATAACCCAACATTGACATCTTGGGTGATGTTGTTAAAATAAGATTCCCCAGTATTGTTACAGCACAATTTGGATTATAGATTAGAAACACAAGGTAATAAGACCAAATATAAATAAATAGTGTGTGACATTTCAGCGTTGTTACCGCCATCATTCAGTACTTTTGTCTGATGATGGTAACAACTCTGTTACTGAAACGTCACACACTATTTATTAAGATTTGGTCTTATTACCTTATTTTTAAGATTCCACACAGTGTTATGTAAATAATTTTTTATGTGATGCTCAGGTAACAGTTTTATTAGCATCTTCAGTCAAAATTCACACCTGAAGATGGTAGCATTGCTGTTACTATGGTACAAAAATAACTTATTTGGTTTTGTTATCCTTTGCAACAACAACAACAACAAAAAAGCCTTTATTTAGGGTCACTGACCCTATACAGGATTCACCAGAGGTATGCATAAGAACAAAGCAGTGAGACAAAGGAAATAACGATATATACAGTGTAAGAAGAAAAAGAAAAAAAAAAACAAGAAAAGAAAAAAAAAGAAAGAGGGAAGCAAGAAATCAACACAAAAAGAGTAGCAGTAAGAAAGTGAGGAGTGAGTATCACTTGGCCTTCTTTTGAGATATGGACTTGTGGAAACCATAAAACGCTGTAGCAATATACTTATTCTGGGTCATATTGTCAATTATTGATGGAAGTGAAGCACAGAGTCGCCCAGTTTTGAGCATAAGGGTTCTTCTTTCTTCTTTCAGAGCAGGGCAATCAAAAATATAGTGAGTGATTTCATTTTTTAGTTTTGAATTACAGAAGGTACAAGTCGTGTTATCCTTTGCAATGAACTATCTAGAAGGATGAAGAAAGCTACTGGAAGGTCACTAAATGAGCTGCGAGGGATGATCACTAACAGATATTGGAGAATAGTTGTCCATAGCATCACCAAAGTCGAGAATCAACTTGATGGAGAGATAAAAGGTTAAAATATTTTCATCTTGAATGAAATTGATCCTAAACACAAGGTAATAAGACCACAAATCCAAATAAATAAATAGTGTGTGATGTTTCGGTAACAGCGTTGTTACCGAAACATCACACACTATTTATTTATTTGGATTTGGTCTTATTACCTTGTGTTTATAATCTATAATCCAAATTGTGCCTTATCATCGAAAATGATCCTGTTTAGATCCCTAGAATCCTAAATAGGCAAGCAAAAAGACTCACCCACTTTAGCTACATAATGTGAGAAAATGGTTTAGAAAATGATGTAGAGGTTGGGAAAAATCGAAGAAGAAAGAGAGGAAGATCTGCAATGAGCTGGCTAGAAGGGGTCAAGAAAACTACGGGAAAGTCACTAGATGAGTGATGGTCACTAGGATCAAATTGGAAAATATATGTTCATATAGGGTCACTAGAAGTTGATTTGATGGACATCAGTAACAACACCTCTAGCAAACCCTATGTAAAAATGCTTGACAACTGAAGATATAAATTTATAAACACACTATACACCTATCCCCTGATTTACACGGTACTTATTTTACACGTTTTCGCTTTTACACGGTTTTCCAAATAAGTTTTTTTTTTTTTTTTTTTATCGCACTATACTAAATGCTACTGTGATTGAACACATGCGCTGTGTACACATCTCACAAGGAATCCCGAGCTTATGTGCTGACTTGCTGCACACGCACACTGTGTCTGTATTTCTAATTTTTAAAAAATTTTAATTTTCGATTTACACGTTTTTCTCAGGAACGTATCTACCGTGTAAATCGGGGGATAGGTGTATTTCTATCCAAGTAGGATGAAGGTGTGTATTGACAGAAATAAGATTGTGACAATTAAATATGGTTAGCTAAAACTCTTTAATTAGAACTCACTGGCAGAGCAACAAAGATGAGTCACAATTTATCATTAGAACCAATGCATCTTATTTGACAAATAGAGGGGAAAAAATAAGGAGAAATATAGAAGATCTGGTTACAAAATCCATGTGACCTTTAGAGAGAGCGAAGGGGTTGACTAATTATTAAAAAGGGTAATTTTTTGGCAATGAAGACTGTCCTCTATTGAGAGATGTTCTCAAGCAGGAGGGTCCTCTCATGGAGTATGCTCTACTATTAAAAAAAAAAACCCAAAGAGTTCATCTTGTTTCTTATCTCCACTCAAACAATCCTATTGAAGGTGACAAGTCTGTAAATCTTTCTGATGATGTCTGTGCTGGGGATCAGTAGAGATACAGATAAAAATTGATGTAGCATTTAAACTATTTTAGCACTAGTTCTTTCTTAACATCTCTACAAGAGCGATGAGAAATTTTAGGAGAGCCTAGCTCATCAATGGTGAACCCCCTTTTAGAGGTTTTATGTGAGGAGATGACTATGTAAACTATGGCAAAATATGGGATCTCATATGTAAATTAAAAATTCTAGTTGCACAATCACGAAATTAATGATTAATCAAGAATGGGTATTTGGCCAATTCTGGAATAATTAAAAATCAACGAGAATAGTTGATTATTATTCCGACAGATGGCGCCAGCCATCAGCAACTTTCAGTTGCACGATAAGGAGATGCCTTTTTCTTAATTCATGCACCTTATCCCAGTACAATGTTACATTTGTACTATTTTTTCACATTGTGTAGCGTCCTCACGCAATTCTGGCCTTAACTACCCGTTTCATGATTTTTCGGGATGCCTTAATGACAAAATTTTTTGGTCGTTGAGGTACAGCTTGCACCACGCTGATGAGGGCCAACAGCCCGAAACGCGTCCATGGTTAGCTTTTCTTGATTAATCAACAATGGGTATGTAGCGGCACGAGAATACTAAGATAAGTCCGCCACCTTCTTTTAACTCTTAAGTGTCCTGCTCAAGTGCTGGAATAATCAGATCTAAGTTTCGTAAAATAAATTTATTAGGCTCAACTACTTGATCGCCCTAATATATTAAAGAAGTAAAGCCAAAACAGTTAATAACAGTCAAAGTTGAAGGATCCAAACAAGGACAGCGGCACTCCCAGCTGTCGTCTCAAACGCGTAGAGCTCCGACTTCTTGTGGAGACACACACACTGATGCAATCCTAGTTTTTTTATATCTGTGGAAGATTTACATAGATCTTTTTCGTAAAGCCTAGTTTGCATAGTCTTCTTTTAATTTTAATCTTGTAAACTTTGCCTAGGCTTTTCCAACAGGGTATTTGGCCAATTCTGGAATGATTAAAAATCAACGAGAATAGTTGATAATTATTCCGACAGATGGCGCCAGCCATCAGCAACTTTCAGTTGCACGATAAGGAGATGCCTTTTTCTTAATTCATGCACCTTATCCCAGTACAATGTTACATTTGTACTATTTTTTCACAAAGAGCAACCTAGTTTATGTTAATTGAAACAATGAATAATATGTGAGTTATTCACATATTAAACAATATGACTTAGGACTCTTTTGACAACCTAACCTAACACCTTGATCCACACACTTCTCTCCTTTTTAAAGCATGTTTTGGCATGGTTTATTTGGCCATAAAAATCCTGTGGAAATAAAAAGAAGCTGTTAATATTCCCTCAGTGTGTCTTCAACGCCTGCATTATGGCTAATGGAAGGCAAAAGTCTGAAGGTCAGGGCCAGTAGCTCACAATGAGAGAAAAAAAAAAAAGTTGTTTCACTAGGAAGTGGACAAACCTCCCTGATACTGCTGCACACAGGAGGGCAAAGTTCTGCCCCCACCTAATTCATCAAGAAAGGGCGTGGGCAAATTTTTATGGATATATAAAAAATAGGTCAATATTCAGTTGGGGGCTTTTTTTTTTTCACTGATAGATGGCAGCGGGCTATCAGTAGTAACATTCAGTTGCATGATCAGATGTTCTTTACTTTAAGATAGATTTTTAAACTCCGCCCTTGCCGGTCCTAAGCCTGGATGAAAAAGGAGGGGGAGCAGTAACAAGCTCACTAAAAAACCTGGGCTCAGCTGGCCCGGCTGATAGTACCCTGTTAGGGCTCCTAATCCAGGGATACAGGATGAGCAGCGTTTGTACTCCATGTTAGGAGCGGCTGCACATGGCATCTGTTCCTCATGTCAGAGGCGGCCATTTATTTTGGAGTTAAGTCGGCCTGCCACTGAGTAGTGCTCCCAGTCTTAATGACAAAGGCAGACGTATTCTACTTCACCCAGTGTGGAGATAAGAAAGAAGAAGAAGAGATAGATTTTAGTGTTGGGGAGATGTCAACAAGCACTGGAAAAGCTCTCTCTACCTATGGAGGGAAGTGTGGACACAAGTTCCCAGATCTCACACAACTTCCTTCTTGAGTGATTATAGGAAACTTGAGAACATATCAGGAGAGGAACCATTGAAGCTGATCAGAAAAAAAAAAAGAAGAGAATTGTACGGAGGGATATATATAGGAAGAAGAAATTGGATTGATAAAAAGTGTGTGACGTTTCTGTAACAGCGTTGTTACCATCTTCAGACAACTTCTTAGGTCCATTGAAGTCAGTAAAATCGATAGGGCACAATTTGGATTATAGATACAAGGTAATAAGGTCAAATCCAAATAAATAAATAGTGTTTATTTGGATTTGGTCTTACTTGTTTACTTGTCTGATGATTGATAAAAGTAAATTCTGGAAGACAAAAGGAAAAAAGTTACTGTGTACAATGCTAAAATTTATTGAATGAGAGGGTTTGGGTCATCAGGTGGTGAACCCTTTCTGCGGTTTCCCCAAAATCAATCTCCAGACCGCTCTACTATTGTATTGGTTTTCTTATATACCCTGTATTTACTATGGAAGGTAGCTAAGGGGTGCTTAGGGAACCTATGGACATAAGGAAAAAATGGTCCAATATGGACCCCAATTCTTGCAAAAGTCCAACCCCACCAGCGAGTGCAAAGTAATCAAACGGGGCTCTGGCACATTTGTAAGTGCAAAGTCGAACTGCTTTCACATGTGTAGACATGTGGTGCACTTACAGTAAAAGCAATCGCCAACTTCTACCCACCATGATTATCATGGCCTGTACCATGTGTACTTAGGGATAAACAATTATAGGTCTGTAGAGATGCATACATAGAAATACGGAGGGAAAGAGTTGACAGAGCAATCTACTGGGAGATGATGGGAGGCAGGAAGTCTATAAAGAGACAAAAGTAGATAGACGCAGATAGATAGATATACAAGATCATGAGTGCCAACCAGATAAGGATGGACTTCACTCAAAGTGAAGATATTTATAGCAATGTATTGCTCTGTTCTCTGTTACCTCTACTATGTCCTCTTTTTTACTTATTCCTCTCACAACTACCATTCAATTGGGCAACTCATAATAGTATCCTTTTATTATATAATAACGCACAACATTCATCAACACCTTTATTAAGAGACCTTTAGTCATATATTTTATATTCAGATTTCCTCCTGAAAGATAAGGTATAAAGGAGTGGGGGAAAAAAAAATAAAAGAGAGAAATTGGAATTTACAAAGTTCTATGGGATATAAGTATATAGATAATCTTGTACAGTAAAACCTCCAGGAGAGGACACTCGAGCTAAAGGACACCTCTCTATAAAAGACAGTTTTCATTTACCATTTTTACTATTTAGTTACTCTCTGGTAAGTAATAATCTCTCCCTAAAGGACACTTTGGCTCTGCAATTAGGTGTTGTTGTTTACAGAGAGTTTGTTCTACTGTAGCAACTCTCCGGTAAGAAGCCACCTCTCCCTAAAGGACACTTTGGCTCTGTAATTAGGTATTGTTCTTTACAGGGAGGTAGTTCTACTGTAGCAACTCTCTGGTAAGAGGACACCTCTCCCTAAAGGACACTTTGGCTCTGCAATTAGGTGTTGTTCTTTACAGGGAGGTAGTTCTACTGTAGCAACTCTCTGGTAAGAGGACACCTCTCCCTAAAGAACACTTTGGCTCTGCAATTAGGTGTTGTTCTTTACAGGGTAGTAGTTCTACTGTAGCAACTCTCTGGTAAGAGGACACCTCTCCCTAAAGGACACTTTGGCTCTGCAATTAGGTGTTGTCTTTTACAGAGAGTTTGTTCTACTGTAGCAACTCTCCGGTAAGAGGACATCTCTCCCTAAAGGACACTTTGGCTCTGCAATTAGGTGTTGTTGTTTAAAGGGAGATAGTTCTACTCTACACATTATATAATATTATAAACATAGGCTATAAGTAGTGTCTCCATTATATATATACACAAGATTCCCACATGAGTTTTTAACTGTAACTAATCTTATACGTGTGAGGTGATTGAAAACATGGCTTAGATGGGAGGAGAGTAAATTCCTCCATAAGAGGACACTCGTACTAGAGGACACCTCTCTATATAGGGCATTTTCATTGGCATAATTACCATTTATTTACTAATTTAGTAATTCTCTGGCAAGAGGACACACCTCTCCCTAAAAGGACACTTTGGCTCTGTAACTAGATATCCTTTACAGAGAGGTTGTATTGGGATTCTACCAGTGACAGCAAGATCTGTCCTTCCCATTCAGTGAAGAACAATTGCAATAATGACTGGAATTCAACTACATTCAACCTCTCTCCCTACTCTCTCTTAGGTTTTTCATCACCAAAATTAACATTTTTTTACAAATTGGCTGCTTTCTGGTAAGAAGATACAGTAGAACTACCTCCCTGTAAAGGACAACACCTAATTGCAGAGTCAAAGTATCTTTTAGGGAGAGGTGTCCTTTTATCGGAGAGTTGCTAAATAGTAAAAATGGTAATTTTGCAAATGAAAACTGTCCTTTGTAGAGAGGTGTCCTCTTACCGGAGAGTTGCTAAATAGTAAAAATAGTAATTTTGCAAATGAAAACTCTCCTTTGTAGAGATGTGTCCTCTTACCGGAGAGTTGCTAAATAGTAAAAATAGTAATTTTGCAAATGAAAACTGTCTTTTGTAGAGAAGTGTTCGCTAGCGGGTTGTCCGGTAAAGGGAGGTTCTACTGTACCACTCTCTTAAGGACATTATGGCTCTGCAACTTGATGTTGTCCTTTATATAGAGGGACATTCTACTGTATTTAATATGGCACTTTGGTTATGAGAAGTTTAGAGCCTTTGACTTCAAATCAAGCAGGTTTATACATAGGCAGTCATCATTTATCTGTTTTGCCTATTGCAAGGTTGGAGTCCACCAGTGAATTCTAAACCAAATCATCATAAAAGTGACCCCATTTCTATGACAATTTTTCTAAAAATATAAAAAAATATATGACAGTAGAACAACCTCTCTCTAAAGGAAAAAAAACCCAGCCAAAGTGTCTTTAAAAAAAAAAGTTATGCTCTCACTGGAAAAAAAAAAATGCTAATTTGTAAAAAATGAATCATTTTGGCGATGAAAACTGTCCTTTGTATAGAGGAGTCCACTCATGGAGGTTTTACTGCTTCCTTTCCTTCAAAAAGAGACCTGAGGAATATGTTTTTTTAATGAAAATTTCTAGTTTTTTGTGTTTCCCTCCTACATGTTGAAAGCGCAGTTTGACTTTTGCACTTGCAGGTTTGTCATAGTCTCATTTGGTTACTTGCATTCTTGGTAGGGTCGAACTTTTGCAATAATAGGGGGCCATTGGAGCAAAATTTTTTTTATTATAAAACGACTGCTTTTACTGTAAGTACACCACATGTCTACACATGTGAAAAGAAGTTCAACTTTGCGATTACAAATGTGCCAGAGCCCCGTTTGGTTACTTGCACTCGCTGGTTGGGGTTGGATTTTTGCAAGAATAAGAAAAAGTGCCCAAGGGAATCGAACCCAGGTTGTAACGGTCGAAACCCAACTTCTCATCTTTTAAATAAGCCAATAATTCCTTTAAATCAACACCTCAAAGGAGAAGAGATCAGAATTTCCGTATGAATTAAATTTGGGGTATTAATTCATTGCAATTATCACCGCTCTCTCTAGTGAAATTTTTGTGTTGTCAACATTTAAACAGGAATTTAAAAATGAAAAAGGTTGTGTTGATTTATAGACAGTTAATTGAGGCTAAATATCAAAAATGGCAATCTCACCAAATTACTCTCTCTCTCTCTCTCTCTCTATCTCCATTCTTTCTAAGATAACCTTTAACTAGGCATTAGAAAATTTACTGGAGATTGATGAAAGAGTTTGGGGATTGGAGGTCCTCTCATGGAGGTTCTACTGTACTTTAATTATAAAATGTTTATTAAGAAAAATAATAACATCATTCTGGTAAAAAACTGCTTGCCAGTGAGGTAAACAATCCTGGAGAATAATGTTCTATCTTTGTTTTATTTGTTAATATGTGTGCCAGACCATTCATTAACATGTCCACCATTCTATCATCTTTATAAATATGATGTCTGTCTGTCCTTCTGTCTGGCTGGGATGTACTATGACTTCATCTATGAATAGGTCTAGAATGACAGCCAGTTCTAAAAGCTTCATTAAATTTTTATGAAGTAAGTGTGAGAGACTACATGTTTCACTAATAGATGTAACTCCGCCTTTGCCGGTCCCAAGCCCGGATGAAAAAGGAACTCAGCTGGTTCTGCTGATAGTACCCTGTAAGGGCTCCTGATCCAGAGATACAGGATGAGCAGCGTTTGTACTCCATGTTAGGAGTGGCTGCACATGGCATCTGTTCCTCATGTCAGAGGCGGCCATTTCTTTTGGAGTTAAGTCGGCCTGCCACTGAGTAGTGCTCCCAGTCTTAATGACAAAGGCAGACGCATTCTACTTCACCCAGTGTGGAGATAAGAAAGAAGAAGAAGAAGACTAGCTCTTACCTAATATTACAAGAGAAGGAATTACCAGACATCATCTTGAAGAAAGATTCAAAGTTTATGGTGACGTGTTTCTCTCTATAAAAGAAACTTGTCGCTGTAAACTTTGTGATTCCTTCTAACCTAATATGTAAATAAATGGGAAAAACTGATTATCAAGATATAGTGTTTTATAACCACAAGGAAATAAGACCAAATCCAAATAAATAAATAAATAGTGTGTGACATTTCGTTCATTCAGTACTTTTGTCTGAAAATATTAACAACGCTGTTACTGAAAACATCACACATTATTAATTTATTTAGATTTGGTCTTTATTACCTTGTGTTTATAATCTATAATCCAAATTTATAAATGTATGTAATTCTACTGTCCTCAAAGCTTATGTCCATAGTTCTTCTAAGATACCCATTCCAAGAGTCTAGCAACAGTATCACTATAAAAGGAAGTTCCAAAAATGAAATATAACAGCGGTATGGTAGATTAAACTGGCGAAACCGCTGGGAGAGTTCACCACTGATGAGCCAGGGCCTCCCTTTAATTTTTCCATTGCAGTAAGGGCAGTAGAAATTGTTTATTCTCAAAAAGAATCTTACGCCTTTAAAATAGTTTCGAATTTTGATAATCCAAATTGTACCTTATCATTGTTTTATAAAGTTATTTTATCTATTATATCAATTTATATGATGACATACCTCATCAATACACACTCTCATTTTTATTTAAGTCATATAAAGGTGTTTTCTTTTTTAAATTAATTTGACTATTTTAGCTTTTTCAACTTGCTCATTCACGATGACAATGCAATTATGTAGAACCTAAATTGGGTTGCATTTTAAATAAATAGAAGCATGAGACCCATTGAATTGAAATACGTATAATTATGTAGTGTGGATCAGAGTTGAAATTTTAAAACAATAAAACCTGAAAATTTGAAAAGAGAATTGTAAATATTCATTATAGATGACACACATAATCAATATATATACACCTATCCCCCGATTTACACGGTACTTGTTTTACACATTTTCGCTTTTATACGGTTTTCCAAATACATTTTTTTTTTATCGCACTATACTAAATGCTACTGTGATTGAACACATGCGCTGTGTACACATCTCACGAGGAATCCCGAGCTTATGTTCTGACTACATATTTTAACCTGTCAATGCATTTTTTTTTTTTCTGTGTACACCTATCCCCCGATTTACATGTTTTTCTCAGGAACGTATCTACAGTGTAAATCGGGGGATAGGTGTATATGCATGATGATGATATTTGAAGCAGATTATATAATTGAAACAGATAAATCAATGTTTATCTTGATTTTTGCTTGTAATTCCATGGAGATTTGAAACCAGAATTTTTTGTATTTCTTCCTCCTTTTAGGTAATGAACAATCGCTGAAATAAATCAAGTCTCAAATCCCAGCCAGACAGAAGGACAGACAGACATCATATTTATAAAGATGATAGAATGGTGGACATATTAACGAATGGTCTGGCACACATATTAACAAATAAAATAAAGATAGAACATTATTCTCCAGGATTGTTTACCTCACTGGCAAGCAGTTTTTTACCAGAATGATGTTATTATTTTTCTTAATAAACATTTTATAATTAAAGTACGGTAGAACCTCCATGAGAGGACATTCACACTAGAGGAAACCTCTCTACAAAGGACAGTTTTCATTTGTAAAATTATCATTGTTACTATTTTGCAACTCTCTGGTAAGAAGACATCTCTCCCTAAAGGACACTTTGGCTGTGCAATTAGGTGTTGTCTTATACAAGGAGAGGTAGTTCTACTGTCTGATCTTTTAATTCACAACAACTAACTATAATTTCACATTTGCTTTAATTAGACATTCATTCAAATCTCAATTAGGCTCAATTTACTTTAAATTTAATAGACTTTAATTCAACCATAAATTCTCATCCCTTGGGGTGTTGAATTAAAGAAGCTGGCCTGTATATATATTTGTTTAGGTTAGGTAAAGTTAGGTTTTGGTTAGTTGGTCGGTGCAGTAATGGATTTTTAGCGATAAACAAAGTAGGGGTGATCTCAAAATTTCCTTATAGACCTAAGAAAATGACAAATTGTTTGCAAAAAATGAAGTTTCATCAACTACCACTTGGGTCAAAAGGTAATGAAAAGTCTGCAGGACATGTACACCAAGGATCATCTGGAGATTTTCAATTGACCATACTGAAGGGATTGAAGAATGAAGAGAGAGGTAGACCAAGGAAGGATGATAATGTAATAGAAAGGTCTGGAGTTAGAAGAGGTGAAGAGAATTGTACAGAGAGAACAGGGTGGAATGATGGCTGCTGTATCAGAGATGTTACATGGTGATGGTAGCCTTCCTCTATGTGTAGTAATGGAAGTTTTACAGAACATGTTCCATGAGGATCATTGGGAGATTGTCTATTGACCATACTGGAGGGATTGAAGAATGAAGGGAGAGGTAGACCAAGGAATGTTTGGTAATGTAATAGAAAGGTCTGTGATTGAAGATAATTGTACAGAGAGGACAGGGTGGAATGGTGTTCTATGATGGCTGCTGTATTAGAGATGGCTTTGAACTACATGGTGATAACTTTCTAAATGAAGTAATCAAGAAAAATGGAAGTTGGGGCAGAACATGTTCCATGAGAATCATCCAGAGATTATCTATTGACTATACTGGAGGGATTGAAGAATGAAGGGAGAGGTAGACCAAGGAAGGATTGGTTTGATAATCTTATAGAATGTCCCGCAATTTGATGATATAACGAAGAGAAACAAATTAAGAACCGAGTATAAATGACATTCCTTGATTGTCGATCTCCATAATGAAGATGGCAATACAGAATAATAATGTGATATATGGGTTTGGATAAAAAGATCTGAGAATATAGCTTCAAGATGTGCAAGGATATATTTGATGGCAATACAAGTTATAAAAATGGATATTTTTATATAATTTGGAATAAATATAGCTGGCAGGGGAGAAGTCATGAACCATATTTAAATATCTACTAAATTTGATTTGTTAGACATCTCATTTTCATTTGTCATCTCTGTTAATCATTTTAACTTGTCCTTTTTATTTCTATATGCACAAATGTTGATTGTTAAGGGAATAAAATGTCTTCAAACTTGACTCCTTCTTGGAAATAAGGTTTTCTCAATGCATTCTTCACTATCTAAGTTTTGCAAATATATATATTAGTCACATATTAAATGCTCTAATACTCTAACTTCCTTTTAAATATATTTGTAGATTTAAATACTTATGTTTGAATATTATCGTATTGAAATGTTCGTTTATGAAGAAGGAGAAAATAAATACATCATTTTTAAACAAATTAAAAACAATTACATCGATATTCAAGGGTTTGGCATCTTAAAAGTAGCTGACAAGTCTGCGAAAATCTTCAGAAATATTTTTCGATGTTATTTTTACGTTGATATTTATTACAAATTCTCTTTTAAAATATAATGGCAAGAGCATAAACTTACATCGCCGTCTTCTAGGCTTGATGACATTTTGGATATTTCATTATAGATTGATAAATATTATTTTTTTCTAAAACAAAATAAGAACATAACACATCCTATTTACAAGCTTTCCTCTTTTCATCTCGTATCTTAATTTTTTAAGAGATGGTCAATTTTTGAAAAATATTTATCTATGAAAATTTAAAAATATTAAATTGATTTGAATTTTATTGTTCAAAATACAGTTTATAATTCATGATTTTAGAAATTATCTTTAAAAGAAAATAACCGTAATTAAATATTCTATACATCAAAAGGATAAATTTAAAATTTCAAAAATATATATTAAATTTTTGAATTAAAAACATATTATAAATATTTGACCAAATTTATTTATTTTTATTTATCGCAGATTAAAAGTGTGTTTTTAAATTTTGTTCGTTATTTTAAAATATATATCCTTTGAATATATTTATAACACTCATATAACACCAACAAACCTTATATAAATTATACCATAAAATCCTGATATCATCCAAAAATGGAAAGCAATGGCGTATTTTCAAAAAACATTTTGAGCATGAGATTTATGAAAAGGGTTAAAGACCGTGTTGAAAAAGAAGAAGCGGATAAAAAGTTAGGTCTCGGAAAAAATAAAAATAAAATATGTATTAAATATGTCCAAAGTGTGAATGATATTAACCCATTACAATTTGGAAGAACATCTTCAAAAGGTATGAATCCAGATATTGAGAAGTTTCTGAAGTACAAAGAAATGGCTCTTACACCTGAGCAGAAGAAAATGGATGGTATTGGTGATGAAGAGATGGCTAACAGATATGAAACCTTAATTGAAACTAGTGAACCTTCTAATAAAAGAAAATATAGCGGCAATAAAAATGTTGGTGACAATTTTTACAAAAGAAAATCTAATTCCAAGAAGAAATTTAAGAAAGATCATTAAAAATATATCTAATAGGGTATGTATATTGAAAAGTTAATGTATATATACATTTATTGGCAGGTCTCATAGTTTCCTTGACAAGCCATGTTTAACTTGCAACTATCCCTCAGCCTTTATTGTAGATTGTGTGGCAAATTGAAGTATTTGCCAGCATTAAGACCTATATAATCATGTATATAATGGATTGCATTTTTTTTTTTTTTACAATTTGTAAAAAAAATCCTTGTTTTTTTCTAATGTGAATAAAAAATTCATCTATATATTTATATATGATATAAATAAAAATTACTAATTATTCCATTTATGTTCTATTACCTAATTGTTTGATTATTTGAATTACTTTTACCTATAACTCAAAAGTAACCTTCTTTGCTTATCAATATACAAGTACCAGTTTCATGGCAAGTTCCAATTAATTTTAATATACAAATAATAATAAACACAAGGTAATAAGACCAAATAAATAAATAGTGTGTGATGTTTCGGTAACAGCATTGTTACCATCTTCAGACAAAATTTTCTGATAGTGGATATTGCTGCTGCTGTGATAGAGATGCATGGAGACATCTGAGACTCTTCTTTGGACACGACAACAACAACAAAATTTTCTTGGGGCTAAGAAAAAACAAAATATCATTCTCATATGATTTAGTCAATGATTCTAAAACCTGTATTCTCTTCTATGAAATCTTCAGAAACATCAAGCTTGTCAATAAACATATAGCAACCGCATCTTCAGACAAAAGTACTGAATACATTCAGTACTTGGATTTGTTCTTATTACCTTTTGTTTATAATCCAAATTGTGCATTATCATTCGAATAATAAAAATGTTGGAACACCAATTCGAATAAATAGAAAGCTTGAGAAACATGGCAGTATATAGCATCATGATTTTCCATGCTCAGTACATGAATAAAAAGAATTATGAAATATAACTTCAAGTAGCTTCTTTGATTTTTAATGGATTCAAAAACTGAATTTGTTTAAAATTTTGTCACAAAATCCGTAAGTTTGAATCTGAAACTTCAAATTTATTAAAAAATAGACCTCGTTGATGATCATTTAAACAAAATCAGTTGTATATTAATGGTATTTTATGATTTAAAAATAGCAGAGAATCTCAGATAACCAAAAATGGGTTTCTCCATCATGACAAGGTTCCGCTACACACGATGCTACATCTGTGCAGAATTTTTTAACCAAGAATGGCACCCCAATACTTCACCAACCTGCTTATTCTCCTGACTTAGCTCCCAATCACTTCTTCCTCTTCCCAAATGATATATTTTTTAAAATTATTATCCCAAGTACACGTGGTACATCATAATCATGGAACTCCGCCCTTGCCGGTCCCAAGACCGGATGAAAAAGGAGGAGGGGGAGCAGTAACAAGCTCACTAAAATACCTGGGCCTAGCTGGCCCAGCTGATAGTACCCTGTAAGGGCTCCTAATCCAGGTATACAGGATGAGCAGCATTTGTACTCCATCTTAGGAGCGGCAGCACATGGCGTCTGTTCCTCATGTCAGAGGCGGCCATTTCTTTTGGAGCTAAGTTGGCCTGCCACTGAATAGTGCTCCCAGTCTTAATGACAAAGGCAGACACATTCTACTTCACCCAGTGTGGAGATAAGAAAGAAGAAGAAGATGGTGGGTAAAGTTGGTGACTGCTTTTACTGTAAGTGCACTACATGTCTACACACATGAAAAGCAGTTCGACTTTTGCACTTACAAATGTGCCAAAGCCCTGTTTGGTTACTTGCACTCACTGGTGGAGTTGGACTTTTACAAGAATCAGGGGCCATTGAACCATTTTTTTAATTAGAAAAAAAAATGCCCAATGCAGGATTCGATCCTGGGTCGTTGTGGTCGAAAACCAATGGTTCAGACCACCCTTCCACCGACCCCCCTAAAGACAGTGAGCCCCACCAAATTCACTGTAATCACCTTTTTGTCTGTTAAAGAGCGAGATGCCAATATATCAAACACTTCTTTTTAATACACACATACATCTTTATTAAGACCACTGGAAGGCTGGTTAAACCGTTTGGTTTCGACCACTACGACCCGGGTTTGATTCCCGCATTGGACACTTTTTATGTTTAAAAAAAAAAAATGCTCCAATGGCCCCCCCGATTCTTGCAAAAGTCCAACCCCACCAGCGAGTGCAAGTAACCAAACGGGGCTCTGGCACATTTGTAAGTGCAAAGTCGAACTGCTTTCACATGTGTAGACATGTGGTGCGCTTACAGTAAAAAGCAGTCGCTAACTACCCACCATGATTATCATGGTCTGTACCACGTGTACTAGGGATAAGCAAAAAAAAAAAAGACCACCGGTCTTATACAGATTCACCACAGAAAGAAATAATAGATGGAGCTCCTATACTCCAGGCAGCACAGAACCCAACAACAGCCTCCAAGTCCGACACATCTCCAGTGGCCACAGAATCCACTGTACATAGGTTAGCGTATTACTGAAAAGGCGAGTGTGGAATCAGCAGCGTTTTAGTCTTCGCTTTCCTCATCCAAATACAGTTGAACCTGTCTATAGCGCCCCCTCTAAATAGCACCTCCCTCTCTATAGCACCCGATTTTAAATACGTAGTACAATGCAATTTACATTAAAAGTGACCTGTCTATAGCACCCCCTCTAAATAGCACCTCCCTCTCTATAACACCCGATTTTAAATACGTAGTACGATACGATTTACATTAAAAGTGACCTGTCTATAGCACCCCCTCTAAATAGCACCTCCCTCTCTATAACACCCGATTTTAAATACGTAGTACGATACGATTTACATTAAAAGTGACCTGTCTATAGCACCCCCTCTAAATAGCACCTCCCTCTCTATAACACCCGATTTTAAATACGTAGTACGATACGATTTACATTAAAAGTGACCTGTCTATAGCACCCCCTCTAAATAGCACCTCCCTCTCTATAACACCCGATTTTAAATACGTAGTACGATACGATTTACATTAAAAGTGACCTGTCTATAGCACCCCCTCTAAATAGCACCTCCCTCTCTATAGCACCCGATTTTAACCCTTAAGCGGTCGCAATGGGTAAAAATTACCCAGAAGGAACTTTTTGAAAATATTTCTATATTAAAAAATATATATATTTAAAATATATTCTCAGTACCTTTCTAAATCTATCTAAAGATTATTATAATAAACCTATAATTTTAATTTTATGACATATATTCATTTTATTAGCATGTTTGGGTCAATTTTACCCAGTGCGACCTTTTGAGTTCTCATCATTGGGTAATTTTTACCCAGCGCGACCTTTTAACGCTTTTGGTTTTGGTTTGCGTAATTAAGTTTCGAGTTACTTTCTGGCTTCTTGTTGTTTGGTTTTGCTGCCCCAAGTGCAATAATACAATCTATTCTTCCAACAATAAGGTAGGATTTATATTTTATTTCCTCTTTTTACATCATTTTACATAAAATGCTTTCAAATGCTGATTTTCTCCGTGATGATAATAATATTCCAAATCCCGATGATGAGGAATCAGAAACTGATGATCATATAGAAGAGAGGAATTGGAGTACAGACACTGAACAGTAAACATTATCAGAAGAAGAAAACAATGAGGATCCAAGCTTCAATTACCATATAGGAAAGGACCAAAAGACTAAATGGAAGAAAGCTCTTCCCCCAAAAAATGTTCGAACTCGCAGTGAAAATATTATCACCCATCTACCAGGGGTAAAGGGTGAAGGAAAAAATGCTAAATCGATATTAGATTGTTGGAATCTCTTTATAGATGACAATAAACTTGAATGCATAGTTACAAATACTAACATTTACATTAGGAATATTCAGCAGAACTATAGCAGAGAAAGAGATGCTAATTTGACAAACCTACAGAAAATTAAAGCTTTATTGGGAATTATTTACTTTCTTGGGGTCATGAAAGCGAATAAATTGAATACAGATGATGCATGGGCAAGAGATAGTACTGGATTTGAATTGTGTAGAATAGCTATGTCTGAAAACAGATTCCGTTTTCTTCTCAGAGTAATTCGTTTTGCTGACAAAGCTACAAGAAATGAAAGACTTCGTCAAGATAAATTAGCAGCTGTGAGATTGATTCTTGATACTTTTGTAAAAAATTGCCAAAAGCATTATTCTCCTTCGGAATATATAACGGTGGATGAAAAGCTTGACGCTTTCAGAGGGAAATGCAATTTTAGGCAGTATATTCCGAGTAAACACAATAAATTTGGAATAAAATTATTTGCTCTCGTGGATTCAAAAATGTTTTATACTTGTAACTTGGAGATTTATTCAGGAAAAAACCCTGAAGGTCCTTACAATGTCAGCAACAGTCCAAGTGACGTTGTGGAACGATTGTGTGAGCCAATCAAGGGAACTGGCTGCAATGTAACAATGGAAAACTGGTTCACCAGTTATTCTTTAGCTCTAAAACTTTTACAGCAATATAGACTAACAATTGTTGGTACCTTAAAAAGAAATAAAAAAGAAATCCCCTCAGAGTTTGTCATCAGCAGAGGTAGAAATGTACACACTAGTGTTTTTGGCTTTCAAAGTGAAATGACACTTCTTTCATACAAGCCTAAAGAGAATAAAGTTGTACTTATGCTTTCAACTCTGCACCACGATGCAAATATAGATGATTCAACGGGAGAATTGAAAAAGCCAGAGATGATAATGTTTTATAATATGACAAAGGGTGGTGTAGATATGATGGACGAAATGACAGCTACATATAACTGTGCTAGAAATTCAAGAAGATGGCCCATGGTTATTTTTTATTCACTTTTAAATATTGGGGCAATAAATTCCCAGATAATTCAATTTGCAAATGGCAACGTATCAAAGGTTAAATCAAGACGTCATTTTTTGAAAACCTTATCCTTAGATCTTATTGAAGAGATGGTCAAAGTTCGCACAGTAAGCGGAAGAATGCCATGTGAAATAAAGAGGAAAAGGCATCCGATATTTTTAATTTGTTAGAGCCTGGTCCATCTAAAAAGCCAAAAATAGGAGAAAGACATCGATGCAAGAAATGCCAGAAAGAAAAAAAGGACAGAAAAACTATTCAACATTGCCAGTACTGTTTTGCTTTTTTGTGTAAGGAACACTCTGTAATAATTTGTCAAGAATGTCATAAAGGACGAAACAAGTCCTAATTTCTATGAAAGGAAGTGATAACTTTCATACAAATTTATATTTTATAACCTATCTTCAATATATATTTTTATTTTCATAAAATAGTCTAATATATCATAAATATTTGATATTTTGATTTGTTATTAATAAAATAAATAAAATACGATTTTTATATCTCAGGATTTTATGTAAAGTTATTTAATAGACAAATCATTATTCTAACATAGAAAACAATAAAAATATTGAAAATAATATTTGATTTATTTAGGTTTTTAAAAGTGGGTAAATTTTACCCACCGCGACCTTTCAAGGTATAAAAGAGGGCGCGACCGCTGCCGGGTTAAATACAGTATAACCTCGTTAATTCGACACACCCCAATTCGACACTCGGCGATAATTCGACCATGTTCCGATGTCCCGACCTCCGGCCTATCAAATAACAAACCGTAATTCGACAGTATCGATAATACGACAGTTCCGATAGTTCGACCATTTTAAAATTCGAATTTCGACAGTTGAATGTTATTTTACATGCAACTTTACCGCTAAACGGTATCGGATCCGATCGGATCGCGCCTGCGCACTTTTGGTTTCTGGTTAGTTTAAGTTTCACTTTGCAGTGCCGTTGCGCAATTTCTCGGATGTTATTGTTGTTTTTTTACACGGGAATTTCGGCATCATGCGCTAACTAATAATAATTTTTATTTTTTTATTTTTAACATTGAAATATTTTAGCTATTTTTAAATTTATAAATAATTTCTTTTTAAATAAATAAATCTTTATACAATGTAGCCACAATGATTATGATAACATTTTATTTCAATATTCCATTTCTGTGTTATTATAAAAGATTTAAACACAAAATCAATAACACCTGCAGCAGCAGTGGATGCCTTTAATACATTAAAATTTATTTATTAAAAGACATTTCAGAGGAGGAAAGGCATGCATGTTTTTTCAAAATGCCATCTGGAATACATCCTGAATAGAATTTCAGTGCAAAAACAGATATCTATAAAGAAATTTTTTTAAAGATCTCTTCATGATTATTTTAAAATAATATTTTAAAATTTTCTTTTTATTTACCATATTTATTTCCTTTCAACTGCTATATTTTTCAATTAGAATAAAATATTATTTAATATATTATATTTAATATTTTAATGTCTGTAGAGTTAATATTTGATTATATTACTGAAAAGAAACACATTGCCAATAAATGTATTTGTTACAATTATTTATGTTTCTAAAATATGTATTAATGCCATTTTGCCACTGATACTAAAAGTTAATCATGAAAATAAAATAAAAACACACAATGGTTTTAATTAATATCATTAATTTATATTACAAGGCTATTTTAAAAAAATATTATTTTAGCGAGTTAGATGATTACCTAATCATATAACCTTAATTCAACACTTCCTTTAATTCAACCGAAAGCTCTGATCCCTTGGGGTGTTGAATTAAAGAGGTTCAACTGTACGTAGTACAATGCGATATTTACATTAAAAGTGACCTGTCTATACACCCCCTCTCTATACCATCCTATTTTGGTGAGTCCCAAGAGGGGGCGCTATAGACAGGTTTAACTGTACTTTTTAAATTCAGTTTTTTTTTTCAAACAACTGACAAAAGGTAAGGTGTAATTTGAAAAATTAGATTAGAACCACAAGGTAACAAGACCAAGTCTAAATAAATAAGCTTCATATCCCTTTTAGGTAACAGTCTTGTTACAATCTTTAGACAAAAATACTGTGTTTTAAATATATTTATATCAAACTACACTTTGAACTTAGCCAAACGACTGAGTACTTTTGTCTGAATATGGTAACAACAATGTTACACCATAATGTCTCGATACAAGAAAATAAGACCTAATCCAAATAATTTGATAGTGTGTGATTGCTTTTAATACTATTTAAATTATAGACTAGATTGATAAGGCACAATTTGGATTATAGATTATAAACACAAGGTAATTTATTTATTTGGATTTGGTCTTATTACTTGTGTTTAAAATTATACATTAGTTAGCTTTTGGGCCAGAACAGGCCTTAAAAAAATTATCTTTGTCTTATAGATTAGAAATACAAGGTAATAAGGCTGAATATAAATTAATGAATGTGACAGCATTGTACAGCAAAAGTACTGTTGTGTAGTGATGATGGTAATAATGCTGTTGCCGAAACGTCACACACTATTAAATTATTAGGTCTTATTTTCTTGTATCTATAATCCAAATTGTGCTTTATCACCAAAATGTTTAATTTATTTATATTTGATCTTGTTTCCGTTTCAATTGACATAATGATGTCACCTCAACATCTTTCTGGTTGTTGTTTTTGTTGTGTCCAAAGAAGAGTCTCAGATGTCTCCATGCATCTCTATCACAGCAGCACCAATATCCACTATCTTGGGTGTGTAAAGCTACTGCTCTGGGTCTAAGTCAATTTTCTGCAAGGCTGCGGCCATTGCTGGGCATGAGAATATGTGAGTAGGTGTTAGTTCCACACCAGGACAGTTGTTGCATGCTTTATAAGTTCTTGTGCCATCTGGATGTATTGTCATTCCTTTATAGTGTTTTCTGGTGAATTGTGATATTCAAATATGGGTACTTTGTGGATTAACTGCTGTACCTATCAATCAATACCTTTATTAAGACCTTTAGTCTTATATTTAGAAGATTCTCATGAGAGATACAGAAAAGAAGTGGGGGGGAAAAAGAAATGGAATTAACAAAATTATGAGAAATATGTAAACACAAGAAAATAAAACCTAATTCAAATAATTTAACAGTGTGTGACGTTTCGGTAACAGCATTGTCATCATCATCAGACAAAAGAATAAAATATATTACTATTAAATCTACACTATTAAATTATTTGGATTAGGTCTTCTTGTGTCTATAATCCAAATTGTGCTTTATCATGAGAAATATGTAAATATATAGCTAAACTTAAGTTACATAGGTTATAAACAAGGTAAAAATAGACCAAATCTAAACTGTACTTAATTCATAGGTTATAGGTATTTTTTGCTCTCCTTTTCATACACACACACAAAACCTTTATTAAGACACACTGATCTTGTACAAGATTCTACTTGGAAATTACAAGACAGAGAATATGAAAAAGTTACAAGACCAAATTCGAATTATTAAAATGTTTGGGAATTCAGTTACAGCATTGATAAGGCACAATTTGGATTATAGATTATAAACACAAGGTAATAAGACCAAATCCAAATAAATAAATAGTGTGTGACAACGCTGTTACCGAAACGTCACACACTATTTATTTATTTAGATTTGGTCTTATTACCTTGTGTTTATAATCTATAATCCAAATTGTACCTTATCATAAGTCTATAAAGTTTATATATATCATTTTGAACAGCAGTAGAACCTCCATGAGAGGTCACATTTGCAAGTGGACATCTTTCAGGACAGTTTTCATTGCCAAAATTACCATTTTTACTAATTATCAATTCTCTAGTAAGAGGACACTTCTTCTTAAAGGACACTTTGACTCCACAAATAGCTGTAGCCCTTTACAGAGAAGTTCTACTGTATTAACAAAATCATCTCTTCTTCCCTTAAAACCAGTGTCTTAAAATTAGACAGCTACAGTTAAACCTGTCTATAGCGCCCCTTCTAAATAGTGCCTCCCTCTCTAAAGCGCCCGATTTTAAATACGTAGAACGATGCGTTTTACATTAAAATTGACCTGTCTATAGCACCCAATTTTGGTGAGTCCCAAGAGGGGGCGCTATAGACAGGTTTAACTGTATATAAAGGTGAGTGGTATTGATGAGTTGTCAATTACTGTGAAGACTTTGTTGGTGCATAGATCTGTTACTTATGTGCTGTTACAGTGAAGAATATGGTCTGATTAAACTGATGGTTTCTTATGGTATTTGGTGTATGAGAGAAGCATTTTTCTTTTTAGTTGAATTACAAGACAATTGACAACATAATTTTATTGATATCTTGTCAACACATACAAAAGTGTACAGTCTGTACCGTTGCAGAGTTTGGTGGAGAATCACCAGCGGGTCTCAAGCAACACCATGCATTTCGCAAGATGAAAAGACACACCAAATAATTATATGTCATTAACAGTGTTTTTGCCATCTTCAGATAAAGTACTAAAGTATCATGATAAGGCACAATTTGGATTATAGATTATAACAACAACAACAACAAAAAAGCCTTTATTTAGGGTCACTGACCCTATACAGGATTCACCAGAGGTATGCATAAGAACAAAGCAGTGAGACAAAGGAAATAACGATATATACAGAGTAAGAAGAAAAAGAAAAAAAAAAAAGAAAGAGGGAAGCAAGAAATCAACACAAAAAGAGTAGCAGTAAGAAAGTGAGGAGTGAGTATCACTTGGCCTTGATTATAGATTATAAACACAAGGTAATAAGACCAAATCCAAATAAATAGTGTGTGATGTTTCGGTAACAGCATTGTTACCGAAACATCACACACTTTATTTATTTATTTGTATTTGGTCTTATTACCTTGTACTCTAGTATCATATAAAGGTATAATTTAGATTGAGATTAGAAACAGATAAATAATAAACTAAATCCAAATAAATAGTGTGATGTTTCAGTAACAATGCTGTGGCCAAAATGTCACTGACCATTTATTTGGATTTGTTCTTATTACCTTGTGTTACTTTTTATCATGTAATTCTTATATATGCAGTAGAACCTCCATGAGAGGACACTCACACTAAAAGACACCTCTCTACAAAGAACAGTTTTCATTTACAAAATTACCATTATTAGTATTTAGCAACTCTCTAGTAAGAGGACACCTCTCCCTAATAAACATTTTGGCACTGAAATCAGGTGTCCTTTAGATGGAAATTCTACTATAATCTAAATTGTACCTCATTTTTAATTGAATGTGATGGTTTTAGTATGGCCTTTTTTTTTCTGGAGAAACACCAGGAGATATTGTGGTTGTTTATATCAAGTCTTATGATAATTCAGGGTCTAGATGGAAATTTTGACAGGAGGAAATTGATCTATAAAAATAAGGTCACCTCTCCTGTCAAAACAAGACGCCATCTATTGGCCTTCGCAGCAAACTAGCAGCCTCAGGTGACAAGCCACAACACCAGCTTTGGCAAACTGAGAAGGCCTGGACTGATGAGCTTCATTAGCCTGAAACCATGGTCTATTTTGACTGGAGAAGTGACCTTTATTTTTTATAGAATTCAAGGTCTGTTACTGTTATATACCTGTGGTTGTTCATGGAAGACTTATACTCAATGGTGAAGACAGATTTCCACAGAAAATCAATGGATAGGCCAAATATATTCAAGCCAAAAGACTAAGTAAAATAAATAATAAACAAAGTTAAAATTACTAAAATTATTTTTTATTCATGTTTTTATAATTTTATCTTATACATAAGATTAAATTTTACCTAGTGTTTTAGTTTAAATCTTGATTTTTATCATTTACTAGCGGAACGTACCCGGCTTCGCCCCGGGTTTTACCCGAGTAAAGGTTTGTCTAACGAATCTCTCGATAAAGTGAACATTTTTTCCCGGTCCCTTGAAAAATACTCGATAAGTTGAATAAAATCAATATTAATTGGTTCCCTCGGTAATTGGAAGTTAAAGGAATAGTATCTTGCCTTGGAATTGTATCATTATTCTTGTATGGATGTACCCGAGTAAAGGTTTGTCTAACGAATCTCTCGATAAAGTGAACAACATTTTTTCCCGGTCCCTTTAAAAGTACTCGATAAGTTGAATAAAACCAATATTAATTGGTTCCCTCGGTAATTGGAAGTTAAAGGAATAGTATCTTGCCTATGAATTGTATCATTATTCTTGTCTCAAATAAATTGCCGTGTCATCCTGAATTTTGTCTTTCCTAATTTTCAACATTACAAAATCATTGTATCATCATGATAATATTTAGAGCAGATTGTTGAATTATAACAGATAAATTAGAATATTTATCTTGATTATTTTTAGGCGAAAAGTTATTTCAAAAATTTTATTTGCTAGAAACCTTCCCAGTACTATACTAAATAACTTCCCAAAGTTTCATGGCGTTCCAATGAGTGGTTTGGTCAGGCATAAAGGACACACACACACATACATTCATTTTTATATATATAGATTTCATTTTACCTCATGACATATTTTTGGCCTAAAAGGAAGGGGATTCTTCTTTGAAAGCTTATACAGAGAGTTTAAAATTAACAAATGAAATAATTCTATAGAGTATCCATTTATTTTTTGTGTGCATGATTAATGTCACTCTCCAACTCAATTATTAAAAAAATGGTAGATGATCTGTATAATTCCTACATTTTATTGACTCTTACTGTAGTCTCTTTAGATACAATAGCCCTAAAACATGGTATCAAAAACTGTCATGTCAAGAGGAGTCTTTCAAGAGTTTCTGATTAGGGACATCTTCTAGAAGAGACCAGATTTTATCCATGTTTTTAGGTTATGGTCTTATGTGAATATATCACAGTATTAGTGAGATATGGCAGAATAATTTATGTGACACCAAACCATAAAAATGCCCCTTTAAACCATAAAATTTTCTTCAAAATGGGTTTTAACAAAAAAAAATGCTACAGATGAAACTGTTTTCCCCTAGCTTTGATCCATATCTCTAAAAGAGAAAACTTTGATCTGAAACCTGTATTTGGATCTAGGGGCCCTTGTGTAAAGTTTTCCCACTTGAATGTAAAATGATTGCCGACCTCTGTTGGAGAAGACTCCACAAGATGATCATGATACAAATATAGCAACACAAATGAACTGACTGTAAATTTTAAGTAGCAGTATTGGTAACAGGATCTGACTAGAAAATCTAATCAGAAAACTAGAGCTGCCAACCCCAAGTCAAATATCCAATATATTCATTGAGTTTTTATAAATTTTCATAGGTCTAGCTTACCATACTCTGAAGATGACTATTGGTCCATGATTGGCTATTCACAGCTAAGTACTATATTGATGGCTGCTACTCTTTCAGTCACTACTCGTTTAAATATCAAAGTTTTCATTTCAGAATAATGACATTCTGACACCATGGTTTATTCTAGGAAGAAGTGATTCTTTGTAGTGATTGCTATAATCTGAATCAGAAACATTGCAAACAAAATGTACATATAGAACAGTTACCAATGATTTTTATGGAATAAAATGTATGATTTTAAAAATTCTCTCATATATAATTCCAGACTTTGCGCGTAGTTGTGTGTGGCGACATTGTATTTTGATCAACCAAAAAAACATAATATATGAGCATAAAACTCCTGATAACTGTAATAATATACTAAAAACTAATTATCATACAGTTCTGTTTAAATATAATAAACTAGAATAATGACCCGGGGTTTACACGATTAAATGTATTATTCAAACACATAAAACATAGGAAAATAAAACATAGCAATTATAGCAAGAGCCGTTATTCTAAACGGCGAATTAGATCAGTTATAGCAAAAAATGAAAATATATATGTAAATATGTAAAATAGTTATAAATTAGAAAACCTGTAAATATAGTTAAGGCTTGCATTGTAATTAAGAAAAAGCTTCTCGTCTAGAACGCTCAGGCGACCTGCCGGCGGCGCGCGCCCGTTGGCTGCCGGCGAGCACGTGACTTCCCTGTGCGCGCGCATGGCTGTCGGCGAGGGCTGTTCCACGCGACCGCCCGCATGCGCGCGCGCAGGGAAGTCACGTGCTCGCCGGCAGCCAAAGGGCGCGCGCCGCCAGCAGGTCGCCTGAGCGTTCTAGAGGGCGCTGCTCGTGAGCTAAGTAGAATAATTTGAATATATAGTTTCAATAATTGATTTATATATTTTTTAAAATAGCCTATCGTCATCCCCGTTATTTTTTACCTATGTATGGAAATTTTGGTTTGAATTAGTGAACTACTGCGAATTTACAAACATACAAACATTCATTTTTATATATACTGTATAGATGTTCAATCTTATCAATTTTACTTAATATGAATTAAGACTGTATTGTATAAGCCTATTAAAAATTTAATTGAATGTGGCTCATGTGTATTGAGTAATAGTTTAGAAATAAGTCTTCTATGAGAGAGCTTAAAATATGGCAAATCCATTCTCTCCTTGATCTGGTATTGCATCAAAGACTGTTTCTTTGAGAGACTCCTTGTCTAGGCTTGACACGAAAAAGTCTAAAATGAGAAACCAACAAGAGAAAAGTTTTTAGGCTTCCCTCACGAGAGACTTTACTGTATAAAGACTATTTTTTACATTTAGTTTTTTAAACAAAATGAAGTATTAACAGAAAAGCACTCAGTATAAAACAAATACCAGGCAATAACCAGTGTGCGATGGCCAACTGAAATTATAGAAAATTTTAGCTCTTAAGGACCTCTGACAAGGTATGCCCCAGCACGAGGAATCTCAATCTAACATTGCAAAATATTTTGTTTAATTATCATTTTACATTACTAATTTTGTTCTCAAGGACTTTTAAGCCCGCGCGCGATATATTAAATGCAATTTCAAAGGAAATTCATACCTAGATAACTTATAATTTCATTAAAAATCAAAGTATACCTAAAAGTATATATTAACGATTAATAATATTTGTAAAAATTATAAATAGCATTTTGTATAACGTGTTGATCTTTAAGAAATTTCAAAGAGTTTAGTAAAGTCATTGTATTATGTCATGTCATAAAATATATATCTTTTGACCAAAAATATTAATGTTTATATCCCCTTAATTTTTGAAAATATTTACCGTATAAATATTATTTATTTTATTAAGTTATGCCTTTGTACAAATGTCTGCTTTTCCAACGTTAAAAGGTTTCGTGTTCACGAATAAATTAGGAAGTGGGTCATATGCAACTGTTTATAAAGCTTATAGAAAGGTATACTTTTTTTTTTACACTTCCTCCCTATAATTTATGTAGTTTTTATCATGTTTAGCCAAAATATATTATATGGAGACATATATATTTTGGATATTTGTCATTAGCAGAACATAAATATATGAAATACATCTTCCAAACAAAACTTCAAATTATTCTTTGAAACTATTTAATGCGTCAAATTTTAATTTTGAGGTGTAATGACAACTCGATAATAATATTTCACCACAGCCTAAAGAATACAGACTAAAAATATATACATTTTGCTTAATACAAAAAAATGGAAAAGAAAAAATATAAATTTAATAATATAAAGTCATGTTAAACTTTTAATTTCATTAGAACAATTTTTTAAGACATCAAATGATTTTATAGTTATTCAATTTATTGATGTCATAAGCCTCTTTTGGATTATAGATTATAAACACAAGGTAATAAGACCAAATCCAAATAAATAAATAGTGTATGCATTATTTATGTTACACACTATTTATTTATTTGGATTTGGTCTTAATACCTTGAATTTATTGATGTCCTTTTGTGCTATCCTAAATTGACAAGTGCTTCCTTTGGCCTATCTGAAATGTCAATGAATTTACAGTAGGGTAATCTCTGTGGCTGGCCCACTAGAGACCTGCCCATTTTTCTCTCTATAATTTGATATTTCATGTAAATATATACACTAGAACCTCACTATAAAGGACAACACCTATTTGCAAATCTAAAGTGTCCTTTATATATAGTAAAATGTCTTCTTACAAGAGAGTAGCTGATTATCAAAAATGGTCATGTTGAAAATTAAAACTGTCCTTTGATAAGGCACAATTTGGATTATAGATTAGAAACACAAGGTAATAAGACCAAATACAAATAAATAAATAGTGTGTGACGTTTCTGTAACAGCGTTTTTGTAGTTGTTCAGTACTTTTGTCTGAAGATAGTAACAACGCTGTTACCGAAACGTCACACACTATTTATTTATTTGGATTTGGTCTTATTACCTTGTGTTAAAAAACTGTCCTTTGTAACTGCGTTGTTACTGAAATGTCAGACACTATTTATTTATCTGGATTTGGTGTTATTACCTTGAGAATAACTCCACCTTTGCCGGTCCCAAGCCCGGATGAAAAAGGAGGAGTGGAAGCAGTAACAAGCTCGGTAAAAAACCTGGGTTCAGCTGGCCTGGCTTATAGTACCCTGTAAGGGCTCCAGGGATATAGGATGAGCAGCGTTTGTACTCCATGTTAGGAGCGGCTGCACATGGCGTCTGTTCCTCATGTCAGGGGCGGCCATTTCTTTTGGAGCTAAGTCAGTGGCCTGCTACTGAGTAGTGCTCCCAGTCTTAATGATAAAGGCAGACACATTCTACTTCATCCAGTCATGATGGTTGTCAAACAGACACCATCAAGGGTCACAACTTGATACCCTAATATGATTGAGTGGAGATAATAAAGAAGAAGAAGAAGATGACAAAAGCAGACATATTCTACTTCACCCAATCATCAACCCTAATATGATTGGGTGGAGATAAGAAAGAAGAAGACCTTGAGAATGTACCGTCATTTTTACAGAATCTCTCTCTCTCTCTCCAAGACTTGTTGCATGTATTAGACAAGATATTGACCCATAGTTTTGTATGAGACAGGATGCCACAGGGACCAGGGACGTGGTGGCCATTAAGTGTGTCGAGAAATCCACCCTGAGCAAGAATGCCGTGGAAAACCTTCTCACCGAGATCTCCATCTTGAAAAAAGTGAAACACGAATTTATCGTCGAACTCAAAGATTTTCAGGTGGGTGGCTTCAACTTCTTCTTTCAGTGATAAGACACAATTTGGATTATAGAGTATAAACACAAGGTAATAAGACCTAATCCAAATAAATTAGATAATAAAGATTCAGTACTTTTGTCTGAAGATGGTAACAACGCTGATACCGAAACATCACACACTATTTATTTATTTGGATTTGGTCTTATTACCTTGTGTTTATCTTCTTTCAGTGTTTCAGTTGATCCATGGTGAAGGACAACAGTAACTTACAGTACTGGTGGCAAGTGTGATGGAACTGATTACAATATTGTCACACAATAATTATTGTAAATACTCTTTTACATCAGAAA
>CP092872.1:95187793-95389023 GCA_030710605.1 Cordylochernes scorpioides
TATGCAAATATAAAGACATACGAGAAGGGGCGGGACCAAAAACAACAGGCATCGTAATGCACCGGTTCTTGTAGTACCAGGTTGTGCCGCTAGGGGAGCTGTTGTAAGACCACTCCTGAACCCTCTGCCAAGTGGCGCCACCTCCTAAAAGGAAATAATAATAATTTACACTCATAGACAAAAACTTAAGGAAGTCGAAAGATTTTGATGTCGCTGGTCGTCTGTTTTTTTTTTTTAAAGAAAACAGAGGGTAATTTTGTTCACACTTTGTTATCTCATGTGTCTTCAATAAAGGTCACTGTAATATCTTTCAGAGTTATTATCTGAATCTCGATATATACATGCTGAAAGGTACAACTTCCTTAAGTTTTGTCTATGTATGTAAATTCATAGTTGCATGTAAAGTGTGGGATTATTTTCATTGGAAAATTAAACAAAATGGCAATTTTTAAAGAAAACAAGGCTGCAGATAAAGGCAGCAATATTTATATACCGACATACTGATAGACTATAATTAATAGATTTAGATTATATAAATTTGAAATCTATATATATATATAAATGTATTTATATAATTATTAATTTTTGACCAGCAGTTGATTGTGGTTATTAGATTTGTCTTGAAGCCTTTTTTTTTATAGAACTGTTTGTTTTATTATATTTCTTTAAATTTAAACATATATAAAATAAGATATGTGTTAAATATCTCTCCCTTTGTTTTGTAAGTTAATAAAATATAACCATCTGTGCATTTAATTTATCATATTATTTAATAATAATTCACGCCTTATATGGATTCGACAACACATACTCCATTGTTAACAAGTAAATTAGGTTAACAATCGTCTGCTTTTATTTGAAAATAATATTTGACCATTTCACGTCGCACAATTTTAGATATTAAAAGTTTAATTAACATATATTCCGATAAAAACAGAGCTGGAGCGTTTGCGTTGTTCAAATTTTGGAAGACGGCTGAAGAGAAAAGAAAGTTATATACATAATCTAATTGATGTAAATAATCATATGTAAATAATCTTTGTCAGGATTAGAATGACGAATCCTGTATGGGACTTTGATTCCAGTAAAAGGCTTGTTGCTGCTGTTGTATATAGTCACAGTGTAGAAAATACTATACTATACCTACTACTTATATCTCTGTATTCTTAGTTCTCTTCTCTTCAATTACTATGTAAACTGGCGAATCCTATATAGGACGAGAGGTCCTCAATAAAGGCTTTTGTTGTTGTTGTATATATTCCGATAGATAGCATGCATAATATTTTAACGTTTTAATCAGAAGATAACTTTATTTCCAGATTAATTTATTTTATCAAAATTCGAAACTATTATAGACGCGTATGATTCTTATTAAAAATCAAACAATTTCTACTGTCCTTACTGCAATGGAAAAAATTAATGGGAGGGCATGGCTCATCAGTGCTGAACCGGTCTATAATAATTTCGAATTTTGATAACAGATGGCGCGCTATTGCATCTTAATATTAATCTACTTATTAGCTTGATTGTCTTAATTAAGTTTTCTTCTATATAAATTTCATATTACATTTATGTGATTAGATTTTAAAATAATAATGATAACAATTTTTATTACATACACTGGTACTATTACTGTTATTCCTGTATGTACCCTACATTTCCACTCAGAGAATCTAGACAAAAAAAGTCGGTGGATGAGAGGGTAACACCCTCGATTCCCGACAGTCATGAACCGGGATTGAATCCCGTGTTAAAAATTGTTTAATATTTGAATAACCTTCACATATTATTCATTGTTTCAATTATCATAAACTAGGTTGCTCTTGTTGAGCGGTACCTATTTATGTGATTTGAACCAGAGAATCTAGACGATAACACCCTGGCCATCCTGACGTCTACCAAGACATACATCTATAAGTACTTCCTCGGTGTGGAACTGAGGAGTGAAGACCTTGTCTGGAGGAGAACTCTCTCAAGATGGGGAAGTCTTCCTTACTGAAGACATTTGTACACAACTATATATATATTCCCCTACACTTTATATGTCCTTTTACTCTTTTATTTTTCCACCATTGTAAAATTTGATTAAAAGAATCAATATAATTGTTTAAATTGTCAAATTGTCTACTTAGAGAATCCGCATAAGACTAAAAGGTCTTAATAAAAGTTTTTTGTTGTTATTTTATATAACTTTATTGTCATTTATTAGATTACTAATATTCTTTATGGTTCATTTCCTTTTTTTTTTTTCTTTTTTTCTGGGAGATTTCCGCTAATAAATGTGGAAGGAAGTTGAGGGGGGTCAACTTCCATCCCGTCACGTGACACTAGTTTCAAAATGGCTTCCTAGAAGATGATTGGACGGGGGAGATCGTCTGGTTTCTGTAGTTTGACCTGTGGTGTCAGATGCCTTGATATCATCTTTTGATTTTTTTTTTAATATGTGGCCATTATTGTAATAGATAATTTTTGAGAATTTAAACAATTTATTTTGATTTCTAATCAATTAAAAAAAAAAAGGCATCTCCTTATCGTGCAACTGAAAGTTGTTGATGGTTTGCACCATCTATCGGAATAACTATTAACTATTCGTTGATTAAAAAAAAATATTCCAGAATTGGCCAAATACCCATTATTGATTAATCAAGAGTTCGATAGCATCTTCAGAAGCCAGCAGAACGTTAGCTGCAGAAGAAGAATGAAAACATCCATTTAGATAATCAATTAAAATCAGACGATTCAAGTCAACCATCATATTCAGCCTTCACACGCGACCTTTCTACCAAACAAAGAACAACAAATTAAATGACAATAGAGCCATTGTCCAATATAATTGGTGGGACAATAATGGAAGCAGAAGATGGTATTTTGAACTATTGATCCGTATCGTCTGACATTTATTTATGTTAGTGTCGTCGTCTGATCTCTTTCTTATACTGCGCTTTATATTCTTGAGCATGTTCGTCTGCACCTTTGTATTTTCATAATTTATATATATATTTTTCTAATAAAAAAATAATCGATATAAGCTTATGCGATAGCAAATATTTATATATATGTGTGTGTGTGTGTGTTGTAAATGTGTGTGTTTTATTTAATTTGCAATTAATTTTTAATATTTTGTATTTTTTCCCCTAGATAAAAAAATTCTGTGACGCCGCCTTCGAGAAATCTAAATGGCGCCTATGTAAATATATAAATTATTAAAATTAGAAACTATTTTAGACGCGTTAGATTCTTTTTTAAATTAAACAATTTCTACTGCCCTTACTGCAATGGAAAAATTAATGGGAGGGCCTGGTTCATCAGTGGTGAACCCTCCCAGCGGTTTCGCCAGTTTAATCTACCATACCGCTGTTATATTGCACTTTTCGATCTTCATTTTATAGTGATACTGATGCTAGACTCTTTGAATGAGTATTTTAGATGAACTATGGACATAAGCTTTTAGGACAATAGAATTTCAGTTTAATTTAAAAAAGAATCTTACGCGTCTAAAATAGTTTCTAATTTTCATAACAGATGGCGCGCCAGTGCATCATAATATAAATTATTATTATTTTTAAAGTTAGTTGCTATAGTGACTGGCCATATTTGGATAAATGCGTTTTGGAGCAGAATCGGTGAAATAGAGAACTCAACGTGGCCCTTTGTTGTGAATCTGGTAATGATGAAACCATTGAACTCATTCTTTTTGATTGCGAGGATCTGAGTGAATACAGAAACATCCTTTTCTCGATAATTATTCAAGAAATAAAATATCCTTTAATCACACTGTTAAATATACTTCATTTTTAATTCAATCAAAATAGTTTATTAAACAATCGAATAATAGAAAGGCAAAAATATGTTGAATAACTAAATACAGTAAACTCTCCTATAACACGATTAATGTGTTCCGTGTTGTATGAAATCACGTTATAGGAATTCGCGTTGTACGAAATAAAACTTGTATAACGCGAATGTTGTTAGAGTAAATTATTTTATTTTATAACGCGTTATACAAAAATTCGCGTTGTATATATAAATTTGTCGCAATTTTTTTATCGCGTTGTAAAAACTCGCGTTATAGGAGAGTCTACTGTATTTTAATTTTATCTGCTAATTAGAAATGAAATATTCTTCTGTTACAATATTGCCACGTGGAAAATTAGGGAATACAAGCTTCGGGATTGAACAAGTATTTTTTTTTTTTAGGGCAAATTCCATTTATGAACGATAAACAAAAATATAAAAATAAAAGATAAGCAATGAGGGAAGTTTACAGAGTAGCAAAATATAACCATCAAAAATGATAATATGTAAATAAAATAATAAATACTTTGCTACAATATTTTTGCCGGCAACTGAATATCCAAGCAGAAGAAAACAATAAACTTTCTTTCTAAGTTGTTCTTTTTGTTAAATCGAGTACATTTGGAGTGGAAAAGAAAGTAAAAACTGAAGAAAAGAAGCAAAGTTTGAAGAAGTTTAAAGAAAAGAAGTAAAGTTTGAAGAAGAGAAAATAATAACTTGTTAAATAAACAAATCAAACGGCCAACAACCCGGAAGTAGGTTATCGTCTGACAATGTTTTCTTTATGTGAATCGTAAAATATGATTGGCTCTGGCTGTACGGTGGTTAGAGCTGTCACTTCGCTACATAAATCTGTCACGTCTTTGTCACGTCCAGGACAAAAGATGTTTGTCATGCCTAGATGGACTGTATACCCACCGGCTTCAAATCCCCGCGTGGAATTTTTTAAAGAGGGTTGAGATAATGACAGTCTTTTGACGTAAACGGAGACAAAATTTCCTTGAAAAGATTTGTCAAAATTTCCCTGTTTTGTATTTGCATATTTACTCTTTGCATATTTGTTCTTTGTTGTAGCATAATTTGCATAGTTTCAGTTTAACTTGTTTGTGCTATAAATAGGACGTATGGATTAAGTTGAGGAGTCCAGTCCAGTGTTAGGAGTTGAGGAATCTTGTTACTTTAGATGGCCTGTACCACGTGTACTAGGAATAAGCAAAAAAAAAAAAGTTTATTTTTTTCTACTGTAGTCTTGATAATAAATGTTCAAACATTATAGAGTTGTTTCGTAGCTCAGCGAGACACGACAGTTCCAAAACACTGCGAACACTTGTGTATGGATGAATAATTCCAGGAATGTTTCCTACCCTCACCTATAACTTATACTGGAAATTGTATGTTAAAAGGAGAGCAGGAGAATACCTATAACCTATATGTAAATATAATATTAAATTTTACTTTTAATATTTAACTATTCACTATTAATATCAAATAGAGGATTATAGATTTTACTTCTTTTTTTTCACTTACAGAGACTCCGTGATAAATCCAGGTATAAGAAATTTCTTTTCCTCCAATTTACCCAGATTAATCTATTAGCTTGATTGTCTTGAGTTTTCTTGTATATTAATATCATATTACCTTTATGTGATTAGTTTTAAAAATAATAATAACAATGCTTATTTCTGGTACTATTACTGTTACTCCTGTATGTATCCTATATTTCTACTCGGAGAATCTGTATAAGACTGAAAGGTCTTAATCCATTACATGGAGTACAAACACTGCTCATCCTGTATCCCTGGATCAGGAGCCCTTACAGGGTACTATCAGCCGGGCCAGCTGAGCCCAGGTTTTTTAGCGAGCTTGTTACTGCTCCCCCTCCTCCTTTTTCATCCGGGCTTGGGACCGGCAAAGGCGGAGTTTGTTGTTTTGTTATATATAATATTGTATCAAAAATTCTGGCTTAGAGAGAATTCTGAAAATGGACAATAGACGGCTTCCCCATATATGTCTATAACTCAACTACTGGAGATATCAAGAATAAGAAATGTTTATATGAGGTTTGTGAAAAGTTTGGTCAACATACTTAACTCAACCGTGGATTTTCTTGGTCAATTCATTGCAATGATATAAGCATGGTCTAGAGGGAAATACCATCAATAGTCAAGATAGCAACAGAACAATCTATTCACACATACACACAAAGCTTTATTAAGACAACCGGTCTTATACAGATTCACCACAGGAAGAAATAATAGATGGAGCTCCTATACTCCAGGCAGCGCAGCACCCAACAACAGCCTCCTGGTCCGACACATGTCCAGTGATCACACGTTCCTTTGTGCATAGAACAATCTATTCAAAATGACCATGTTCAAATAGAAAATTCTAAATTCTATCCTGACTACAAGTACTTTCATAGTTTATTTTTGACTGAAAGCTATTTACTCGGTGATCTTCCATTTCCAGTTGTATGAAAAAGTGAAAGTTGTATATAAGCTTATGATTTTGCTTTGTTTTAAAAATGAATCGATGTTGGTTCCATATGCTTGAATTGAATATTATACCTTACTTCTATATATTTTATTGCTTAAAAAGGAACACAACAAAACAAAAAAGAAACTACAATTATAAAATGATTTGATAACTAAGAAAAAAAAAACAATAATTTTTAAAATGATGATGATAAAAAATTGAATATGTCTGCCAGAAAAATGCTTCTATGAATTAAAAAAAATAAGAATAATTACAAAATTAACATATAAACTTCAAACACCAGTAAAACGTTATATTGCACAACAGAGAATACTCCATTTTTTCAGTAAAACCATATCAAAATCTTTAGTGAGAGGGATACAGTATGCCATATTTGCAAAGAAAAAAAAAATAGAAATTCAAATATCTCATTATATCTTTTTTTTTTAGTATATTAACGAAGAAAAAGAGAGACTTCTATAGAAAGGCAAAAAATACTGAAAGATAGAAGAAAAAAAAAAGTAGCTTCCAGTTGGATTTGAACCCGTGTTCTGTTCTTCCCTTCCACCCCCTACAATCCAGGATTCAGATCATCTTACATACAGGTAAAAACAAGTCATCCGAGCATTAAGAGCAAACAGTTCCTTTCAAACCTACATAAAAATAGTGAAGCAGACGAAAAAAAACTGTCAACGGTGTTATTTATATTCAGCAGAATGTCAGCGAGCCATGACGGTAGCTCTGTTTTCCGGCAGAAGACAAATGTTCTTCATATCGTCTGTTAGCCTTTGTTTTTTTTTTTTTTTCGGTTGGAATTTTTGAGAGTTTCAGCTGGAAACGTTTGTGGATGGAAAATTCATCCTTAAGATGTGTGATAATTAAATAATAATAATTTTGTATATACAGTGAGATATGAGATTGAAACTGATTTATTTCAATGTCCATATAAGATTATATAAGGTTAAATACAGAATAAATATAAATATGAATAAATATGATTATGTAATGATAAAAATATGTGTGTTCGCGTTAACTACCGAGCTCAAATTCTATGAGCTAAGGTATTGCGATGAATAATTTGAATTGTTTCTGTAGAATTGAGTAAAGGAAACTCCACGCAAATTGATCAAGGAACCTTTGAATTTAATGGTCTTTGAATAAGCTACATGAATTTTATGGCTGATTTAAACTAGACTGATTGACGAGTAAACAAACAATATGTCGACAACACACTGTTGCCGAATCAATGAAAATATATACAGATTAAAATAAAACAATAAAGAATTAATTATGTAAAACAATGAATTATATAAATTAACAATAAAGAATAGAATAACATCAATGAATAATATTTTTAACAACAATTTACACAATATTTAACAATTAATAACAAATAAGAATAAAACATACATTTTTAACCAAACAATATGAATAAATAGATAAAAATAATTGACAAATATACATATATAGGGAGAGAGAGATTTATAACACAGGTTCCTGGAGCTCAGAACACCAACTACCTGGCCCAAAAGATGGAGATGGTGTATACACACATACAAAGCCTTTATTAAGAAACCAGTCATATTCTCCTCTCTCATTACAACGATATCATCACAATGATCAATCACCATCATGTAGTGGAGGAGAAAATCCAAGTTCAAAAATCATTATTGTATATGTATATAGGGTTATGGAAATGGTTGTGAGACACATTTCTGTTTAATTTTTAAAATAATTTGTCAAATTTGATAGGAAATTGTTGCAAATAATGGATTTTTTTTCGAAAATTAAGTTTTAATGTTATTTCTGACCAAATATAATTGTTGTTTTCAGCATAATTTTTTTTTCATTTAAATAAAAAAAAAACTTTAGAGGCACACGTTGATAAGGCACAATTTGAATTATAGATTATAATGTGGTAAAATTTCTCATTCAGTACTTTTGTCTGAAGATGGTAACAACGCTGTTACTGAAACGTCACACACTATTTATTTATTTGGATTTGGTCTTTATTACCTTGTGTTTAGAGGCACACAATTTTGTTTTAATATATTTTTTTAAAACAGTTATGTTTGCAATTTGCAAAAAAAGATATATGATTTTAGTTTTGTTCCAGTGGACGAAAAAAAGTTACCTATTTTACATATTATCTGAAAGCGTTGTTATCTTTTGGTTGTAATTTGCGAGAGAGAGAGAGAACTGAGACAAATTAGAAGAAGGAAATTAACGGTAGGATGTGACCAAGAGTCTTATATTACATGGTTGAAATATCCTAAATATTGTCACGTGGAAAATGAGTAAAGAAAAACTTCGTCGTCTTTGGGTTTCCGGGCTAATTGGCCTATCAAGTAAGGTCTTCTAGCCCCAACATGGCTGCAGAACGCGGACTGGTGGCAAGGGATCCTAAGATCTGGCAGTGGAGGTGTCATCGCAGGGGTGGAGGAAGCTGGAGAGGTCAGGGAATCAGCGCCTTGATGCAGTGAGAAGTAGGGATGTAGTCCAGTTGAGGAGGCAGGAGGTCCTAGAAGCCTAGAACTTGAGGGCTCTAGACTTCAAGATGGGGCAGCTTGAGGCTCTCGCCTCGTGCTTGTCAGGAAGGCCCAAAAAGCTCCCCGGCGGGGAATCGGTCGCCCGCGACTTCAGGATGACACAGCAATTTATTTAAGGCAAGAACCAACTATCAATGATAAACAAAAGATAAGCAATGAGGGAAGTTTTTAGAGCAGCAAAATATAAACATTAAAAATGATTCTCTGTTAATAAAATAATAAATACTTTGCTACAATATAAATTGTCTTATACGATGTGTGTTCAAAAGGTATCGCGACTTTTGAATTTTCGCGGGTTACGTATATTCGAATTTCGATCTTTTTGTGGCTTTATGTTGGTACTCATGTCTCTCACTTATGCCGACAAGCTCGGTCATTTTAAATGTTCACTTAAATGTTGACAGCGGCTTTGCTTGCAGGTGTTTTGGATCGTCTTCGATTTTTACCTATTAAAAAAATGGATCAAAGAACCTGTATCAAATTTTGTGTGAAAAACGAAATTAAGTGCGCGGATGCATTCCGAATGTTAACTGTGGCATACGGAGAAGCTACCTTGGACCGAAGCAACGTTTATCGGTGGTACAAAATGTTCTCAGAAGGCCGAGAAGATGTGAACGACGAAGAGCGTGCCGGACGCCCGAGCACTTCAACAACAGACGAAAAAATTAATGAAGTGGAGAAAATGATATTGGCCAATCATCGAATCACCGTTAGAGAAGTTGCAGAGGACCTAAACATATCGATTGGCTCGTGCCATTCGATTTTTATCAATGATTTGGGCATGAGACGGGTCGACACGAAATTCGTACCAAAATTGCTCAATTGCGACCAAAAACAGCATCGCATGAACAATCCTAATGAGATGTTGGACTCTGTCCGCAACGACCCAAATTTGCTCCAGAGGGTCATAACTGGTGACGAAGCGTGGGTTTATGGTTATGACGTGGAAACCAAAGCTCAATCATCTCAATGGAAGCTGCCGCACGAACCAAGACCGAAAAAAACGCGCCAAGTTCGGTCGAATGTGAAAGTTTTGCTGACAGTTTTCTTTGATTGCAGGGGCGTGGTGCATCATGAGTTCTTGCCACAGGGTAGAACGGTCAATAAGTAATATTACCTGCAAGTTATGCGCAATTTTTGCGAAGCAATCCGCCAGAAACGCCCGGATTTGTGGAAGAACAAAAATTGACTTTTGCACCACGATAACGCCCCTGCTCACACATCGTTGCTTGTGCGCGACTTTTTGGCCAAAACAACACACTAATGATGCCGCAGCCACCGTATTCCCCAGATCTGGCGCCCTGACTTTTTCTTGTTCCCTAAACTGAAGAGGCCCATGAAAGGACGACGTTACGCTACGCTTGACGAAGGAGGAGCTGAAAAAGATTTTAAAAAAATGATTTTTTGAAGTGCTTCGAAGATTGGAAAAACCGTTGGCACAAGTGTATAATATCTCATGGGGATTACTTTGAAGGGGACAAAATAGGTATTCATGAATAAATAAATAGTTTTTGAAAAAAACACAAAAGTCGCGATACTTTTTGAACACACCTCGTATTTAACATGCCCTTGTGTGGAAGTGAGTTCTTTTTACCTCGAGAATCCGGACCAACCAAAAAATGGCTAAGAAACTGATGACTAAAAACAAATTCTACAGGGAAGAATAGATAATTGACAATTTAAACAATTATACACCTATCCCCCGATTTACACGGTAGATACGTTCCTGAGAAAAACGTGTAAATCGAAAATTAAAAAAAAAATTGAAATACAGACACAGTGTGCGTGTGCAGCAAGTCAGCACATAAGCTCGGGATTCCTCGTGAGATGTGTACACAGCGCATGTGTTCAATCACAGTAGCATTTAGTATAGTGCGATAAAAACAAAAAAAAAAACTTATTTGGAAAACCGTGTAAAAGCGAAAACGTGTAAAACAAGTACCGTGTAAATCGGGGGATAGGTGTATTGACTTCTAATCAATTTTTAAGTCAAAAGGCGATCCATCAATTAAGTTTATATAAAAGGGAATACCTGGATCTGTAAAGGAAAAAACAAAAACATTTTTTCTCAAAATATTTCGAGAGATTGCTCCCTCTTTATCAATTTATTGCACAGTGGTTTATATTGTACACTAGCCGGATGACCCGGGCAACGCCCGTGTTTTACCCGATTGAATGTTTTTATTCAAATACTATTTGTTACAATTATAAATTGGCGCCTTAAATAAATGCATATATTAGTTAATAACTATAGCCTAAGTGCTTTATCTGTCTATGTACTGTTGGCTTCCGTAGGCGTCTCTTACTGGGAAAAAGAAAGAGAGGATTCCATTTAGTTATTAACTAATATATGCATTTATTTAAGGAGCGACCCGCTCCAACACAATAGTTACAAAAACCAAAAAGCGAGTGGGGGGGGGGGGGGGGGGGCAAAGGTGGCGTGATCGTAGCCAACCAATAGGAGAGCGCCATTCCAAAAAAAAAAAAAAAAAGCAAACGGTGACAGAGATGAAAAATGAAGAATTAAGAACGCATGACGCTCGTAACTGTATATAGAATTGGTAATATTGTACATTGATAAAGAGGGAGAAATTTCTCGAAATATTTTGAGAAAAAAAATTGTTGATTTTTTTCTTTACAGATCCAGGTACGCCCTTTTATATATAAAAAAAATTCTAATCAATGGTTACAGAATATTACAACAACAAGCCTTTTATTGGGGACCTATGTCCTACACAGGATTCGGACCTGGTACATAATTGCTTAGAAAAGATGAGTCTTCGCTGACGAGGGCCAATAGCCCGAAACACGTTTGTGGTTGGCTTTTCTTGATTTACCAAGAAAATGGGTATCAGGGAACAAGTTAAATCAACGTTTAGTTGAAGTCTGTTCCACTAGATGGCGCTCTGCCATAAAAAAAATACAGTTATATATGGGATGGAAATCCTGCCGGGAGGAAATTGATCTTAAGAGACAAGGGTCGCCTCTCCCGTCAAAATAGACGTCTAATTAGATGGCCAAAAATAGATGGCGTCTGGTTTTAGACGTCTATTTTGACGGGAGAGGCGACCCTTGTCTCTTAACAGTTATATATGTAAACATTTCTTCAGCAAACAGACTATTTAAAAATATAGCTAAGCCCGTCTCTCCTGAAGGTGGTCTCTCATTGGAGATTCAGAGTGACATATAAGAATCTCTAATAGACATGATAGAAGCTTTGATAACTTCTTAGAGAGACCTGTTAAACCACGTTTTTAAGCATCCTCTTAACTAAGTCCACTCTATATATTCGATATTTTATCGACAAAATCATTCCATTCCAACACACTATGCATACTTCTCTATAATATATTTTATAAATAGACATTTTTATATAAATAGAGAATATTATTAATAATTATTTTGATTGGTCGTAGTGGTGGTGTCTTATCCAGTTGAAAAAGGGAGGCTGTCATTGTTCCGTTAGTCAGCCACATTTCAGAGTTCCCTGTTCTCGGTTACCGTAGCGGCTCACGACACCGTACTACAGGGCAGTCCATTAGTTTTATTTACATATCCATTCACAAATGTGGACAAAACTTATGGAAGTGGAAAGTGTTTGATGTCGTGGTCTGTTTTTGTAAAAGGAGACAGAGGCAATTTTGTTCACACTTGGTTATTTCGTGTCTCTTCAATAAAAGGTCACTGTAATATCTTTCAGAGTTATTGTCTGAATCCCGATATACATGGTAAAAGGTACAACTTCCTTAAGTTTTGTCCATGAGTGTATATATATGAAAATAATCATCACTCTAAACATACATATTTCCCATATAACTTTGTTTATTCTGATTTCTTTCTCTCCTATTTTAACTCCTTTGCTCTATATCCCTCAGGAGACTCGATATAAAAGACTTAAGGTCTTAATAAAAGTATTGATTGAGGTTTTATGTGTCTATATATATTTAAAATATTAATCTCAATTATCTTTCCTACTTTTTTTAACTCTCAGAAGAATTTTGCATAGAAATCATACATTGCATTATGCAAGAAATGTCTTGCCGAAAGGCCGTGTGTGCGCCTTAACTTTCTAGAAAGAAGGTTTTTTTGGGTTCATGAACATATATAAGAAAATTGAGATATACTTTTATAAAAAGTTCCAAAAAAACCTTTCGTAATAATTAAGAAAAAGGCATCTCCTTATCGTGCAACTGAAAGTTGCTGATGGCTTGCGCCTCTCAGTTGCACGATAAGGAGATGCCTTTTTCTTAATGTATGCGCCTTATCCCAATACAATATCACATTTGTACTATTTTTCCACTTTCGTAATTATATTATTTTTGGTCTTCCTTTTGATTATTTATCTTTTATTAATAAATGAGGCCAATATAATTTTTAGTTATTTTTATTACATAACTTTTACAGGGCACATCACAATCTTTCTTTTTACAACAAAGCACACAATCACATACCAATTGATGATGATCTCAATACTTATTCATAGAACACATTATATAACAGTGATAAGTTTGTTTATTACAAAAACCGCGAGCTTTCGAGTCCTCCTCGCTCTTTATCAGGAAAAAATTATATCTTAGAGTTAACACGGGGAGGTGATTTGGCTATTTATACTGTATACTCGCCTCTCGTGTTGACGCTTAGATATAATTTTGCCTGTTGAATAGAAAGAGCTTGAGAGCTCGCGATTTATTGTAATAAATACACACACAAAAAAAAACTTTATTAAGACACACTGGTCTTACAGAGGATTCTCCTTGGGGTTACAAGACGGAGAAACCTATGAAAGTGGGAAATATACAAAGGGGTAAAAATGGAGAAAGATTATATACACATGATAAATATATACAGATTATTATATGAATGATCCTATGGAAAATAAGAATATGGATTTGGAAATATGGATGGAAGAAGTGGAGAGCGAAAAGTATTGTAATAAATATATTTTAGCGAATTTTCAAAAAATTATATATTTATTTTTCGGAAATTTTATAAAAGAAAGAAGTTTGTAATAAACTTTGAGCTCAACTTGTTTTTTATTTTTTATTTTTCAACCTTCATTCTATATAACGTTTCTACTTCAAAAACAACAACAGGATAATCATTACGTCATAGTTGAAGATTTTGACACGGATTAGTCAGTAAGGGGAAGGGAAGAAGGAAGCTAAATTGGTGTTTTTTTTACCGTTTCTAGGGAGGATTGATGTGTTTACCATCGCAGGTGGGGTGCATCAAACGGGGTTCACACTTCCCATCAAACCTAGCTAACACAAGAGTTGTGGGAAAAGAGGTGAAATTGAGGAGTGGCGACGATGAAGAAGAAAAAGTAAGAAAAAAAAAAACTTGGGGTAAGAAAAAAAAAACTCCACTGTGGATTCCTTGGAAGTTTAATGAGAAAGGGCTGACAATAAATCGTGAGGGAAAATAAAAACGTTAAGTTAGGTGGGGGGGAGGGAGGGTGGATAATCGTGCTGTCAGCAGACGTGACGTCTCACTCCGCGCAGACACGTGACCTGGAGGCCCCTCCTCCCCCCAACTTGCCTCAGTGAGCGCCATGCCACCAAACCTGCAGGTCGCCTGTCTTCTGCTCCTCACTACGGGGATCCTGGCTGATACCCAGGAACTGCTCGATCCACCAGCCTGCGAGGATCTTCGGAACCGTTGCCATTTCCGTTCGGGATGTAGTCGTGCCCTGAAGGACTACATGGAAGCCTGTGGTGATATCCTAGCAGGTCATGGAAACGGCAAATGTCCAAGTGCATGTGTCCATGCTCTGTTTGCCTTACGTTCAACTTCGATCGGGTATGCGATGGAAGGATGTGCCTGTCATGGATCACCATTCTGTCTCGCTGCACATCGGAGAATGGAAGTGTGTCGTGAGGCTGTGGATAGAGTGTCACAGGATCCTGAACCTCCCTGTGGGGCAGCTAGAGCGATGTGTAGAGCCGATTCTGCCTGCGATACAGCGTTGAAGTACGTGGTGACACTCTGTCGCGGCTTATTCACCGGACATCGCTGCTCTCCTCGATGTAATAACAGCTTGGCTATCCTCTCTCGACAGCCTAGAGGACACCCACTCATCAATTCCTGTTCCTGCGATGGTTCCGAACGTTATCCCTGCAGAGAGCTCCATCGGAACGCCCCCAAACTGTGCTACGGACGGACTGAAGTGGTGACGACGACACCAAAGACTCCCTCGTCGCCGTCAAGATCCCACAGAGCTGTCAGCACCTCATCATTCATCTCTCTACTTCTGGCGGCGTCCGTTCTGCTGGCTGCGGTTACGTGATGAGGTAAGTCTTGACAACATCTCAACTGTACTGTACTCGAACCTTACTTGTTGACATCTAGTAGACAATCCATCACAACCATTGACAAACCTAAACTAAGAGTAAATTCCACGTTTCGTGAGTGTACACAACTCAGTTATTTTATTGCATTATAAAAATAACCATAAAACAGCAAGCTTTTTCGACTAATAAGGACCTTTCTATAGGCATATTTGAAGAAAAACTAGTGAGGATATAAATATAAATATATATATTTATGTATACCAAAAGAGAGGCACCTCTCCCTTTAAATATGCATTAGAGCAATGTGTCTTATGTTTATCACCTTAGTAAAGAACATAAAGGTGGTGATAAAGGAATGAGCCAAAACAACAGTTTAGGGAAATTCAGACCAAAGTCAACAACCTGGTTCAAAATCACATTAATAGGTACCGCTCAGCAAAAGCAACCTAGTTTATGATAATTGAAACTGTTTTAATGTCCATCTATACAGAGAGCTAAACAACAACTGACTCACCCGTGCAGCCGAGGTCACGCTCCGCTGCGTCACGTGGGGAAACATACGTAGATGTTCTCGTCCATGTTCTCAGCACATCCCCCTTTTTAAGACTTGAAATATATATATATACATTACAAACTTTAAATGCATAATATAATTAATAATGAAGGCGATCCACAGGTTTAACAATTCGTCCACTCCGGGTTCTTATCTGGCCGTCTTCTGAGTCGTTAGAGGGACAATCCACAACTGGGGTCTTTTAATTTTCAACCAGTTCCTCCCCCGAAAAGGTCGGCGTCGATGGGTCGGCTGGATATTGCACTGTAACTCCTTTTCGTAGATGGAACCTGTGTTCAAAAACTGGCCATTTTGCAAATTGCTGCCCAGATAAGCAGGCGAAGACTGCGGAAGTCAAAGCTGTTTCTGAACTTGATGAAGAAATTGGTTTTCTCCTGGAGGTCTCAGCTGTGGAGGATTCATCTAATCTCGATAATGATGAAGACGAGTGCAGGAGGCGATGGACAGCAGAAATCCAAGTGAACGGGAAAAAGGTGAAGTTCAAGCTCGACTCCCAGGCGGATGTTACATGTGTTCCTCTGTGTCTCTTCAAGAAGATAATGGGACAGCAACGACTAGTGGAAAGTGATATCAACATTAGAGCTGCTGAATTCTCCGAACTTCAGACTGTGGGTATGTTTATATCAACGCTGCGAAATGGCAATTATGAAATCAAGGAGAAGATTTATGTCATTCGTCGTTTGAGTGAACCTCTTCTGAGTCGCCGGGCATGTGAGCTCTTGAACCTGGCGAGGCGGATTGAAGTGGTTGCGACGAGAATTAACCCGATCAAGGAATTCCCTGAAGTATTTGAAGGACTGGGACAGATCGGAAACCCTTACGAAATCAAATTGAAACCTGGAGCAAAACCATATGCTGTGCATACTCCTCGACGGGTACCAATACCTTTGATGGAAAAGCTCAAAACAAGATTGGAAGAGCTCGAGAAGGCGGGAATCATAGCACAAGTTAACGTTGCGACTGAATGGTGTGCACCGACTGTGATTGCTGGTAAACCGAATGGCGACATACGACACTGTGTGGATCTCTCAAGGCTGAACGAACATGTACAGCGCGAAGTGCATCCCATGCCAGTGGTGGAGCACATGCTGGGGCAACTGGGGGAAGCAAGATTCTTTTCGAAACTGGACGCGAACAGTGGCTTTCACCAGATTCCGTTGAGCCCGGACTGCCAGCATTTAACGACCTTCATCACTCCTTTTGGGAGATATAAATACTGCAGGATGCCATTTGGAATCCCACCGCTGCCACCATGTTTTAATGTCCATCTATACAGAGAGCTAAACAACAACTGACTCACCCGTGCAGCCGAGGTCACGCTCCGCTGCGTCACGTGGGGAAACATACGTAGATGTTCTCGTCCATGTTCTCAGCACAGAAACAGTGAATAATATCTGAAGGTTATTCACATATTAAACAAAATTTTAACATGGGATTCAATCCCGGTTCATGACTGTCGGGAATCGAGGGGGTTACCTACTCGTCCACCGACTTGTTTATGTGTATAGTCAACAACATGTATACCATAGTTTCGGACTATGGCTGAATTATCAACAGCTTTACGTTTTTGACTGGTGAGATAAATATAATACATTGTTCTAATACATATTTACTTTTAACTTTTAGATTGTAATTTTGCCTGTTGAAGAGCCAAAGCACGAAAGCTCGCGGTGTTTTTGAAATATAGAAACATATTGTGTAAGGTTTTTCGAATATTTTTTATAAAATTAAATCACAAATTTCTTATATCTTAACATATTTAAAGGGGAAGGTGCCTATTTCGGTATAAGAATACCATTCTCCCGTAAATTTTATGCAATATTTATTTACATATTTACATATACATTGTCCTAAACCGCGATACAATCATTGCGTGTGTATGTTGCGTGCACACGAGCACGTGTGTGTTTACATAGGTGCGTGTAGGGCTGAGGGAATCTCTTATTAAACTCCGTGATATTCCATTCTGATATTTACAATCGTAAAAGTTATACTGCTCTATAGCTTGTTTTTACAATCAATTCTGTCACTTAACACGAATGTTTCTTTTACACATTAAACACACTTTCTACACCGCATTGCAAATACGATAAGTCCCCATGCATTGGAAACCCACGTTAAAACTACATTTGTAATGATTCCATATGCAAATTTTATTCTTAAAGACAAAATGCAGCATATATGCAGATATGTATTAGTTTTCTGATAGAATATTAAATATGTAAAAAGATTGGATGTATATAGAGTGTAAGAGGAGAGTGAAAATATCTTATTTATAGAAATAAATGGTTTATACCTTATAGTGTTCGTCAAGTGCTATTTTTGTTAGGTAGAGAACATAACATTCAAATAACTATAAGCACCCTCTGTATTTGATTATATTTTTACTCTTGTTCTTTTGGTTGTTTATTGTAGAGTGTTTTCTCCTGTAAAAGGGCTTTTGTGCCCGAAAGCTGGAGATTTGTATATTAAAAAGTTTTTAAAAAGACTTATCCCCGGAAAACTGATATTTTTACCTTAACATTGATACAAGAGATTATTTTATTGTAGTATTAAACTTTCTACTGTTTTTACTGCGATTATAAATTGTAATGGGAGGGCTTGGCTCATCAGTGGTGAACCCTCCCTGCGGTTTCGCCAATTTAATCTACCAGACAGCTCTCTTTTTTTATAGAGCTCTAATACTGTATTAGATAGTTGTTTATTTCAACGCACAAAACGTGATATCCCGGCTAGAGATAATTGCGTCGATTTACATTTTTTTTTAAAACAGAAACAGTTATAAACATATTACACCAATACCTCGCTTTGCGTCGTTTCGTTTTACGTTTTTTTCGAAGTTGCGTCGCTGCTTAATTTTTACTGATTTTCACTGTGCGTCGTTAGATTTTCGAAGTTGCGTTGTTTTGGATTCGAGTCTTTAATTTTTTATTTTTTTTCCCTAAAATATGGCAACACCTTTGTTTTTGATTGCGTCTTCACATATTTTCACTTTGCGTCGTTTCAATTTGCGTCGTGTGTTTTTGGAACGTAACCCCGACGCAAAGTGAGGTATGGGTGTATACAAGAAAAAGTAATGTTGTTGTTGTTGTCGTGTCCAAAGAAGAGTCTCAGATGTCTCCATGCATCTCCATCACAGCAGCAGCAATATCCACTATCTTGGGTGTATAAAGCTGCTGCTCTAGGTCTAAGTCAATTTTCTACAAGGCTGCGGCCATTGCTGGACATGAGAAATATGTGAGTAGGTGTTAGTTCCACACCAGGACAGTTGTTGCATGCTTTATAAGTTCTTGTGCCATCTGGATGTATTGCCATTCCTTTATAGTGTTTTGTTCTAAGTCTTGTTATAGTTTTTGTCAGTTTTCTCTCAGAGTTTATTAGAGAAAAAGTAATCGAAATAAAAAGAGAAATAATCTATATTAATAAAATGGAAATTTCATAAGTGGTGTTCGCTAAAAACTTTCGTTACAATGCATCAATTTCGACCAAATTTTCAACATTTATGTAAAACGAGATGGAGCAGGTTTTGCTTAACATCAAAATATTTTTCCTAACTTTAACATGCGTAACTTCGCTGTTATCGATTAAATACAAAAAAAAAATCAACAGAGTTAATTTTATTTATATATAAATACAAAAAAAAAATCAGCAATTCATTCAACTCAATCTAAAAAAATATTCAAAACAAGCAATTTTAAGATAACACCATATGTAAAACAGTCGGCCAAGAAAACAACAACGATATTACATCTTTCTCACATATTCACACACAATCTTGATTAATAATTAAAACTAATCTTTAACATTGTTTATTATACTTCATAATATATAATATTCGTTAGGCAAACTTTCACTCGGATAAAACCCGGGCGAAGCCGGGTACACATCCGCTAGTAATATATATTAGGAACCTGAACCTTACTGTATTAGATGATTCTGGTTATATATAAGTGACAAGGAAGGATGGAATCTTAGTCATGGTATGTTTATCAAACTATGGAGATATTTTTACAGCGCAGTAAGGATAGTAGAAGTTGGTTCTAGTTGTAAAATAAACATTCGTGTTTTTAATAGTTGTATTTCTTATATATAGATGATGCGGTGTTATTGACTCAATTTTATAATGGAATAAAGAAACTTTGTTGTCAAATCAGAGAATAATCCATTAATATCTGTTTCAGAGTTATTATCTCGATATACATGCTGAAATGTACAACTTCCTTAAGTTTTGTCCATGAGTGTATTGTCTGAATCCCGATATACATGCTAAAAGGTAAAACTTCCTTAAGTTTTGTCCATGAGTGTATTGTCCCAATCCCGATATACATGCTGAAATGTACAATTTCCTTAGTTTTGTCCATGAGTGTATTGTCTGAATCCCGATATACATGCTAAAAGGTAAAACTTCCTTAAGTTTTGTCCATGAGTGTATTGTCCCAATCCCGATATACATGCTGAAATGTACAACTTCCTTAAGTTTTGTCCATGAGTGTATTGTCTGAATCCCGATATACATGCTGAAATGTACAACTTCCTTAAGTTTTGTCCATGAGTGTATTGTCTGAATCCCGATATACATGCTAAAAGGTAAAACTTCCTTAAGTTTTGTCCATGAGTGTATTGTCCCAATCCCGATATACATGCTGAAATGTACAATTTCCTTAGTTTTGTCCATGATTGTATCGTCTAAATCCCGATATACATGCTAAAAGGTAAAACTTCCTTAAGTTTTGTCCATGAGTGTATTGTCCCAATCCCGATATACATGCTGAAATGTACAATTTCCTTAGTTTTGTCCATGATTGTATCGTCTAAATCCCGATATACATGCTAAAAGGTAAAACTTCCTTAAGTTTTGTCCATGAGTGTATTGTCCCAATCCCGATATACATGCTGAAATGTACAACTTCCTTAAGTTTTGTCCATGAGTGTATTGTCCCAATCCCGATATACATGCTGAAATGTACAATTTCCTTAGTTTTGTCCATGATTGTATCGTCTAAATCCCGATATACATGCTAAAAGGTAAAACTTCCTTAAGTTTTGTCCATGAGTGTATTGTCTAAATCCCGATATACATGCTAAAAGGTAAAACTTCCTTAAGTTTTGTCCATGAGTGTATTGTCTGAATCCCGATATACATGCTAAAAGGTAAAACTTCCTTAAGTTTTGTCCATGAGTGTATTGTCTAAATCCCGATATACATGCTAAAAGGTACAACTTCCTTAAGTTTTGTCCATGAGTGTATTCTTTGAATCCCGATATACATGCTAAAAGGTACAACTTCCTTAAGTTTTGTCCATGAGTGTATTGTCTCAATCCCGATATACATGGTAAAAGGTACAACTTCCTTAAGTTTTGTCCATGAGTGTATTGTCTCAATCCCGATATACATGGTAAAAGGTACAACTTCCTTAAGTTTTGTCCATGAGTGTGTATAATAACAATGTTTAAAATATAATCCGTGAGAAAATGGTAGAGAATTTTTAAAACATTGTGAAAAATCATCAATAAAGATCGTCTCTCCTGTCAAAACTAGAAGCCCTCTATTGACCGTCGCGGCCTCGAGTCGGTGACAAAGCCACAACACCAGCTTATGAAAAATGCGTTTTAAAAACGTACACACAGAGATAAAATACGCGCATTAAACATGATACAGAAATACAGATATCTGTATATTTAGGTATTTAGAAACGTTTAAAACACTTTATGAAAATTCGAAACTAATTATAGACGCGTATGATTCTTTTAAAAATAAAACAATTTCTACTGCCCTTACTGCAATGTAAACATTAATGGAAGGGCCTGGATCATCAGTGGTGAACCCTCCCAGGGGTTTCGCCAGTTTAATCTATCATACCGCTATTATATTGCAACTGGCGAAACTGCTCGGAGGGTTCACCACTGATGAGCCAGGCCCTCCCAATATTTTTCTCATTGCAGTAAAGGCACATAATTATGAAATTGTGTATTTATAAAAATACATATGCATTTAAATAGTGTATACATTTGACTGCAAATGGCGCAAGTATACCTTGTAATTAAGATATCAATTGAGCCATTCATTTTTTATATATAGATAAGGTTTTTATTTTTTATAATTTATACAATAAAAGGCATCATACTCTCTAGAGATATTTGTGTTCAAGTAGTTAAACCCTAAATAAAATTTAAAAAATACGCGCGCGCACAGGTAAAATTCTATTATAAAATTTTCAAAATATATTTACATATTTAAATAAAAATACATATATTGGATCAAAATATCATTTGTTTTACCAATATTTCAGTTGGCTTAACGCCAACCTTTATCAAGGTATAACATATTAATGTTTAATACTTAATAAAGATTTATTTATGGATTGCTTTATTTTAAATTTACATATTTATTATAGACTTTAAAACGCCTTTCACAATTTTTACCTTAAATTATGTACACCAATACCTCGCTTTGTGTCGTTTCGTTTTGCGTTTTTTTCGAAGTTGCTTAATTTTTACTGATTTTCACTGTGCGTCGTTAGATTTTCGAAGTTGCGTTGTTTTGGATTCATCCTTTATTTTTTTTTTTTCCTAAAATATGGCAACACCTTTGTTTTTGATTGCGCCTTCACATATTTTCACTTTGCGTCGTTTCAATTTGCGTCGTGTTTTTTTTGGAACGTAACCCAGACGCAAAGCGAGGTATGGGTGTATTGTATTTTTTAATGCATTTTTAAAAATTAAAACCAAACTGCACAATTATAAAATACAAGAGAGATAATGAGGGAAGTTTACAGAGTTACAAAATATAAATATCAAAATTAAGAATTTATATATAAAAATAATAAATAGTTTTCTACATTAAAATACTTCTTTTTGTAGCTTTAATTATATATACTTGTTGAGAGAGAGAGACAATGTCCGAAAGCTTGTGACATATGAAAAATAAATAAAAGAAATAATTTTTTCAGTTTTCTCATTATAGCGTTACATGTCATCTGGGACTATCCTCTGCTCTTTATATTTGCATATATTGTTTCGAATTTTAACGTATTTGCATATTTTCTGTTTGGTCTGTTATGTTTGTCTACATTTGTAAACTTATATAACACCAATTTGATATTCTTTTTCCCTTGAAAATGACCAATTGATTTCCTGAATCGTAATATACACTCATGGAAAAAAACTTAAGGAAGTTGTACCTTATAGTATGTATATCGGGTTTCAGATAATAACTCTGAAAGATATTACAGTGACCTTTATTGAAGATATATGAGATAACCAAGTGTGATCAACTTCTGTCTTCTTTAAAAAACAGACAAACGGCTACATTTACTTACTTAAATTGTTTTAAAACAATAATTGGAATATAAACAACAAATAATAAGAGCCTATATGGAAATATAATTTTCTTTGTGCAAATCTTTTATAAATAAAATAACGTTCGACTATATACCCTTTCTGTGTTGAAAAAAAATATTAAAGAGGGCCTGGCGCTCATCAGTTGGGGAACCTCCATCATAGAACGGGCAGTAGAAAGTTATTTATAAAAATTCGCTCTAAAATAGTTTCATTTTCCATATATAGATGGCGGACCGTTTCATTATATTTAAAACGCTATATGATTATGATGATTAAATATCATCGATTTGAAATGTATTCCCCTTTCTAAATATTATTTTTTATATTGAATCAATTATATTTTATAATAAAAAGCGTTTCTACAATGCAAAAAACAACAAACAAGAAAAAAACAATATGTAAAGATTCGCTCGAACAGAACCAGGATGAATTGACTAGTAATGAATCTGCTAATATGTAAATAGGGCAATGTATTAATTGCCAAACGATACAAGGAAAGCGCAAGCAGACGATGCCAACCAGATAGAATGAGCTGACGAACAGTTCAACGACCTTTGTCCCCCCCCCCCCCCCCCCCCCCCCAATCTTCTACCGACCTTGATTTTTATTTCTCGCGGATGACATACGCCAGCGTTGCCAGATATTGTTACAGATTTAAAAAATACTGCTTAAAAAAAGCAGTCAATTTATATAGGTATACACATTTGCATACAATTTACGCAGACGACATACGCCAGCGTTGCCAGATATTGTTACAGATTTAAAAAATAACAGCTTAAAAGAGCAGTCAATTTATGTAGGTTTAATTAAGTATACACATTTGCATACAATTTATGAATGCACAGTTATTTCCTGGATTACCTCTTGCAAGATAATTTTATTAAATTAATGATGTGGAGTGTGATCGTATGTTTAATTATACTTGTAAAAAAAATTAGTTCGACATTGTGTTTGATGTTAAAGTGCACTCATGGACAAAACTTAAGGAAGTTGTTCCTTTTTGCATGTATATCGGGATTCAGACAATAACTCTGTAAGATATTACAGTGACCTTTATTGGAGACACACGAGGTAGCCAAGTGCAAACGCAATTACCTCTGTCTTCTTAAAAAAATAAAAATAAAAAGACGACCGGCGATATCAAAGACTTTCCACTTCCTTAAGTTTTTTCCATGTGTGTAACTCTTTGTTTGCAAGATATCTTGTGAACTTGTACAGTTACAGCATCAAAATTACATTTATTTAAATCCAATTTATAATAACAATTTTCATTCTATTTCTCATCAGCCCATAGACAGGTGGAAGTACCATAGTATTCTTTATTGCACAGACTTCAGGGAGAAAAGACAAGATTCACAGCTTAACATACCTATCAATTTAAAGATACAAAGGTCGCCTCTCCCGTCAAAATAGACATCAAAACTAGACGCCATCTATTGACCGGCACCGCAAACTAGCGGTCTCGGGTCGGTGACAAAGCCACAACACCAGCTTTGGCATACTGAAAAGTGTCCACCTAGAGACCATGGTTTCGGACTAATGGCCCTCGTCAGTCTAGGGCGGACCTTATTCCATGAGATCCACACGGGATCTAATGGAATCTTGACAATCTGCCAAAGAGGTGTTTAGCTGACAAAGTGGCTGGGCCAAATTTATGGCTAAAATATAGATGGAAATTTTGCCGGGAGGATATTGATTTAAAGAGACAAAGGTCGCCTCTCCCGTCAAAATAGACGTCAGAACTAGACGCCGGGAGAGGCGACCTTTGTCTCTTTAAATCAATATCCTCCCGACAAAATTTCCATCTATACCTATCAATGTAACAAGTCAAATATTTACAAATTCCTCTCTGATTCATTGGTCGATGAGAGTCCACATCTCGAAAGCCTGTAATCTTTCTAAGTATTCCTTTTTTTTTCTTTCTGTAACAATGGAATTTAAGTAAGTACATGTCGCCGTTTGTCTGGTTTTTTTTTAAGGAAGACAGAAGTTGATCACACTTGGTTATCTCATGTGTCTTCAATAAAGGTCACTGTAATATCTTTCAAAGTTATTGTCTGAATCCCGATATACATACTATAAGGTACAACTTCCTTAAGTTTTGTCCATGAGTGTATCTTACGATTCAGAAATTAAATTGTCAACAAATTTTTTTTTCTAAGAATCCAGATCTCTGTGGCCTATTGTTACGTAGAAAATTTCCAAAGACAAACTTTAGGATGACAGAGCAATTTTTATTTATTCTCTCAACCAATCATGAACAAGAGAGACGCCAGCATAAATCAATGATTTTTTATTTTTTTAATTTTGACTAATGATCATGATACTACACTTAACTAGCTTATCAGAAAATAAAAATCAAACCAGAAAATTATCTAATACTTAAAAGAACAAGTTTTTTTCAATTTTTACGAGGCTTAGTGTGGGAATGGTAAAGATTTCGCTAGAAGCCTAAAGCGGAATTTGCTGATAAGATTTTGCTAATTTAAAAGCGAGATATAGAGAACAAGTTGAAGGAAGAGAAAAAAAAGGAGCGTAGCCAGGAATTTTATGGCAATTCCGACCTGAGTAGGGTAATAAATTGAAAGGTACTTTTGGCGGGAAAAACAATTAGTCAAGAGGGGGGGGGGGAATAAAAGTTGTGGAATCCAGACGACTGCCTGCCTTCTTTGTGATGGGACATTGCCGACTAGATGTCGGACATCGTGTGACAAATGATGTCGCACCACGCCACAAAACACAACTTTGGCGCCTTTTTTTTTTTTCTAAGCAGACGATAATTGGAATTACGCGCCTAAAAAAAAAAAAATTCAATTTTTTTTTAATTTCTTTCATGTGTTCCGAAATGAACAAAAATGATTTTATATATATATAAAAATCTAACTGGCCTTGTTCTTTCTTCTTTTATTCATCCTTTTTTTGCAGTACCAAAACAATATATATAGTTACATATCTATTTGCATAGACGGTTTTTGTTACGAGTGAGATTACAAGGGATGTAATACTTCAAATATACATTTGGAATAAAAAAAAAAGAATGAAATCTTGTGCAAATTTTTCAAATCATATACAGGTATAGTTTCTCAAATTGCACGTCGAAAACACAAATGATTATTTCATTATCATTATCACATCTATAATACTTTATAAAATATCCACCTACATAAGGGAAATATATCTAAAAATGTAAAAATATATTAAATTTTATAATACAATATAATATAATGCGGCTTGTGATTGTAAAACGACATTTGAAAACTATCCCGCATGTGTTTCTTTTCAACGAAAAATCAAAATTTATTTCAAGGAGAAATAACGATTATTTCCAACCTTTGGGATGATGTATGAAAGAGTGAATTGTGAATTTGTGACAATTCACCTTTTCATACATCATCCCTAAGGTTAGAAATAATCGTTATTTCTCCTTGAAATAAATTTTGATTTTTCGTTGAAAAGAAACACATGCGGGATAGTTTTCAAATGTCGTTTTACAATATTAAATTTTATTAAAATAAAAAAGCTATCCCTAGTTCTTTAAATATGTTCCTGATTTGAAGATATCAATTCATTTATTAATTTACAAGAGAGAGGAAATATGAAAAAGAATAACTTATATAACAATAGTAAACAAAGAAAAACTTATCTACTTCTTACGGTTAGCGCCTATTTATTTGTGATCTTACACATATATACTCTGTGGGAACAATTAATTAATTAAACTTAAAATATATGCAACAAAGATATCTACATATATCCCCTACTATGTTAATTAATAAATCTCTGTACTTAATAGATGGAAATTTTGTCGGGAGGATATTGATCTAAAGGTCGCCTCTCCCGTCAAAATAGACGTCAAAACCTCTATCTATGATGAGGGCCATTAGCCTGAAACCATGGTCTCTAGATGGACGCTTTTCAGTTTGCCAAAGCTGGTGTTGTGGCTTTGTCACTGACCTGAAGCCGCTAGTTTGCGGCGATGGTCAATAGATGGCGCCTGGTTTTGACGTCTATTTTGACGGGAGAGGCGACCTTTGTCTCTTTAGATCAATATCCTCCCGACAAAATTTCAATCTATTAAGTACAGAGATTTATTAATCAACATAGTAGGGATATATGTAGATATCTTTGTTGCATATTTTTTAAGTTTAATTAATTAATTGTTCCCACAGAGTATATAGGTGTAAGATCACAAGTGAATAGACGCTAACTGTAAGAAGTAGATAAGTTTTTCTTTGTTTTGTCTCTGTATACTCAAGTTCAGGAGGTCATCTTACAGTGTATTCAAACTTTCCTATCATCCCTGGCAGTCAGATTCCTGATAAGTCGCCATGAGACAGGAATGTGGATTGTACAACGTGAACAGACAAACCAATATGTCCAGGGTAGCCTAGTGGACATGGCATCTGCCCAGTAAGCGGAACACTGTGAGTTCGATTCCCATCCCTGGACACTTTTATTTTTCCATTTATCATTACTCTTCACAGTTCATCCTTTCATACTTCATCCCTAAGGTTAGAAATAATTGTTATTTCTCCCCTTAAAATAAATTTCGTTTTTTTCATTCAAAAGAAACACATGTGAGAAATTTTCCCAATGTCGTTTTACAGACAAACCATATTATTAGATTGGCAGGAGATGGGGAAAATTGGCGACAGCCAATGACCAACATCAATGATAATCATGCTAAATCGGATTGACAAATCTGAATAGTTAAATGTTAAATGATGTTTCAGTAGCAACATTGGTACACTTTTATATCCTGTAAATATAGGTTTTATTTTATTCAATCTTTGTGTAATCACATACACAAAAACCTCTTTATTATAGCCTTCTACATGGATTTACCACGGAGTATGCAAATGAAAGGAATAAAAAAAAAGTAAAATCTAATCACATTGAATGGTAATAATGAAATTTGTATACAGGAAAACTTAATTAAGACAATTAAATTATATTGTAACGTAGTCTGGGTAAATCCGAGGAAAAGAAATTTCATCAATTTTTGTATATTAAAAAAAAAAAACACACACAAATATCTCTAAATTCAATTTTCCATTATACACAATTTTGTTTATGAATTTATTTTTCTATATGCAAAGATGTTTAAATATTTTTTAAAAATTTTTAAGTTTTTGTTAGAGTCACTTAGAGATGTGTAAAGAGAGCTAATATTACACTCATGGACAAAACTTAAGGAAGTTGTACCTTTTACCATGTATATCGGGATTAAGACAATAACTCTGAAATATATTACAGTGACCTTTATTGAAGACACACGAGATAACCAATATACACTCATGGACAAAACTTAAGGAAGTTGTACCTTTTACCATGTATATCGGGATTGAGACAATAACTCTGAAATATATTTGATACACACTGACTTTCATTGAAGACACACTAGATAATCAAGTGTGAACAAAATTGCCTCTGTCTCCTTCATAAATAGACGACCGGCGATATCAAAGAACTTCCAGTTCCTTAAGTTTTGTCCATGTGAGTAGATAATAATCAATTCTGTGTTCAGAACTCTCGTGTAACCAAATCTCTAACCGGTGATCTAAATAATACATTTAGCTCTGGAAAGTGGTAAAGGAAGAATGGGATCTTTTGAGTATGACCATGATCAGAAAGTGTCTGCTATCGTGGAAAATCAGGTGCCGTTCTATAAATAAACAAAAAGGCTTTCAAATAGAACATTTGAAAATTTTCAAATATGGTGTTAATTTTTAATATTTTATAATAAAACTTGTTTCCTATAAGTGTGAACACCCTCTGTAATAAAAAGTTTTAAAATATTCAAAATCAATTAGTGAACATTCGTGCCACTACAGGTGCCATTATCAGAACAGATATAAATAACAGTCTAAATATGATATCACTATAGCTAACTATACCTTTACCTGTAGTGTTTACCTACTTATAGGGATTTGATCTTGTTTACCTTCAGTGGGGGGTTGGGGGAGGGTCGATATAACCAGGATCATATCCCGAAGTGGCCACTTTTTTTTTTTCTGAAGAGAGAATTACCTCAATAGAGCCCCCACTATAATAGTTGACTGTGTGTAACAAGTAATACACTCATGAACAAAACTTAAGGATGTTGAAAGTCTTTCATATCGCCGGTCGTGTCTTTTTTCTTTGAAGGAGACAGAGGCAATTTTGTTCACACTTGGTTATCTCATGTGTCTTCAATAAAGGTTACATCTTTCAGAGTTATTGTCTGAATCCCGATATACATGCTGAAAGGTACAACTTCCTTAAGTTTTGTCCATGAGTGTATATTGGTTATCTCGTGTGTCTTCAATAAAGGTTACATCTTTCAGAGATATTGTCTCAATCCCGATATACATGCTGAAAGGTACAACTTCCTTTAAGTTTTGTCCATGAGTGTATATTGGTTATCTCGTGTGTCTTCAATAAAGGTTACTGTAATATCTTTCAGAGTTATTGTCTGAATCCCGATATACATGCTGAAAGGTACAACTTCTTTAAGAGATTTTATAGAATGTTGGTTGAAATAATTTCCTGGTAAAATAAGTAAAGATTACGGGCAGGTATTTAACTTAGAAAAAAAAAAACGCGTATATTTTGTTAATTTTTGTTTTTAGTATTTAGTTTATATTCATTTTGATTGTGATGGGTTAAACTATTTATACCTTACAAACGTCTACGATCAGAAGCATTCATTCTAAATAGAATTACGAAAAACTCTCAACATTTTCCATTCTCTCAAATAATAAAAAGTAGAAGAATAAGAAAAAAAAAAAAGCCACACCCAAAAAATAAAAAAAAGTGAAAAAACACCTCGTGTTGAGGGATTATAATCCAGGTTATTTCACACCTGAAACGTGATTTTGAAATTTTTAGAGCGTAAAATGGGCAGAAGATTGGCATCAGGGTTCTGACAAAAGACTACAATAATGTTGGAAGGACGACCTCAATGTGACAAAGGCGGGATTACACCTGGTAATTTGTCACCCCGTGCGGCAGGATCAATCAGACGAAAGACTGTAACGAAATGGCAGACGTTCTCTACACCGCCAGCAAACTTCCTCGTGCGCCTGAACAAATACTTGGTTAGGTTTACCCAGTTTACAGGTAATGTCTTCATTCCGCCCTGTTTGCAGTTCCTGGCTGGGCTTCTCATGTGAACGAGCACCTCAATGGTTACAAGAAAAACCTCAGAAATCGATGCCGTCATAGATATATAGGATATCTCAAATTCATGTTATTCTCCTCCTAGCTTACTCCCGATGACATATGCAGTTATCCTTACAGCCACAGAAGGAGACCTGTTCGGCGGTACATATACTAAAATTGGAACGATACAGAGAATATTAGCATGGCCCCTGCGCAAGGATGACACAGAAGGAGACCTGCATACGGATACAGCACCTGATTTAGCCAATATTGTACATAGAGTACTTGGACCAATTTGACCTACTTTACACTACGAAAGAAAATCTTCCCTCAGCGAATTGCCTGGACTTCTCATGTGAACGAACACCTCAATGGTTACAGGAAAAACCTCAGAAATCGATATATAGGATATCTCAAATTAACGTAATTCTCCTCCTAGCTTACTCCCGATGTCATATGCAGTTATCCTTATAGCCGCAGACCTAGATACGGACACAGCACCTGATTTATCCAATATTGTACATAGAGTACTTGGACCAATTTGACATACTTCAACACTACGAAAGAAGTAATATAAATTTATATATTTGAAGAACATTTGTGTTGGTTGGAAGTTTATTTACATCAGTGAGTGTAAGGAACTAAACGGGGATTTTGAATACTTGTAAGTACAAAAGTCGAACTGCTTTCTAAATATGTAGAAATGTGGTGGACTTACAGTAAAATCAGTTGCTAACTACCCATCATGATTATCATTGCATACTTGGGATAAGTAACACCGCCACAATAAAGAACAGAATTTCGTAGCTAAATGTTTAAGGTTTTATTGAATTTATGGCTTCCTTAATATAGTTACACACACACACACACACACACACACACACAGAAATAAACTTTTATTGGCTTCAAGATAGAGGGCAAACATCATTGCTATAGCAATCTTCAAGATAAGAGTTCGCTTTAAAGATAGATTTCTTTAAAAATAAGAGACATTTCATTTAGAGAATTTTTTCGACAAAAATATTTTGTCCTCGTCAATAAAGAATTAAATATTATAGACAATTTAAACAATTATATTGATTCTTTTAATCAAATTTTACAAAGGTGAAAAAATAAAAGAGTAAAAGGGAATATAAAGTGAAGGGGAATATATATATAGTGGATGGCTTTTCTTGATTTATCAAGAAATTGGGTTAGCCAAATATCAGGGAACAGGCTAAATCAATGTTTAGTTGATTTCTGTTCTACCAGATGGCGCTCTGCCTTCTGTAAAGCACATGTGCTCCTGGTCAGGATATGCCATTTTTAATATATATAGTTGTGTACAAATGTCTTCAGCAAGGAAGGATTCCCCACCTATAGAAAGGCACAATAAATAGATAAAAGATGTTTGCCGAAACGTCGAAAAAAATGAAAACGTTTCTGAAGTGTCTCTAATTGTAATAGCCTCGTGTCTCCATAACCTACATGTATATAAAACACACACGTCTGGTATCTGGCGTCTGGTATATGTTTGTATTAGGCCTATTTTTAAAAAATTAGACGAGGAGGCCATGTGGCAGGATGGCTGCTCCAGTGGCAAATTTACTAAAAATATCCGTCATCGTCTGCTGCTGCAATATGCAAATATGAATCCTGTCTAGACCGCTGGCAGGATGGATTAGCAGATGCTAAATCAATAGTCGACATTACTAATTATATATAGGTATATATATTAGATAATAAAAGGCATATATTGGATTTAATAAAAGATTTATTTTGCTAATATTTCCGCTGGAGAAACGCCAACCTTTATCAAGGCATTACATTTTTGTATACACAAACTCAGCGCCGCATAGTGTTATAATATCGTACGAGTTTGTGTATACAAAAATGTAATGCCTTGATAAAGGTTGGCGTTCTGCCAGCCGAAATATTGGCAAAATAAATCTTTTATTAAATCCAATATATGTCTTTTATTATCTAATGAATTAAATATGGATTGCTCTATTTTCAAAAAGGTATATATATATATAAATGGAAACTTTGTCTGGAGGAAATTGATATATAAAAATAAAGGTCGCCTCTCCCGTCAAAATAGACGTTAAAACTAAGCGTCATCTATTGACCGTCTCTGCAAACTAACGGACTAAGGTCGGTACCAAGTTGGAGTTATCAAATAGGCTTAATCCTAGCCTCAGAATAAAAAAAAAATATGAAGAAGCTTTAATTCTATCGAACTTAAACCAAAACCTAGCTACCACTCTAGCCCCAGTTTATAGGATTCTATACAACACATGTTTATCTTGCACCATATAGAACAACCATCTAACATATATAACCTTGTGAAAATATAGTAAATTTCACTGGGATAAGGTTCATAAATTAAAAAAAGAAAAAGGCATCTCCTTATCAGGCAACTGAAAGTTGCTGATGGCTTGGGTATTTGGCCAATTCTGAAATAATTAAAAACCAACGAATAGTTGATATTTATTCCGATAGATGGCGCAAGTCATCAGCAACTTTAAGTTGCCTGATAAGAAGATTCCTTTTCCTTTTTTATTTTTTTAAATATATGAACCTTGTATCACATAAACCTTTGTAGATAGTTTGGTATAACGCGAATGGTGCAGGTGCGGGAGAAATAAATTGGTGTTGCTATATTACAGACAAGAAGTACAGTTTAGCCTTCTATGCATATAAGTAATCTGATTATTTCAGCAGCAGATTTACGGGGCCATCCAACCCGAGTCGTCTGTTTAGTTTATTTCCAAAAGCCAGAAGTAATCCAATAGATTAGTGTTAAGGAGGTCGGCCATTACAAAAACTCTATGAATATTCCTTAGTCTTAACATTAAATGATATTTGACCACGGAATTCCCCTAAATGGAAATCGTTAACTACAGCGTGTTCGAATTTATTTGTCAGATTTCCAATTGCTTGTAACTCGTTTTATTTACATATAAATTGAAACTTGTAAATTTACATTTTCTATTTATTTCTGTGTGTGTTTATATATCCGGATATGGAAGAAAGAGGTTGAAAAGATAAATGATTATTTACATACTGTTCTAAATGCATAATGCATTATGTTGTTTCATTTTTTACCTTAGTGGTACCATCATTCTGAAATTCTTATATAAATTGTGTTCTAATCATTTTCGGCAGTTAATAAGTTAAATTATATGTGTAAAGTATATTTACATATTTAATTATGAAGTTCGTTGTATGCAAGTGAGTCGAAAAATAATGCATAGATATTCTTTCAAAGAGGTATGCAAATCAAAGCGATGCAGAGAGGAAATGATTTCATCTTTTAGATATACGCTATATAGTGGTTACATCACACTACAACAACCAAGTCCTTGGTCAAAACCATATATACATATTATATATTACAATATCTTTTTTCCTTTTTAAAGGTGAACACGTGTAAAATGAGGATAAATCGTCAAACGAATACGTGTCGATGGCTGGAGATTTATTTACATACACACTCTAGATGTTGCTTATAGTGTAACACTACTCCGTCTAATTATGTGTGGTAGCGAGTGTATGCGCGTGTGTTTGTGCGTGTGACGTTTACAGTTGAGTTTTAGAACTGGAAGATTTCTAAAGACCGTCATAGTTTGTCGACTATCAATCTCAGATACCTTTCTACATATTCTTGCGATCATCTCGGATACCTTTTTACATATTCTTTCTGTCATCTCAAATACCTTTTTACATATTCTTTCTGCCATCTCAAATACCTTTTTACATATTCTTTCTGCCATCTCAAATACCTTTCTACATATTCTTGCGATCATCTCGGATACCTTTTTACATATTCTTTCTGCCATCTCAGATACCTTTTTACATATTCTTTCTGTCATCTCAAATACCTTTTTACATATTCTTTCTGCCATCTCAAATACCTTTCTACATATTCTTGCGATCATCTCGGATACCTTTTTACATATTCTTGTGGCTATCTCAAATACCTTTTTACATATTCTTTCTGTCATCTCAAATACCTTTCTACATATTCTTTCTGCCATCTCAGATACCTTCTACATATTCTTTCTGCCATCTCAAATACCTTTCTACATATTCTTTCTGCCATCTCAGATACCTTCTACATATTCTTTCTGCCATCTCAAATACCTTCTACATATTCTTTCTGCCATCTCAGATACCTTTCTACATATTCTTTCTGCCATCTCAAATACCTTTCTACATATTCTTGTACAACTTTAGATACCTTTTTAAATATTCTTGGTACATCCTTCCACATTCCTAATTGACAATCTCACCATTTCTTATTAAACATTCGTGCGGCCCAGATACCCTTCCACATTCTTATTCGAACATCTTACTCTCTTGTTAAACCTTTGTGCGCGCGAACCAGATACCTCTCTTCCATATATTCTATCATATAAGAAATAGTTATATATACATATACGTCCACTTTACATATTTATCCTAAACCTTATTGTTCCATCACACGATTCCGGCTCGCGTATATATGCAACACTATCCTTTCAAGATCGTCGTCCCATTTCCCACAGCCGATGACCCACTAAACTTGACACATCCTGTCCAGCTACCGTAGACAAAAAACGAAGGCAATTAGGATCCCCTTTAACAAGAAGGGGAGGTGGGGCCCCATGTCTGAGCGTGCAGATGGCTTTGAGGTTCCCAAGTAAGGCCTCTTTGAGCGGATTATCTTCAATTGGAAAGAAAAGCTGGCGCGGACAACATCCCGGTCGTAAAGAGCTCAGGTCCTTTTAGCCTGGGACCTTTATTGTGGAGACTTCCATACAGGGGCCCTCCATTCTTCAAAGTCCCTGCATTCACCCCCTTTGGGTGTTAGGGCTTCAAATCTCCTTTGTCGTCCACGTTCCCTCAGTGATTCTGACTGACCCCTGGCAATTTGGAAGCTTTTAGATCCGATTTTTTTTTTTTTTTTTGAAAAGCTTCTTTCAATTCTCTATTTGTTTGACAGGTCCTTGAGAACATAAAACTTTTTTTCTTTCTCTGGGATTAAAGAATGTTTTTTAAGACATGTTTGTTGACTACTGAAAAAAAGTTGTTATCCCTCTAGTTTTATCTTTTTTACATATTCTGGTTCTTGTTAGATCTTCTGTTGATTTTTTTTTCATATATGTGCAGGGTGTTCAAAATTTCAGTGTGTGTACAGAAATTGTAGGGTAATATCTATATTTCATAAAAATAACTGTGTAGGATGTATGTAAATAAGTCGAAAATTACTAGAGCTATTTTTTTAAAACTGCAATACACAATATTGCATATCCATTTAAATGCATATAAACTGTTTGAACACCTGTATTTATATAGGAAACATCTTATAGAGAATTTTCTTTCATATTTTGACTTTTGAATTTCTACAAAACAGATAATTTCTTGTGTTTTGTGTATGTTGTGTTGTGTGTGTGGTTACGAATAATTAAAAATGTAAAATATATATACAACCACAACAAAAAACTTTATTAAGACCTTTTAGTCTTATACAGATTCTCCAAGCAGAAATATAGGATACATGCAGGAAAAACAGTAATAGTACCTTAATGGTAACATGATATTTATATACAGGAAAAATTATATAAAGACAATCAAGCTAATAAATATATATTCCAAATAATTAACAAATATATGAAAAAAAAATACTGAGATCAGATTTTGATAAATTAAGAGAAAGGCTTCTGATATCATCAGTAATCAGCAACTTTCAGTTGAACGATCAGAAAATGCATTAATCTTAATACACCAAATAACTTAAGTACGCTTTTTATATAAACAAATAGGATTTAAAAGTTTAAACTACAAAGTTATTGTTATATATGAAGTTTTATGGGTTTTTAATAAAGTTACATGTTCGTTTTTTTAATTTTATTTATTTTTACAGCTCATTTAGTTTGAATTTAGTTAGCAATAGGTATCTAAATAAAAAACTTTAAGACCTAATTTGAATATTTGGAAAATATATAATTTCCTATTTACATATATATATAGTGTGAATATGGAGAAAATTATTAAAGAAATCTCTTAAAAACTAAGTTTTGTGATAAGCACAATAATGTTTTTTTTTAAGACCTCCATTTAAAATACTAATAATTAGAGAATTAATAAGTGTTAATTTCTGTAATTTAAAAAAGGTAAACCTGTCAAAAACATAAGATTAAATTATATATTTAAACACCACTAAATTTTTCTATTGGACGACATTTTAAAAGTGTTGTCAGATCAAAAGTAAGGAAATGGCTTAATATAATCGTCTGCCTCTCAATTATTTCCCGCCAATTATGAGGTTCCCTGCAGGGTTGCTGGGCTAATGGCATCAATTAGCGACTGATTGCAGATGATAAATCTGAACAGACTTCTTTTGCTCATCTTAATTAGTGAGCAGATGACAGGAAGTTCCCCACAGAGAGTAATATTATTATTATTATTATTTTAAAAATTGACTATAAAAATAAATCACGCAAATGAATATTAAAATATAAATTATTCATTTATTAGAATTCATTAAAACTTACTCTTTTTTAAAAGAATAATTTATTAGAATATATAAGAAATTTCAAACTTAATAACATAAGAAATTAATGGATATAAATAATGGTTAAAATGGCAAACTTTTAAATTATCGTTTGATAAAAATTAATGGAATCTTGAGCAGACGAGTCTTCTCCATTGTTTTCCTTTGTCTGGAAAGAGCCCGGAAGCGTGACAGATGTTATTTTTGGATTAAATCAGGTCGGCTGCTCTATTCTTGACCTTCCCATAATTCCATCTTTTGACTGTCAGACGACTTTTTCAAATTTAGACGATAGTTACGCGCGAAGAAACGCTGCCATGGAAACGTTGGGCGGATCTTGTCTTTTTCTCTTCACTGATGGCATCCATTGTCTTACACACCTTCACCCTTTTTATTTATTTTTTTTTCTGGTCGTCTGCTAATTATTAACTTTCGCTTGAAGTTGTTAACAATAGCTTTGTTACTTTGTTTTGTTTTAATTATCTTCTCTGATCCGTGTTGCTGGTCATACTTTTTTTTTTTCAAAATTATTCTGTGAATTTTTTTTTTTTTTTGTTCATATTTTCGGACCAAATGATAGAAACAAAGAATTTACGCTCAATCAGAAGCGTCTGTAATTAATTTTTTTTCGAACGTAAATCATGTGGAATAAAAAAAAATTACAAAATTGAAATAAAATTCGATATAGGTATATAAAAAAAAAACTGATTAGGAATAAAATAATGAATATAATAATAGATATTAATACCTGATAATGATGGTTATCAAATGTAATATTTTTCTTCTTTCAATGTCATTTATTTTTTGTCGTACTTCTGATTTTGAAAATTGATTAGAAGAACATTTCAAAAAGAGAAAACCTTTATTGTATAAAGTTTTGTACAATCCAAAAGAAATTCTGTATATAATTATCGTTTAATTATATATATACCTAATTAATAACACCGATTATATATTTTTTGTTTTAAAAAAAATTGTCTTTTCCCTGAATCCATTATGAAAATATTTTAATAATTTTTAACAAATTAAGATAAAAAGACATCTCCTGATCGTATAACAAAAATTTGCTGATGGCTTGCGTAATCTTTCGAAATAAATATTAATTAATCGTTGATTTTTATTTATTCCAGAATTCGTTAAATACCTTTTCTTTATTAATCAAGAATGTTGGCTCTCATCAGCGTGGTGCAAGCTGTACCTCAACGATCAAAAAAGCTGGTCTTTGGGGCATCCTGAAAAATCATGAAACATGTATTTAGTCTGAAAGGGTGTGAGAACGCCAAACTATGTGAAAAATAGCATAAAAGTGAAATTATACTGGGATCACAGGTGGATATATTAAGAAAAAAGAAATCTCCTGATTATGCAACTAAAAATTGCTGATGGTTTTTATATAAATGCGATCGATTTTTTTATTTAAGACCTATCAGCTATAAGAGATCAAACTGTACTCAAGAACAAGATTTTCGAGGTTCCAAGAGTTCCAAATAAAAGAATGAAATTCAATAGAAAATATACAGCTGATTCTTCTCTTTAAATGATGGCACATATTTACATAGTGTCTTTTAGAGAATGGTATCCTATTACCAGAAAATAAGCTAATTAGTAAAAATGATCATTTTGGTGATGAAAACTGTCCTTTGTAGAGAGGTGTCTTCTTACTAGAGTGTCCTCTCATGCAGGTTCTACTGGAGAATTATTAATATAAAGCAAAAAAACGCGCCATCTATGTATAAAAAAAGAAAGTATTAAAGCACTAATGTTTCCTTTACACATAAACAAACCTTTCTACTGACCTTACTGCGATGAAAAAATTTTGGAAGGGCTTGGCTCATCAGTTATATATGTATAAGCATAATCATCCATTACAGTATTAGAGCTCTAAGAAACGATCTGGTAGATTAAATTGGCGAAATCGCTGGAAGGATTCACCACTGATGAGCCAAGCCCTCCCAATATAATTTCATCGCAGTAAGGGCAGTAGAAATTTTTGTTTTATGTTTGGAAGAAACATTCATGCTTTAATGGAGAGTTATTATTTAGATAAAATTAGATTTGAATAGCAAATATTAACACAAAGCAATAACGCGCCATCTATACATATAAAATGAAAGGATTTAAAAGCACGAATGTTTCTTTTATACATAATACAAATGTATTATATGTATAGATGGCGCGTTATTGCTTTGTGTTAATTTATGCCTAACTGGCCTTGTCTTTATTGTTTGCGGAAGAACATTGCTCGATGCAAATATTTGATGTAATTCTACTGTCCTATAAGCTTATGTCCATAGTTTTCTTGAAAACCATTTCTGAGATTCCATCCTTCAGTGCTGCGTATAAAAGCAGAATCGTCCAATACAGTATTAGAGCGCTGAGAGGCGGTCTGGTGGATTAAATTGGCGAAACCGCTGGGAGGGTTCACCACTGATGAACCAAGCCCTCTCAATATATTTTAATCGCAGTAAGGACAGTAGAAGTTTGTTTTATGTGTGAAAGAAACATTCGTGCTTTAATGGAGAATTATTATTTAGATAAAATTAGATTTGAATAACAAATAACTGGTACCTTGGGTTTTGTAGAGAAGGAGTGTCGAATTGATAAAAATCCGGCCAAATTTCCTTTGACAAAGGAGAGTCATTGAAGCGTGTTGGGTTAAACAATGGACAGAATAGAATTTGATTGATAGACACTGCGTCTCAACAACACTTATCAATCAGTAAATGATTTTCATAACATTTTGACACTATTATATTGTAATTTTAGTTGCGTTTATAAATAAAGTTTGAATACTTTAAGTATTGAATTTTTTTCACGTTATAGTTACCTATGAGAACCAGCCTAGAAATTCGGTCTCTTCTGGACGTAGACTCTCATCATTCAGTTTCGATTGAAAGACTCATCATAAACTTGGTCTTTACTTCCAAAAGAGACCATGTTTGGCTATGTTTTTTAAGCTATGGGATCTATTTATTAGGAGACTCTATTTTATTAATACTGATTCTCTTATATATGCAAATTATACATATATGCAAAATATATATATGACACGCTTCGTAGACCAATTAAAGGAACATACTGGCTTGACGGTCGACGAGATGGTACATCTAGCTCAAGACAGAGATGGCTGGTGTCGTGTTTGGGATGTAATACGTACGGTGGGCCACAACGTTCGATCGCGAATAAAATGATTTAATTATGCAAATTTTCTCAATTCTACTTCTCGACCAGTTAAACGACCACTAGAAACGGTCATTCTTCAGTAAAAGTCATGCCTAATGCATTCGCTACAAGATTTTTATGTTTTCTTTAAACCGGCAAACACCTTTCTTCTTCTCCCCCCCAAGAAAGGGGACAATGGAAACAAAATGGCGGTGGGACAGTAAGAAAAAGAGTCTGACAACACTGTCATTCCCGGATGTGTCTGACGGACGCCACGCGGAGTTAAGATGTCATCCTCAAAAACGTCCATTAGTCACCCTGCCCTCCCCCTCTCAAAGACTCCACAGGACCCCCCTTTCCTTACATTTCAAGATAAAGGATGAAAGAGCCATTCAGTAGAATTCCCAGCCTCTACTGGCTCCCAAATCTTTTGAACAATAAAAGAAAAAAAATACATTCCCACATCAAAATAAAATCTAACATTTTCTTATTCCTCTTTTTTTTTTTTTAACCTAATGGTTCTGATTTATGGCCATTAAATAACGTTTTTTTTTCTTAAATCTCCTTTCTTGAAAAGTACCTTACAGGATACCATCTAAAAACATTCCACTCCTCCCTCTCTCTACAATATGATTGCAATCTCTTGAGATTTCCTATCTCATCCGTTCTATGCGTGGGACGAGTTTCTCCCCCCATCAACGTCCAGATAGGCAACTGTGGCTCTTAAACTCCCTACTACAACCCATTCCTTCTCAACCATCCTTTGACTAACCAAATTGTACTTACTTACTTTGACATAATGTCATATTTCTGTATATACTCAATCTTATGAACACTTTGGCAAGTTTAGAGATATTTGTACACAAAAATATCTATATATTTATATAGATATATCTATATATCTATGTATAAATCACTACTAATTCATCGTGTAAATAATTAAATGAAACTACCCGTTTCATGATTTTTCAGGATGCCCTATTGATCAATTTTTTTGGTCGCTGAGGTACAGCTTGCACCACGCTGATGAGGGCCAACAGCCCGAAACGCGTCCGTGGTTAGCTTTTCTTGATTAATCAAGAATGGGTATTTGGCCAATTCTGGAATAATTAAAAATCAACGAGAATAGTTGATATTTATTCCGATAGATGGCGCAAGCCATCAGCAACTTTCAGTTGCACGATAAGGAGATGCCTTTTTCTTAATATATATGTATGTAAATAATTCTAATATAGCACAATAGTCTGATAGACTTCGTGCTTCTGTAATAATATAATAATAATCCTTAGGATGGTGGCTGGCAGTAATCTTGTGTTTCCAGAACTACCTTTCAAGGGTCATTCTTTTGAATACGTTTTAGAAATATTTACCGTTGTTGTTTCTTAACCTCTTGTGGAAAGATTTCACAAATTCCATTCGTGAGATCCCCAAGGGATTCCTGATATCATTAGAATTTGACAAAGAGGTGTTTAGATCGTAAAATATCTATGTTACACTCATAGGCCAAATTTAAGAAGGTGGAAGAGATAATTTTGTTCACACTTGGCTATCTCGTGTCTTCAAAAAAAGGTCACTGTAATATCTTTCAGAGTTATTATCTGAATCCCGATATACATGCTGAAAGGTACAACTTCCTTAAGTTTTGTCCATGAGTGTAATTCTATGACTGAATTGTAGATGGAAAATTTTACCATGAGGAAATTGATTTAAGAATCCCATCAAAATAGACTCAAACTAAATGCTACCAGGTGTTCTAAAACCATTGTTGTGTCACCGAAAAGAATTTGCTATATTGCAGAGACGGGCAATAGATTGCGCATTGGTATTGTGTTTATTTTGACGGAAGACTTACCTTTTCCTTTCCTTATTTAAAAAAAAGTTTTTGTATCATATGCAAATAGAATATTCATATTCTGTTGAAGGAATAAATGATAATGGTTTACATCATCCTCCTTTAGTCATTATTCTCTTATGCTACTGTACCGTGTTCGGATAGTGTGTTCATATATTGACCATTGACCACACATCTACGTGTCTGTTAACAATATAAAATAAATGATTAAAATTACAAATATATTCTCACAATGAGTATCTTTTTTTTTTTCATTAACGAGGAAAAAATCTATTCAGGGAGGAAAGCATATAATATTTTAATAGTCAGACATAAATAATTATTTTGAAAATAGAGCAATCCATATTCAATTCATTAGATAATAAAAAGGCATATATTGGATTTAATAAAAGATTTATTTTGCCAATATTTCGGCTGGCTGAAAGCTAACTTTAAAAAAAAAAAGATACTCATTGTGAGAATATATTTGTAATTTTAATACTTTTTTCACAATTTTATCATGAATAAAATAAATGATAAGAGAAATTCCAAACTTCAAATTATACCATATTCCACTTTTGTCACACATTCTATTGTTAAATGTGTTCTAAATTATTATATTGCCACGTAGAAATTGAGGAAAGAACAAACATGAGGATGACAGAGTCGTTTATTTTGATCAAAATAATTACCTTTCTATTAACAACAGAAGATACAAGATAATTAGGTTAAATAACTAAATATTCAAATAATAATCTTCCTTTGATTAAAAATTACATATATTATGATAAAATATCATATATACTGTTATTTAAATATAAAAAAGGCATAAGGTTATATCAGTGATGAGTAAATTAATTTTAAAAGAAATATTTTTTCCAGGAATCGTCTGAATTTCTTTTCTAGGTGTTCAAGATGGCCGCCGCTGTAAACCAGCTAGCGGCCAACGTGACGGGATCGCATTAACAAAAGTCATAAATTAGATTGGTCCCTCTGACACATTCATTAAAAATCCCGGTTCTTGGGAGAATGTCGCTGCAAAAAAATTCACTCACAGAACCTGACAAATTGGTCTTAGAAAAAATTGCGTTCGGCCACGCTAGCTTCAGTGATTTTTTTAAAATTCTATGCATATTTTTTATTATTTATATTTTCCCCTCTCGTTATATATATTTTTTATAATATTATTTATATTAGAATATTTATTTGAAAAGGTTTTTATTTTCAAGTGTTACAAAGTAAAAAAGTTTCTAATAAAAAAAAAAAAAACAGCATAATTTGGATTGAAAAATAAAATGCGTTTTTATTGCATAATATTTCAACGATCAGAACGTTCGCTTTTTAAAAAGGTTTTGAATCTTATGGATTGCGATATTTTTAGAAAGAAAGTTTTGTTTTATATTTTTATTTAGGTTAATATAGTTCTCCTGTAGGAGATCCTTCTTTAAGCCCCCGAAAAGCTAGAAATATTGAATATATTCTTGAAATAAACTCATTCCTGAATGGTTTAATTTTCTTTTTAATATATTTTCATTATTTAATGCATCATTATATATTTATGACTATTAAAAATATTATATGCTTTCCTCCCTAAATATTTTTTTCGTTAATGCAAATAAAAATTCATATCACCTACACATCGAAATTATATTCATAGAAGGCAGAAAAAAATTATCGCAAAAAAAAAAAAAAAAAAAAATTCTCAATGCATAAAAAGGAAGATTATCTTAATTATTTAAAAAATGTGCGCCACAAAATAGGGTCTCTTTTATCATTTACATAAATAAAAATATGTAAAAGCATTTAAACGAATATATGTATTAAATCATACGAATATTTTATTCCTGTACACGCTTGTTCTGAGGTACACCTACTACAACAGGAACGATACAAAGAAGATTAGCATGGCCCCTGCGCAAGGATGACACGCAAATTGGTTTAAACGTTCCAAATATTTTATTTCTTAAATGTTATTTAAAACAGAAGAACTCGAAAATATCTGGTAAAAGATGAGTGTAATATATAATATGTATATATGGTTTTGACCAAGGACTTGGTTGTTGTTGTGTGATGTAATCAATATATAGCTTGAGATATTCATGTTTTAGTTCTTATGATAATTCTGTAATAGTAAAATATTAGGCAAATATATAACTTTTCAGTAGCATACAATCACTTTTAATAAAAACTACATTACCTAAGATTATTGAATGAAAGGTAGAAGAGTACACATAACAGTGGCGACGAGGATGGGATTCGAACTCACGAGAGCAAGAATTCAAAATTAACAGTGTCTGCAATATTTTCAAAATGTAGGAAATTTTAGTGTAAAAAGCCAAGACTATATTTTCTCTTTCCCGGGGACAAAAATTGGATTCAAGGAAGAAATACCAAGAAAAGAGACTATCATTTTAAAGATACTTGGCCTGAATTTTTCAGACAGGTGGCGATGGGAGGGGGGGGGGAGAGGAAAGATTGATTATCCCAGCACCATTTCTTGATAGATGATGCTAGTAAGCAAGCCCTCTAAAATTACTCAAGCGCCATCTTTTTTTTTTTTTTATCTTATGAAATACGATAATATAGACCGCCATCTTGAATGTCCCTCTTCCCCCCACATTTTTGTTATGATTCTCTAAAACAAAAGACAATGTTGAAAAACAAGATGAAAGCTATAATATGCTAGCTTTTCTTTTTATTAGTAATTGTTCGATAAACTTCTTTTCGTTGATTTTTCTGCAATTCACTCTTTAAACTTGAAGTATATTTGGTGCGCGAGTCTTCCCTTAAAATGTAGTGGGCTTTTCAAAATCTTAACTACTCTTTAAGCATCACATTGTATAGTAAAATTCACATGTAAAATATTGAATAGAACAAATTTGAGTATACTTGAAATATCAGATTTTCATCTGTGGCCACTGGACATGTGTCGGACCAGGAGACTGTTATTGGGTTCTGCGCTGCCTGGAGTATAGTATCTATCTATGCTTCTTTTCTGCGATGAATCTGTATAAGACCGGTGGTCTTAATAAATCTGTATGTGTGTGAATACTCTTTAAGCACTGGTCTTACAAAACACAGCTCACATTATTTCCAACCACACAATATATATACAGTAAATTTACACAGGTGACCAGATATTCTTGGTCAAATATCATACAAAAATATACACAGAGCTTATTAAAATAATAAAAACTACTAACAGTAAGTAAGAAAATTAATAATTTTCTTCAACAAAAACAAAATTCTACTGCCCCTATTGCAATGAGAAATATATTGGAAAGACTATCTCAACAGTGGTAAACCCTCCCAATAACTTCGCCATTCAAATATCTTTAACGAGAATTTTTATAAATTATCAGCTATATAAGAACCATTTAATACAAAAGTAGAGTTAACTGGGAGATTAAAATGGCAAAAACACAAAGAGGATTTACTACTGATCAACCAAGCCTTTCTTCCAATATTTTTCTCGGTGCAATAAAGACAATAAAATATTTTAGTTGCAAAAAATGGGCCAAATTATATCAATTCTGTCTGAAATCTAACTAAAAATAACTCTCTAGAATCATAAATTTATTTTTGTATCAACCAAAAATGTTTGCTGTGAATGTAGAAAAATATAATTAGTGTTATCTTTTGATAAATCTGTTGTGCGTATAGAGGCAGAATCAAAATATTGACTTAAAAAACTTTCAAATACTTGTACAAAAATAATAATAAATAAAAATACCCCACGTTATATAATTATCTTTAAATATTACGAATTATTATAGCCTAAAATAATTAGGTAAATTATATTTAATACTATTTTTAATACTATATATATATTCGATTTATAAAGAACAATACAGAAATATTAGACTACAGTTATATCGCTTTGCATAAATTTTATAAATGCAAAAGAGTAAATATATTTCATTCATTTTAATGATTTATATAAAAATGTATTATCTTAAAACATATATAACTTGTATTTATTATATGGCAGCATACTAAAAATAATTATTTTAAAAAATAAAAAATAATTATTTTTTAAAATAAAAAATAAAGCCTGATATATATTTGTAAATAGAGAATAAATATATATTGAGAGAGAAGTATCTTTTATAAATATATTTTAAACATATTTATAAAATTTCATAATTAAAAAATACATTATTTTATTTTAAAAGTTATTGAAAATAATTAATTTTTAAATTTTAAGAAGTAAAATAAATTTTAAAATTTATAGTGAGAAAAAATTATATACAAAACGTAAATAGATTTGAAAAGACATAAATAGAGACATAAACCTAGTTTCTATAGCGAATATTTGAAAAGAAAAAACGAGGGGAAAGTGAAAGGGAAAAATATATCTATTAGTTAAAAAAACAAAATAATTAGGAAAAAAAAAAGGCTATTTTTAATGCAGGTGTTTAAAGAATAAAAACAAGGGCAGGGAAGGTGGAGAGAGGATATATCACGCACAAAAAAAGCCGTGACAATCGTGTTGTTTTTTTTTCCTTCCAGAAGATTCAGGGAGCAAAAGAATGAGTTTGTTATTTTGTAGGTAGCGAGTTAATTTATGAAGCGCCCCCAGCCCTCTAGAAATTTCCGTGAAATCCTAAAACAAAAAGGCGGGCAAATTGCACGGGGAGTTATTTCTTCGTGACTGACCATATTTTCCAACCAAAAGAATAACCATCAATTAGAGAGATAAAAGAGCGCCATTTTACAAAGTATCTGTATAATTGCCCAGTTTCTAAGGCCTTCCAATATAGCATTAGAAAAAAAAATATTTTCTACTATGTTGCTCACATTTGAATATACTCAAAATAAAATATCTTAATTCAAAAGCATGCATCGATTCGAAGAATATAACATGCGTTTATTTTTTAAGACATTAATTCGATCGTTTGATATATTTGTGAGATGTATATAAGTATATGATAAAATATAAGTTTTAAAATTATAAATATATTTTTTAAAAATATTTAATTCCTTCATATAGCTATTCCTCTAATATAGTTTGATATATCAATTTTTAATCAAAAGAGAGAAAATAATAGTGTTACTTCACACTTCTATGATATGATTTCTGTGTTTTACATAATTTAATTTTTGAAAATATATCGCTTGAATATATAAATTTGCCCTAATTCTTTCGTTATTTTATAAATAAAAATACGCACATATTAAAAAAAAAAATTAAAATGCATTTTTATTTCATAGAAGCTAATTTATTATTATTGTTTGTTATTTGATCAACCTAGGTTAATTAGAACGAATTCTCTAGAGTCAAGAATAACTTTTCAAACAAAAAATGGAAACGATATTATTTGACTAGAATAGCTTCAATTACCCCAGGAACTAATATCTCTGCCAGGAACAATTTCAACAAAGAAAATAACTGATTTTCTCTGCCAGGAAAATCTTCAACAAAGAAAATAAACAAATATTTTATGCTAAGAACAACTTCAACAAAGAAAATAACCGATTTTCTCTTCCAAGAACAACTTCAACAAAGGAAATAAACGATTTTCTCTGCCAAGAACAACTTCAACAAAGAAAATAACTGATTTTCACTGCCAGGAACAACTTCAACAAAGAAAATAGCTGATTTTCTCTGCCAAGAACAACTTCAACAAATAAAATAACTGATTTTATGCTAAGAACAAATTCAAACAACACAGGAAATGATGTTCTCTACAATAACAACTTCAATCGAAATAATAATAGATATTCTCTGGCAAAGAATGACTTCATTCAAAATAGCAATTCATGTTTTCTACCAAGGACAACTCCAACCAAGATAAGAGCCGATGATATCTAAAGAACAACTTCAATCAAGAATCAATGTTTTCTCTACTAAGAATAACTTCAATCGGTATAAGAGAATTTATTTTCTTTGCCCAGAGAAACTACAACCAAGATAAGAAACGATGTTTTCTGCCAAGAACAATTTCAATCAAGAACTGTTAAGAATAATTACAACAAAGAATCGACGTTTTCTGGCAAGAACAATTTCAAAAAAGACAAGGACCAATATCCCTTGACAAGTATAACTCTAACCAAGATAAGAAACGATGTTCTCTGCCAAGAACAATTTTCTTCAAGAACTGCTAAGAATAATTTCAACAAAGAACAGACGTTTTCTGACAAAAACAAGTTCAACAAAGACAAGAACCAATATTCCCTGACGAGTACAACTCTAACCAAGAAAAGAATCACAGCTCTATTAAAACAAGCAAGGCGAGCTAAAGAATATTAACCGAAGGAGGTAAGAATCCGATGTTTTCTGACAAAAACAAGTTCAACAAAGACAAGAACCAATATTCCCTGACAAGTACAACTTTAACCAACATAAAAATCATTGCTGTATTAACACATTAAATTCAAGCAAGACGAGGTAAAGAATATAAACCGGAGGAGGTAAGAATATTCAACAAAGAACCACAACAATAAAAAGAGCCAAGGAGAGGAGGTCTAGAAGGAACCTATCGGCCGAAGATAAAAATCATTGCTGTATTAAAAAGTTAAATTTAAGAAAGAGACGAGATAAAGAATATAAACTGAAGGAGGTAAGAATATTCAACAAAGAACCACAACAATAACAAGAGCCAAGTTGCCAGAGAGGGGGTCCAGAAGGAGCCCATCGGCCGACCGGCCCCATGCTAATGCCGCCAAGAACCAGTTCCCGCTCTAGCCAGTAATTACGGCAGATTTGACGTGTTAATCCAGTCCCTCGACGTCTCAATCCCGCCGTTTTTTCCCCCGAAACTAATCTCCCTCCCAATCATCATTTTTTCGCCCAGATAATGGGACGGGTTTGTTTGAAACACCTTTGTAGCCCTTGTCAACAGCTGCAATCGGCCACATTTACGCTTGTCTTCCATTTTTTAATGTTTAAATGAGAGGTAAAACAGAGTAAAACCTCGAAAAGTTATAACTAGCTTATATGTTTCTTCTTTTTTTTTTTCAAAGTTGGTACATAACGAAATTTTTGAATTATAAACTGTTGAGATCAAAGGTCGTTTTTATTAATATTTTTTAAAAATTATATTAATAACTTTTAAAATAATAAGTTTTAAATACAAATTATGATCTGAATTTATTTTAAGAAAATACGGTTGTGTGGTTATGTTCAATAAAATGAATATTTTAGAAAGTTGAATTTTAAAATTATTTTTATTTATTTTTATTGTCTGATCGGGAAAATGTTCTTATGGTATTTTATTCGTATATATATACATTAAATAAATTTTAAAAAATATGCACACACACACTGTAGAAAATAATTCTTATATATTTAAAATTATTATTTGAACTACCTTTTCGTATAATGAATTTTATTTATTTTGTAATTTTGTATTGATATGTTTTCAGCCTTTATATAGTATAGTATTAATTTAATCTATCTAGGCTTCTTGGAGTTTTTTTTTTGCCATCAAAAATAGAAAAATATCACTACATTTTCTAATTTTTTTCTGATACTTTTTTTTAAAACTATTATTTCTTTTCTAATCTTTTGGCGAAAATTTCGAAAAGGTATGCAAAATTCTTCGTTAAATGTACAAGAAATTTCGGGGGAAAGCATATATTCATGTCACTCCTATTCTTTAAATTAAGCTACTAAGATATTTTGATGATTTTTTTTCTTTTTCCAGAATTCTCTCTCGCTTTAATATAATATTAGGCTATAAAAATGAATATGGGCAGATTATTGTTGTTTATTATATTTTTTCCATTGCAGTAAGGGCAGTAGAAATAGTTTATTTTCAAAAAGAATCTTACGCCTTTAAAATAATTTCGAATTTTGATGTTTGTTACTGATTATATTTTTAAGTGCATCAAATATCTATACCTGAAGAAATCAGTTATTCTGTGAATTCTGGCAAAGTATCAAATCCCTATTTAGTTAGGAATTACACTTCAAAACCTTATTTATTATCATAACCCCTCACTATCAAAACATAATATTTTTTTCATATCTCTTATATTTTTGTAACTTTTAAATTTATGTTTATAATTATTGAAATTCCCTTTATATAATCCTGCTCAACGCGCAACACACACTATTTCACCCTTGTCATTTTTACCTCATACAGTAGACTCTCCTATAACGCGAGTTTTTACAACTCGATTTCGTACAACGCGATAAAAAAATTGCGACAAATTTATTTATACAACGCGAATTTTCGTATAACGCGTTATAAAATAAAACAATTTACCCTAGCAACATTCGCGTTATACAAGTTTTATTTCGTACAACGCGAATTCCTATAACGCGATTTCATACAACACGGAACACATTAATCGCGTTATAGGAGAGTTTACTGTATTTCGTTTTTCACTTATAAGCCCTAAGCTTCTATTGGAATGCCATTCTAAAGTTCATTCATTGTTCATAAAGTTATCATATACATTGCTGCCAAAAAAATACTTAAAAATTAAGCATGGATTATTGTGAAACGTCGAATGTGGATATAGTCACTTGTTCTACTTCACTAATAGCGTGGAATTTCATGAATGGCATGTCATTGAAGCAATTTCATTTAAAAAGTCATTTCCACACAGAATCGAAACCGGGTCATGATGCGTTAAAAGGCCTGATTGTTTCAGACGATTCGATGAAATGGTGTAGATGGCCCTCAGATAAGTTTTTTACAGGCTTAATGATGAAATTTCCAGAAATGAAATTTTCCCCCTCTCGAAGCCTAATAGAAGTCTGACTTTCGGGACATTCACCTAGCAGGAGAACAATGCATCATGTGCAATTCTTCCGTCCATTTTCCTCAAGGATGTGCGCGAGGAAGTGGTGGCGGTTTTTCGGAGGCAATTTGCAGCACGATCCGGTTCAATGACTTAATTACCTTCAAAATGTGGCTGAAAGTTTTTCCAGAGCTCTTCTATACGGTTTATGCAAACAGATAAACATTCCCTGTTCACCATTTGGTAGAAAAACTTGGAGGATGTCATTTTACAAAGGAAAATTTATTCATTCATTGAATTGTTAGCTTTAAAGATATTGTGGACAAAATTGATTAATTATCTCCTATTAATGTTAATAATATAACATATTTACTCTCTGAGAAGTATTTTTTCTATTAACAAATTTGTTTATAGTTGAAACAGTTTTATCGTCGTTTATTTCTAAAATTTCATTATGTGATGGTGTAGAATGGAAAAGAAAGACATATTAAAATGCTTTTGCCAACAAAATGTTTGATTTTTATCTTGCAAGACTTAAATATATACATTAAGAGATTTCTCCACACGCTTTGCGTCTTTAAATGTGAAATAATTGGCGCCTCCATCTCAACTAACTTAAAGGTCAATAGTCATATTGCTAGGATCACTGAGTAAATGTAATCTGAAGAGTAGAAGGAATCAAATAACAATTTGACCTCTGACCACCGGGGGAATTTCCAATACACCCTCAAATGTTGATGTTACCAATCTTTATTTACTTTACTGATACATCCTGGCAACATTTATCTCACCCATCTTCCTTCCATATCAGCCCTCAATCGACGGGATGATGATATTGAATGATGGGTAGAGGATGGGGAAACTAAAAAAAAAAAAAAAAAAACTACAGTTGATAATTCATCCTTCTTTCTCAAAAGTTTCGTTTAAAACTGATTTATCTTCTATAAAATTTCAATTAAATTAATAATTGTGGGGTTTTTTTTCTATCCAATTTCAACCTATTAAGAAAAATTACTTTTAGATTTAGAAAATAAAGCAAATATATCGTTAAAATATCAATCATGTTTATTACCCACATTGATAAATTTTAGTGTTTAAATTTAAATTATATTGGGTATTATTATTAAAATTAAATATTCATTATGAACATTTATATAAATTATATTATATAAATTTCTATAATTTTAATTTTTAAACGCTCCTACTTTTCATATTATTAAAAACATATTTGTTCTGTGATTGCAGGATTTCGGCCAGAGTAGCTACCATTCCTGATCTGGCAGCGATGTCGCGACAGACGAACCCACTTCCTGGGACCCCACCGAATGGCCATGTTGTTAATTATACAAAATTTTAAAATTGTGTATAGATATTTCATGTTTATGTATATTTTCAAATTTTATCACCCATCGTACAAATTTGTGATCATTTTTTTTTTTGGGGAATCTATCAAATTTTCTGTGTTTGTAAAGCGTCAAAAACAAAAGGGTTTTAAAAATTGCGTTTGAAAATAACTTTATATTTGTAGTATATATAGTCTATTTTAAAAGTTAGTTTATATATGCCTATGTTTTCATATTCTAACATATAAATAGAGAAATATATTAATATTTACTATAAATATATTTAACATGATGTTATAAAAATAATTTATAAACTAAAAGTAAAATATAAAAGATACATTTTGGTTGATTAAAATATTTTCGCTCTTTCCCTTTTTGAATCGTTAATTAATGCAATAGATCTCAAAATGTTTTAGAGGTTACACAAAAATGCGAAACATTTAAAATTAAACAAAAATGCCCATTTTGCTTAACTTAAAATTTTGAAAATTGAAACGATTTGCTTATTTTTGACTCTAAAAAGAAGGTAATTCAAATATATTTTCTCTAAAATTATAGTTTCCTTTTTCTCATAATAATAATAATAAATTTCACGTGAATAGGAAATGCATAGAAATACTTATTTTTTGAAAATAGAGCAATCCATAAATAAATCTTTAAATAAAAAGGCATATTTTGATCTAATATATGCCTTTTTATTTAAAGAAATACTTATGATATAAAATCTTAGGCTTTGTAAAAATATTGCTATATATTTTTTATTAAAACAATATGTCATAAATATAACTTGTTGTTATAAATGTGACTATATAATCATATGTGTTTTTATAAAAAAAAGTAAAATTAGTTCATGAGATACCTTTTTGCTACATAGCTTCATTCCATAGTTACTTTCAAATATTCGCTTAGAATTATTATTATTTTTTAACATCAACATTTTTTTTTTTGTAATCACATTATCCCACTCGTTTTTTAATTTATTATAAATCATATCACTTACACTCATAGATTATATTTCAATTTTATAATATTAAATAAAATATATATGTAATATGATGCAAAAGTTGTTGTTATTACACTGTAATATTTGATGTATTACACTGTTGTAGAATCCTGTCGACTTAACCGTTCTGTGGCAATATCGTTGCGGGGTTTCTTGTTGTTGGGTGCGAATGGTGAGGTTTGGTTGAAGCGCAGTCGTTTGAGTGGAAGTTGCAGCATACAGTTAGGAATAATCAGGACACGTGATTGTTTTGAAAATAAAAGGCAACTGGGTTGGAGGGAAGAAAGCTTGAGAAGGGCTGAGCGATTTGACCTATTAATTAATTGATCACATGGCGATGATTGGACTTAGATGAAATGAGCGGAGAGAGAGAGATCTCTAGAGTAGATGTTACCTTGTTGGAAGCCAAAGCCTAACTAACTATTCTTGTCTTTCGATTTAACACCACGAGTCAGTTTCTCTCTGATTGGTTGAGAGATCTCACATGATCCTTTCCCTATTGGTTGACCTATTTAGATGCTATCTTCTGATAGGCCGGCGGCTTCCTTTGGTGTTAGTTACGCCCGGCTTGGGTCAGGAAGTGTCTTATTTGTTCGACTCGATTTACTTCCGTGGTTATCAAAATACGTCTTGCTTTGTCAGGAAGTATCGAATGTTAGCTTTAACATTTATAACTTCTGGTCACTAGAGACTTCCTGTTTTTGTCAGGAAGTATTGAATGCATCTTGGCTAAAATAACTTCTGCGGTCACTAGAGACGCCCGGTCTCTGCCCCTGCAATGTTGACACAGGGGTGCCAAAATAGTCGTGCCCGCTTTAGTCTTACTTCCTATATCTTTTGTTACTTTCTTTCCTCCAGTTACCTTGTTCTTTATTAAGTCTTTGAAAATCATACATGGTACATACATAGTGGGTCGGGGTTGCATTTAATTATATACAAATTATGACAGATGCGCCCCCTACATGTGAAGAATTCAAGAAGGGGTTAGCCTGAGAGAATTCTGTAAAATGAAAAATAATTTTGTGGGAAAATTAGTTGTGGGTATTGAGGGGCTATATACAAGCATTGCTGGTGACATAAAAGTAAGATAGAATGGGGTTGATGATATAGGTTGAGTATAATTAATAGAAATCAAAATTTTTTAATTGTAAGAAATCAATGAATGTTATGGTACATAGTGGGCAAAAAAAAAAATGCGCCTAAACGAATTCTACTCGAGATAAGAAATGATATCGAGGGAGTTCTATTAAGGCTTTTGAAATCAAATAAAAATAATATAAAAATAGTTGAATGAAATCAAAATTGAATGTGTTTGGTTGAAAAAGAAAAATATTTTGTTGCATGGTGACAAAGACAACTGCTTAGTTACTTTTTTGCTCGAATTCTGAGAAAAAGGAATCGAGGAAATTTCATAAGGTGCTTTGAAATCAAAACAAAATAAAATAAGAGTAGTGAAATGAAATCAAAATTGAATGTGTTTGGTTGAATGGTGAGAGAAAAAAAAAAAAAAGGAAAAATGCCTAACCATATTCTAGTTCGAAATTGGGAATGAAATCGAAGGAATTCTATTAGGGCTTTTGAGAAATCAACATAAAATAAGATAAAATAAAAGTTGAATGAAATCAAAGTGAAGGCTTGGTTGCACAAAAAAAAAAAGAAAAAGCCTTGTTGTATGAAAAAAAAGAAAATGCTTTGTTGCGTTGGTGAAAAAAAAAAGAATTGCCTAATTACTATCCTACTTGAGATTGGGAATGAAATCGAAGGGGTTTTCATTAGGTCTTTTGAGAAATCAAAATAAAAATAAAAATAAGAGTTGAACGGAATCAAAGTGAATGCTTGGTGCGTGGTGAGAAAAAAAGAAAAACTGCCTAATTATGTTCTAGCTCGGAATTGGGAATGGAGACCGAGGGAGTTTTATTAGGGCTTGTGAGAAATCAAAATAAAAATAAAATAAAAGTTGAGCGAAATCAAAGGTGAGTGCTTGAGAAAAAAAAAAATGAAAAATAAAAGGTTTCAACAACAAAGGGTGATTTAATGTTTTTAGTTTAATCGAAAACCAGTGTTTTCGTTGATAATTGAGTTGTGACAATATAAGTCAAGTGGTAAATAGAATGATAATTGATAAATAAAAATGATAATATAAACTAATTGGAAAAAAAAATGATAATTAATGATAAAAAGTGGTAATAAGTTGAATAATTTGATAAATTGATTAAATATTTAACTTTTAATTGAGAGAAAATAATAAAAATGATTGATATGAAAAATAAGATGTATTGGTTGGAACCCTTTGGTATCTACATGCCCTGATCTAAATGTATTGATTGTTCCATTTTGCCCTATAAATGTTTTACTTGCTTAATTATGCCCTATAAATTTTTTGTCTCGTCTGTATCGACACTTAGGTGAAAAACGTGATTCTAGCCCTCAAGTGCATTTATGCTGTGTACAGGAGACATGGAAATCTATATAACCTTTATGTGTAATTTTTTGTCTTTGTGTGTGTGTTGTGAAAAATGTTAGAAGTCGGTTGTGTAAGAGTTGTGTGAGTTAGTTCTAGGTGTTGTTTCGTGGATGTGTAATTGGTTGGTAAAAATCGATATGTAGACTCGAACTGGAATCAAAACCGGTGGCATAGTGAGGTTCCCAGTCGACCTCAATAGGGGGTCTTCTCATTGTAATTAGAGATACGGAAGTGGGGTGTGTCGGGCAAAAGAGAGGGAATGAAATTGGAGATCGGACGAGGGCGCTTCGCTTTGTTTACAGAGGCCGAATTCATCGCTGCGGACTACACTTCCGTCGTGGTGTCTCAAATTCTCGTTTCCTGCCGTCTATTTACTTTTGGTGCGGCTCAGATCTTGTTTTTGGAGCGTGATTTCTCCGACACTAGTTGGTTACCTTTCAGTTACTGCTATCTTTTTCGGAGTTTATTTAGATTTTCTGCGAAGATGGTTCCTAAAATTATGAGAAGTTTTATAAATACTTGTCCACAATGAAGAATTGCTTGTCCACAATGAAAAACTGTTTGTCCAAAATTAAAAAATGCTTGTCCTAAATTAAAAACTACCTCTTGTAGTTCGAAGATTTTCTGATCGGGCATAGCATAGATAAACAAGTACTTAATGAATAAAATTGGAATACAGTTGTACGGTAGAACTAATAAACAAAGGATAAAAATCAGATGAAAGATAGGATATTGCCCCATGTTCGTCCACAATTTTGTAACTGGGGACTCTGAAATATTTGTTTGATCCTTATTAATTGTAGAAATTAAATGATTGGTAGGTTCGCAGTTCTCCTGTTTGCTATCTTTAGGGCATGTTGTGATATGATTGAGCTGGTTGTCAGGTTTATAGTTCTCCTGCTTGATCGTCAATGGTTTTATTAGAGATATGTCGGCGGTAATTGGTTTAGGTTGAGATGTGTGATCTTTTCTCTGACGTGGATGTGGTAATTTTGGCATTGTTTGTGTTATGTGTACGCTGTGTTTTATGTACGAATTTTGTTTTGTTTGGGTACCTGTGTCGGTATTTTTACGTGCAGGTTGTTTGTATTCATCGATTCTTCTAGCGAATCGGCAGGTGGGGCAGGTTTTTACCTGTTTTGCGATGTCTTGTGTCATATTCTGCCAATAATATTGTGCTGAGATGAGTCTCGTCATCTTGGAGATGTTTGGGTGGTGGTGTTGTGTGTGTACGGACTTAAGAAGTCTGGTTGTAAATGAATTTGGGACTATAGTTTTAAGTACTCCTTTTCGGGAGACGGTGCGCAGTTTATTGGGATCCATAGTCACGCGGGATTTTCCCGGTGGAGAAGATTGTTGGTTCTTTATGAGTGGCGCATCTAGAAAGCCACAAAATGGGATACGAGTTACAACGCCCGTTTCATATTGTTGTACTCCATTTATGCTACGGACCTCATATTCGTATCTTGACAATCTTAACCTCCATCGAAACAATCTGCCTGACGGAGCTTTGATCTCTTTCAACCACTGCAATGCGGGATGGTCAGAAAATATTGTAAACTTTCTGTCCATTAGACAGGTGCGGAAATTATCCACACTTTCCACAATGGCTAGGCATTGTAGTTCCAAGTCTGAATAATTTCGCTCGTGATTACGCAGAGATCGGCTGAAATGTTGAACGGTGTATGTCTTCCCATCAGGGTAGACTTGTTTAAGAACGCCTGTAATGCTTAATGTTGAGGTGTTACAGTACACCTGGCATGGCAGACCTGCCTGGTAAAGGTGTAATGTGGGGTGTGTGGTAAGGTTTTCTTTCAGGTTAGTGAACGCTTTCTGGCATTCGTCATCCCAGACCCACATGATATCCTTTTTTAGAAGGTTGATAAGTGGCGTCCGCAAGCGGGCGTGGTCTGGAATGAACTCTTTATAGGCGTTCACCGCTTTTAGGAAAGATCGCAGTGCTTTTCGATTGTGTGGTTGTTTGGTGGCGTGAATTTTTTCTATGTTTTGTGTAGACGGGATGATTGTATTATCCTTAACGGTTGTGCATGCGCTTGTTTGTTGTTGTTGTCTTTTGGCGTGCGTGTTGCGTTTGTTGTGCGGGTTGTGCGTGTTTGTCGCGTGGTGACGTATGGGTGCGTGTATGTTGTGAGGTACATTTGCGTGTTTCTGGCGTTGCGAAGTATGGTCATGTGTGGATTTTGTGTGGTAAGTGGGTGAGCTGTGTCGGTGTACGGACACTTGTTTGGGCATTATTGGAGTTGTAGATTGAAGTCGTGGTGGCTTTATATGTGGTGGGCATAAAGTATTGGCAATTGGGTTGAGCGAAAAGTTGTGTGGTGTGAGATTAGAATGGTGGCATGTAAATATTTGGGGTTTGGGTAATGAATGCAGGCAAGGGTTTCCATGTGTGAAAGCTTTGGGTGCTGTGCGAGTCCTTTGGGACAGGTTTTGGTCTAGCCCGTGCTTGCATTCATTTGACACATGTTTAAAGTGGTAGATAGTATTAGACAATGGGACGCCAAGTTGGAAAATAGTGCCGCGATTATAATTTAGTTTTAATTTATATTGATAAAGGGTTTTTAAGGTAAGAACTCCAAATGGCAAGGATGCATTTACCACGTGGAAGTTCTCTCTACGGGTTATTTGGCCTATTGTCAGAGGGAAAGTTAAATGTCCTATTATTTTCGTAAAACTATTTAGGGTGGATAGATCAAGGGAAGGTTTTTTAATACTTAAATTGGGGAGTTGTGCTGTTAATCTATTGTATAAATGATACGGCAATATGTTCGAACCTGCGTCTGGTTCAATGAGAAAGGTACATGGTAGGTCCTGGGTCAGATACAAGTCCAAAGTTAATTTGATGATGTCATTGGGTGGATTGCCTACCTTAGTCTCGAAAAGTCTCCATTGTGGCGTCTTCGGCTTGGTGTGGTTGGCTTGGAATATCTGTTGAACCGGATCGGGACCTTTTGCACTGTCCGCGCGATTGAAAGGGAAATCTAGTCATTTGTACTGCTTCCATTCGAGTGGAACGCGTTGTCGGTACACTGGGTCCGTGTCGCGTGGGTTGCTTCCGGGTGTACTGGTACGGCATGGCGGGTGGTGATTCCTCGGTGGGTGTCAGGCTGTTTGGACACGTACCGGCGGTGCGGGCGGCGGTTGCCCCTTGTAGCGCGGCGGTCAGTTCTAAAATTACCGTCGCCAGGGTATATCTTGTCGCCTCGTTCGTTGTCAGCTTCTTTCCGTTCGTTGTCAGTTCCTTCTCTCTTGGGTTGTCATTGCCTTTGGTTGTGCTGGCGCCTGGGTTAATTTCCATCTTCATCCTGATTAAGTTCCATAATCTTTATCCTGTCGACTTACTGTAATATGATGCAAAAGTTGTTGTTATTACACTGTAATATTTGATGTATTACACTGTTGTAGAATCCTGTCGACTTAACCGTTCTGTGGCAATATCGTTGCGGGGTTTCTTGTTGTTGGGTGCGAATGGTGAGGTTTGGTTGAAGCGCAGTCGTTTGAGTGGAAGTTGCAGCATACAGTTAGGAATAATCAGGACACGTGATTGTTTTGAAAATAAAAGGCAACTGGGTTGGAGGGAAGAAAGCTTGAGAAGGGCTGAGCGATTTGACCTATTAATTAATTGATCACATGGCGATGATTGGACTTAGATGAAATGAGCGGAGAGAGAGAGATCTCTAGAGTAGATGTTACCTTGTTGGAAGCCAAAGCCTAACTAACTATTCTTGTCTTTCGATTTAACACCACGAGTCAGTTTCTCTCTGATTGGTTGAGAGATCTCACATGATCCTTTCCCTATTGGTTGACCTATTTAGATGCTATCTTCTGATAGGCCGGCGGCTTCCTTTGGTGTTAGTTACGCCCGGCTTGGGTCAGGAAGTGTCTTATTTGTTCGACTCGATTTACTTCCGTGGTTATCAAAATACGTCTTGCTTTGTCAGGAAGTATCGAATGTTAGCTTTAACATTTATAACTTCTGGTCACTAGAGACTTCCTGTTTTTGTCAGGAAGTATTGAATGCATCTTGGCTAAAATAACTTCTGCGGTCACTAGAGACGCCCGGTCTCTGCCCCTGCAATGTTGACACAGGGGTGCCAAAATAGTCGTGCCCGCTTTAGTCTTACTTCCTATATCTTTTGTTACTTTCTTTCCTCCAGTTACCTTGTTCTTTATTAAGTCTTTGAAAATCATACATGGTACATACATAGTGGGTCGGGGTTGCATTTAATTATATACAAATTATGACATATATTATATATTCTAATATTTAAAAATAATATTTTGTAAAAATATATATATAACATGTAAAGAAATATATTTTATATCAAAATTTTAAATATATAAAGAAAAATAAATATGTTTATATAAATTAAAATGATTGTATTCTTTATTTGTTCTCTTTGTTAACATATTTAGTTTTAAAACTTCACACATTTGATAACTTCCTTTAAAATATGTAAAATCTGCAGAAATTAATTTTTTGGCAATGTGTTTCTTTTTATCTTTACAAACCTTACTGCAATGATAAACGTTATTATATATCCTTATATATATTATATAACAGTAAGGTCTGTAGAGATAAAAAAGAAACACATTGCCAAAAAAATTAATTGCTGCAGATTTTATCGATAGATGGCAATTAAACTTAAAAATTTTAAATATGTGATACACATTATTTGTTGTTGTTGTCGTGTCCAATGAAGAGCCTCAGATGTCACCATTAATATCTATCACAGCAGCAGCAATGTCCACTATCTTCATTGGAAAATGGGTGCCGTAGCCACGTTAGTCAACTTGGAAACGAACCAGAATTTGGTCAAATATTCCAAGGGTCCAGGAGGAACCGCAGGGAGGTGTGGTCGGACTTCTCTCCCCCCATTACATTATTTAAGATAGAAATATGGCATCATAATATTTTGAAACACGTCATATTCAAAATATTATTCATTAATGTTTTTTTTTTAATGAAGCAGGAAAATCAAAGTTTGTGATTTATTTTCAAGATATTTCATAAAAAATAATAAGAATAAAATTAATTTGGTTCTATTGTTTAAAGCAAAGTTTCTCGGTATTTTTGAGGTACAAGGAGCAAAAAGTTTCGGTGTTTTTTTTTTTTAGCAATAAACATGACTAGGTATTAAAGAACTACTACATAATTTAGAATTCTTATTTCATATCTAAATCCTAAAATGCAGCCATTAGCTTTAAAAATATCGTACAATATTTAAAAATTATTTTTTTACGATTATTTTAACATAGACTGTTGACTTTGCTTAGAATTTTTTTAAAGCTACTGATCCCAATATGGATTAAACATTAATTTTGTTGATTTATAAGAGTAAGGAAAAAAAACTTATAACAATAAAAAACAAAGAAAATTTTATCTTATTTTTACGGTTAGTGCCTATTTTCTTGTAACCTTATACACATACTCTGTGGGAACAATTAATTAATTAAACTTTAAAATATATATAACATCATAAAAAAAGTAAAAATCCGTGATTAAGAATCAATGGCTTTAAAGTGAGCTGCTAGAAGCTAAAAAAAGTTGATTTTTTTACAGAAAAGGTCAGTGTCCAAATACTGGTAAACGTCGTCGATAAAGACGTCACCCTCGGTAAACATAACCTCATCAACCAGGTTGTTTACTCAAGCAAACTAGGGGAAGTTTGCTCTTATCCGCTCACTCTGGGGGTATCTCCCCCCAGATATTTCCTTCGCCTACACAGTATTCTCAAACTCTTGTCTTTATACAACAACAAGCCTTTTATTGGAGATATATGCCCTACACAAGATTCGACCAGGTATATAATTGTTTAGAAAATATGTATAAACATGGAAATTAACACAAAGCAATAACGTGCCAACTATACATATAAAATGAAAGGATTTAAAAGCACGAATGTTTCTTTTATACATAATACAAACTATATTTTTTCCTTTTCTTGTTTTTTTTTTTCTTTCTCTTTTTACTCTGTATATATCGCTATTTCCGTTGTCTCACTGCTTTGTTCTTATGCATACCTCTGGTGAATCCTGTATAGGGTCAGTGACCCTAAATAAAGGCTTTTTTGTTGTTGTATACATAATACAAACTTCTACTGTCCTTACTGCGATGAAAAAAATATATTGGGAGGGCTTGGCTCATCAGTGGTTAACCCTCCCAGCGGTTTCGTCAATTTAATCCACCAGACCGCTTCTCAGAGCTCTAATACTGTATTGGACGATTCTTCTTATATACGCAGCACTGAAGGGTGGAATCTCAGAAATGGTTTTCAAGAAGACTATGGACATAAGCTTATAGTGTCAAATTATATTGACAAATATTTACAATCTTATCATATCTTATCTCAGGTTTTAGTGGAAAGAATTTGTGTTTTCGTTTGATTGTGAACAAATCTCTCCCGCCTTCTCATTGGACGAATGTGGCCATGTTTGTATATAAATGGGGCTATGGTATGAGTCGACGCCAGTGTGGTGGATGATCTTGTGGGGACACTTAAAGTGTTCTCTGCGTGCTATATCCCTGTCTGGCAATCTCGGCGCATACCTGTGTAACCCCGGTCCGATCCCTACCTAAGCAGCAATAAAGCTAAGTACTGTTTTTTATTTTATTTAACAAATTGTGGTTTATTATTTACTTTTTTTTTGTGTTGTACTTTTGAGTCCACGATTTTTCTGTGTTTAAGTTACTCTTACTGTAGGCCCTAGTATATTGTATTTGTGCGTTAACCCGTAAATAGTAACTTTTGTCATTGGCGAGCCTGCCAGGATTACTAGTGTTTTGCACGTGTAAATTCCTGTAATTTTTACGTGCGGTTTTTTTTCTTTGATTGAGTGGTTTATTATTTTTTTTTGTACTCCATCATGTTCGCGAATTCTTTGCTAAACTTATCAGTGTTTAATGGGGTTGATCTAGAATCTTTCATTCGGGAAGTCGAGCTTAAAGCTCGAGTAGGCAAATGGGATCCTGAGGTCAAAGCACTGCTCATGTTCGAGGCTCTATCCCCTGAAGTTAGGTTTAGCTTAGAGGAGATGGGTATCCGTAACGATAGCAGTTTCAAAAGTATTGCTAGTAAACTGAACATATTGTACCCTAAGAAAGCGCGTGGTATTAGGGAATGCCTTAAATTAATAGAAGGTCTTAAGCAGAGAGTTGGGGAAAGTCCGATGGTTTTTAAAGAAAGATTCCTGGCCATTAGAGATAAAGTAGAGTACAGTTTTGACGATAGCCTAGTGTTCGAAATTTTCCTCGAAAATGTGCTCGATAAGTATAGAGAGGCTATTGTTCGCAGTGAGGCTAAATCAATAGAAAAAGCAGTCAGTGTCATGGCCACGGAGGATAGTGTAGAACACCGTTGCAGCTTTATGAAAGGGGTATGTTCAGTAGAAGGGGTTAAAGAAATAAATAGCATTAAGGGTGAGATGAAGATGCTTAGTTCCAGTGTAAACAGGATGAAGCACGATAATGAGCAGTGTATTGCAGATCTTAGAGGTGAAGTAGAAAAACTGACTAAATTGTTGGGCGAAATCAGGCTGAGTCCATCTGAGTGTAGATTAGGACATATAGCTAGTGATTGTTGCTCAAGACAGTCTTCTATGTTTGCCAACCGCAATACTCTTGACAATGCCGAGATAGTGAACATACATTCATATGGCGGAGATCCGTATGGAAATCTGCCAATAGTTAAGGTTAATATTAACGGCAATATGTGGCACCTGTTATATGATACAGGAAGTCAAGTCAGTATTATTGATTCTGAAAAGTGCAAGGTCTTGAAGGAGAATTGGGACGATGCACTTAAAACTTTACGTATAGTGTCAGTGACAGGCCAAGAGCAGACACTTACACGTGTTAAAACCTGTAGAGTTGGTAACGAAAACGGCATTGAGCTGGGAGAGATAAGGTTTTGGCTAATGTCCCTCGGAGATAAGGCCTACGACGGGATTCTGGGAATCAATGATATAAGGAGATTCAATATCCCGTTACCTGCCATACGGGAGCGTTGCAACATGATTTCCTTGAAACCAGAAGACCGAGATTATGTAGACCTTAGCTACGTTGCCAGTGTGCATAGACCGATGGTTTCAAGCTCCTTCAAGGAGAAATCAGTGAAGCGCATTGAAAACGGGGCTGTAAAGTTGCCACCTACTGAGTGTAACAGAAACTGTGAGTGTAGTGCTGGGTCTGTTAATAGTTTTAGAAAGCCCACCTGGGCTGAGAGGTTAAGGGTGATGCGGAAAGCAAAGGAGACTGTCAGACAGTTTATGTCAGGTAATTCTGCTGAAAAGCGTATGAATCCTAGGCCACCTTATTCCAGAAGTTTCGACAGAGGAGATCTGGTAATGCTAGCTGTTCCTAAGACTGAAGGTTACTCCAACGTCTATGGGCCTTTCCGTGTGGAAGCTAGGGTCTCCGATGTTAACTTTAGAGTAAGAGGGGTCACCATGCACGATGTGAAGGTTGTACATGTCGATAGGATGAAAGCGTTTAGAAACAGACGTTAAGAAGAGCTTTTAGCTCTTGGACTTGAGAGAACTGAATGGAATTGGAGCGTTCGGTTTCTCATCAAGTGAGCGTCTGTCAGTACCCAAGGTCTCTACCTAACATACCCAGCCGGTCCCAGATGAGAGCTTATTTGGTCCCCCATTAAACTCTGTCTGCTAAAGCATATTATATATGTGTGTTTGGTAATCACTCATGGTAACTCACGTAGTATGCGCAGATTTTTTTTTTTTTGAAGTTTCTTTTGGGAGGAGCAAGATGGAAGGCACCTTTATGGAACGACCCGGATGCCTACTTCTCCTCTCTTTAGTTTTTTTTTTTTGTATCTTTATAACATGGCTCCCGTGAGCTTTTTCCCTCCCGACAGCGGGAGGTTTTCCTTACGGGACAATGGGAATGTTCGGGAGATTTGTTAGTTTCTTTTTTTTTTTTTTTTTTTTGGAAAGACACCTTTTGTCAAATTATATTGACAAATATTTACAATCTTATCATATCTTATCTCAGGTTTTAGTGGAAAGAATTTGTGTTTTCGTTTGATTGTGAACAAATCTCTCCCGCCTTCTCATTGGACGAATGTGGCCATGTTTGTATATAAATGGGGCTATGGTATGAGTCGACGCCAGTGTGGTGGATGATCTTGTGGGGACACTTAAAGTGTTCTCTGCGTGCTATATCCCTGTCTGGCAATCTCGGCGCATACCTGTGTAACCCCGGTCCGATCCCTACCTAAGCAGCAATAAAGCTAAGTACTGTTTTTTATTTTATTTAACAAATTGTGGTTTATTATTTACTTTTTTTTGTGTGTTGTACTTTTGAGTCCACGATTTTTCTGTGTTTAAGTTACTCTTACTGTAGGCCCTAGTATATTGTATTTGTGCGTTAACCCGTAAATAGTAACTTTTGTCAATAGGACAGTAGAATTACATTCAAATATTTGCATCGAGCAATACTCTTCCGCAAACAATAAAGACAAGGCCAGTTAGGCATAAATTAACACAAAACAATTATAGAATCTGAGCATGTAGGGGACATGATGAAAAGGAAAATTTAACTATCTCTACAGCCAAGTATTCTTCAACAGCTTCGGCCAAAATTGTGATGGTTTGGTCAAGCATCCCACAAGGAGCCATAAAAAAAAATAATAAATAAAAAAACTATGACAGTCTGTCGTGTATCTGTTTGTATACGTGTCAAAATGAGGACACACCAAATATTAACAAGAGCTGTGAATCTCAATAAATTTACATACCTTTAAAAAAAATCAATCTTTATTTTTCACATTATCATCATATATCTCGTCAATTTTCATGCGTATATTATAACTTAGTTAGAAAATTACTTATATAAACGGTTTACGTTTATTTATTAAAAAAATATAAATACTTCATTTTCAAAAGTGAGTGCTTTTAAAACGTTCGAAAATAGAAATATCCAAGTGTCTAAAAATGACAACTTGATTATGATGTAAGACAAATCCTGTCAACAGATAAGTGAGAACAAGATATTTAAATAGACAAAGGATCAAACAATCATTACCGCTCAATCGTCTGCTTAATTATAGATGGATCCCGCCATTTTTTGACATTTCGAAATGATCGTCTGCAAGGAAATAGGCGGAACGGAAGTCGTCTGCATTCATCCATCTTGACATTTGATTAGTTCATGAAAGTCGGGTGATTGATCAAAATGACAGATGGCAGTGTCATCAGATTAAACCAATCGATTCATTATCCTGAAATAATTATTTATCATTGAAGTGGTCATACCGTTTCATCAATATACAGAGTATAATTATTTTGAAGGGTCCAGGAGCTTCGAGATAGAAATTGGTGTCGTTTCCTTGATTTTTATTGACTTTTCTAAATTTGTGAATTATATGAAATATTAGATACAAATTTGCAGAAACTTCGTGGTAAATCCAGGTATAATAAATTTTTCTTTTCCTCGAGTTTACCCAGACCCATCTATTTATTAGCTTGATTGTCTTAAGTTTTCCTGTTTATAAATTTCATATTACCATTAAATGTGTTAGCATTAAAAAAATAATAATAACATTGCATATATAATTGGTACTATTACTGTTAATATTGTATGTACCCCATATTTCTGATCGGAGAATCTGTATAAGACTAAAAGAATTCTTGGCCCCCTCTAGAATAGTTCCTTTTAAAATTCAGACAATCTGGGTAGGCATTACCTTTAATGGGGTTACACCCTAAAAGGGCGTTTTTTTTTTTTTTTTTAAGTGCACATGGTACAGGCCACGATAATCATGGTAAGTAGTTATTAACTGCCTTTTACTGTAAGATCACCACATGTGCATACATTTTGAAAATAGTTAGGCTTTTGCACTTACAAGGTGCTAAAGCCTTTTCTAATCGGGGTTGGCTTTTTGTAAGTTAGAGAGAGGGTTATTGAATGCGAATTTCGATAACGTAGCCTTGTTTTCAAAAATGACAGTCGGAATATATATCTGTGACGTTTTATTATCTAATATTTTAAAATTCTATAAGTTTATATTGGTGTAACACTGACTCTTTTGAATGAACTTTAGTGGGTAATTTAGTGCATCTCTATCACAGTAGTTGCAATGTCCTCTGTCTATGGTGAGTAAAGTTCTGGGTCTATGTCAATTTTCTGTTGTTGTCGTGTCCAATGAAGACCCTCAGATGTCTCCGTACATCTCTATCACAGCAGTTGTTCTCTATCTTGGGTGTGTAAAGTTCTGGGTCCATGTCAATTTTCTGTTGTTGTCGTGTCCAATGAAGACCCTCAGATGTCTCCGTACATCTCTATCACAGCAGTTGTTCTCTATCTTGGGTGTGTAAAGTTCTGGGTCCATGTCAATTTTCTGTTGTTGTCGTGTCCAATGAAGAGCCTCAGATGTCTCCATACATCTCTATCACAGCAGTTGTTCTCTATCTTGGGTGTGTAAAGTTCTGGGTCCATGTCAATTTTCTGTTGTTATCGTGTCCGATGAAGATCCTCAGATGTCTCCGTACATCTCTATCACAGCAGTCGTTTTCTATCTTAGGTGTGTAAAGTTCTGGGTCCATGTCAATTTTCTGTTGTTGTTGTTGTGTCTAATGAAGAGATGTCTCTGTACATCTCTATCACAGCAGTCGCAATAAGTTAGACGAGTACGAAGTTGAAATATTTTGAAAAAAAAAAAAAAAAGAGATCCCTAAAAATGCATAAACTTTGTTTAAAATAAGCGAAATGTCTATATTTGCATATACATCCGATTTAAAATGTTGACGAATATGGAAGAATACGTACATTTTGGTTGGGGAACGAGAGTAAAATGAAAAGTTTTGACCATTTCAATTCGCGCGACAACACCTCCAAACCACAAAGGTATATGGCTAGCCTTGAAGTCCCTTATTTTGGATAAAAACAGAATTTTCTCCTTTGTTTTACTCACTGTGTTTCCCCCTCATAATGACCTTGCATTGTGGTGAAACATCCATTTTCTTGTTTATGCCGCTTTTTTTTCCGGATTTTTTTCTATCCTTCTAAGAATATAACCATTCCATTTTTTACTACATCCTTCTGTATAGAATCCCTTGGTTACCTCCCATCTCACTTTGTGACAATCTGCTGCTATATATTGGTTCTTCGGACAAGGGATGAATGACAGCTCCATTCTCCTATCAACCAAGACATCCATCTACAAGTTCTTCCTGAGGGGAGATAACTTTCTGGTTGTCTGAAGGATTCTTGTTGACTTTGTTAAGACTTTTTTAAAATACTGATTCCAAGAATATTGATAAAATATTTTTATGGATTTACAAGAGAGAGAACAAAAGAAGAACTTATTAAAATAGTAAACAAAGAGATATTTAACTTTTTCTTACGGTTAGCGCCTTATTTTCTTGTGACCTTACACACATATACTCTGTGGGAACAATTAATTAAACTTAAAATATATAGATACAACAACTCTTCGGTGTTGGGGAAGTCTCCTCGATTGTATATAACTGTACCATAGTCTTGTGTATAGCTTCTCCCCTTTACGTTCAACTCTATGTGTATGATGTTCTATTTTGTTTTAAAATGTTGTAGTAAATTTTGTTTTAAAATCTAAATCTATTATAGATATTCCAATATTTATGAGATTTCTTGTTCCTCTTAAGTCTTGCTGGTGTTCTTTTATTCTTTCTTCTAGTTTTCCTTTAGTATTTTCTATATAATTTTTGTGTGGCGGACGGGAGAAGCAGCACAAGTAAGGGACTGCCCTGTAGTACGGTGTCTTGAGCCCCGAGCCGCTACGGTGAACAGGGAACTCTGAAATATGGCTGACTAACGGGGCAATGGCACCCCCCTTTTCCATGGAGAATGGACAAGACACCACCACCATATAATTTTTGTTGAAGTCTATGTAAATTATGTTTTGCAATTTCGTCTCTCTTTTTTTTTTTTACTTTCAACTTTGAATTCTGTGTTTCAATTGGAATTTAAGAAGCTGGTGTTCTATGCACGTTGTATCCTTCACAATTTATTATTATTTTAAATGTTTGATCAAAATTTTTGTTATATATATGGGATGTTAAGGTTCTTTTTTTTTTCACTGGGCATTGATGCGTATGTAGTTTGTCTTTTTAATTTCCTCTCCGTTTAGCCATTTCTCTTTATCAGTGTAGCTGGACAATCATTGAAGCTAATTTTTATTTATTTCTATTTCTTTTATATATTTATTATGGTTGATACATATGGACAATGTTCCTCTGTTCACCATTGCAGTCATTATAGCTTATATGTGGTGCAAGGGAGTGTGACTTGTTAACTTGTTTTAAGTCTTTTTTTTTTTTTTTTTAGAGTCGGCAGCAAAGGCGTCTGCTTCCATGTTAGGAACGGCCTCAAATTACAGGCAAAGTCAGACTTTCACCAAAGTGTGCCTGGATCATGGTGCCATGATCAACGAAAGCTGCACCCCTATACCCCATTCCATGATCATGAAATTCGTGTAATCTTTGCACAAGGGGATAAGAAACAACAACAAAGTCTTTTTTTTTTTTATGATAAAAAAAAAATTGTAGTTATTTATGAGAAATGATATATTACAGTTTTTACCACAATTAGTTTTTTTTTTATTTAGACTAGCAATGATAGATTTCGAGAAATTTCCTCACACACAAATATAATAGAGTTGTCGTATCCAATGAAGAGCCTCAGAAGTCTCCATACGTCTCTATCACAGCAGTCGCAATGTTCTCTATCATTATTGCCTATATATATAATATATATCGAGTTATATATAAATACATTATAACAAATGAAACTATATATTTAATTTATAAGAGTAATAATAAACGTCAAATATAATAAATAAAAATTCGTCAAATGTCAAGAAAAAAATAATTATATTTTCACAGAAGTACAAATACCCGGATTGCCAGATTGAAGCATCATTCTGACAGGAGGGGGGGAAGCAGCCGACGGATTATGACAAGATGGCGTCAGAGATAACAATGCCAAAAGACCCATCAATCAGACTGTGGGCGGGGTCTTTGGGCGGAGTTTACTTCGCGCAAATACAGTGACGTCATTAGCCGTTTGACAACCAATCAGAAGATAGGAAAATTTCCTAAATTGCAGACGTATTTTGCTTAATTAAGATATAGAAGGCGTGGACTGAAGCCTTACTTAATATTATAATTTGATCACTTTATTTGTGTGATGATTTTTACTCCTTCCAAGAAGAGATTTTTTTTTTTTGCCTGACACGTAGGAATACAAATGTAATTGCAACGATTTTTTGTAACGTCCGAGTTGTCGCCAAGAGAGTTGACATATTTGACGAAAAGGATAATTACATAGTATGAACAAAAAAAAAAGTGGACTAACTTGCATATTTTAAAGTTACATATACTTTACACAAGCTGTCTCTAAATACAGTAGAACCTCCATGAGAGGACACCTCACTATAAAGGACAGTTTTCATTTGAAAAATTACCATTTTTACTATTTAGCAACTCTCTGGTTGAAGACAATTTTTTTTTTACAATTTTTTTGATAATTTTACTGACCTCTTGACAATACATGCAAAAGTGCACAGTCTGTACTATTTTTAAAAGATAATTATAAATATATGCATCATACAATGTACAAAGAACATAGTGCCTCTGCCACCGTTGTAGTGTCAGAATGAATATCACCAGCGGGTCTCCAGCGACATCACGCATTTTGCGATCTACGAAGGAAATGTAGATCGCATGCTTCCCCGCTGAGGAGATGGTGATGGCGTGGTCCTCGAGATTAACTGGAAAGATCTGGTAAGAGACACCTCTCCCTAAAGGACACTTTGGCCCTGTAATTAGGTGTTGTCCTTTACAGGGAGGTTGTTTTACTATATTTTAATTATAGAAAATTTATAAAGTTGTTAGAGAGAGAGACAATGAACAATTTTAAAGCCATTATTGACAATTATTCAACAGTTAATGGTTAAAAAATGATAAAATGTGATGGGTACATATTTACATATACCTGTATATAAGAATAAAGATATTAATAAAGGTATTGATTGGTCGATATTTGGATCTTCTAATTTCTGGAGCATTAGTACAAGCGACAGGGACCAACATACAAACCACATTTATACATTTTTAGATAATAAAAAGACATATATTGGGGATTGAATAAAAATATTTATTTACCTTACTAGGTGAAGTGTGTCTGAACCAAAACTGGTTAAAATCGTTCTGAATATAGAGAGCAATCCATATTTAAATCTTTAAATTTATCTAACCAATTTTTGTTTTTCCCTACGCGCTTCGCCAAGCAAGGCAAATAAATATTTTTATTCCATCCAATATATGTCTTTTTAGGGGTAGAGGTCCGACCATACATCTCTGCGGTCCCCCCTGGACCCTTGGAATATTTGATCAAATTCTGGTCCAAGGTGACTAACGTGGCAACAACACCTGTTTTCCAATGAAGAGCTTTGCGACTGCTGTGATAGAGATGCACGGAGACATCTGAGGCTCTTCATTGGACACGACAACAACAGAAAATTGACATGGATCCAGAACTTTACACACCCAAGATAGAGAACGACTGCTGTGATAGAGATGTATAGAGACATCTGAGGTTCTTCATTGGACACGACAACAACAGAAAATTGACATGGACCCAGAACTTTACATACCCAAGATAGAGAACTATTGCTGTGATAGAGATGTACAGAGACATCTGAGGCTCTTCATTGGACACGACAACAACAGAAAATTGACATGTACCCAGAACTTTACACACTCAAGATAGAGAACGACTGCTGTGATAGAGATGTACGGAGACATCTGAGGATCTTCATTGGACACGACAACAACAACAATATATACCTTTTTATTAACTAAAGGTTTAAATATGGATCGCTCTATTTTCAAAACATTAAAAAAGCATCCCTTAATTAACAAAATCCTTAGATTTTTAACGAAAAGTTCAAGAGCGAAGGAAAAATTAAGAGAAAGGCATCTCCTGATCGTGCAACTAAAAGTTACTTTCGGTCTTATACAGATTCATCGTGTAGAAGAGGATATATACAGGGATAACAATAATCAGCAATGTTATTTACAATGTATCAAATAAGGGGGAAGAAGAAAGAAAGGGCTTGGTATAAACTTATATACAAGCAATAGAGAACAAGCAATTCCTTTTCTTAAAGAACAATAATCAATAATATTGACAGAAATGTAGATCAGTACAAGTGAAAAAGAAATACAACACAATGTATTATATATAATTATCAGCCATATATACAGCAGTTTTATACATGGATGGATCAAGGGTGTGTAGAGGTGTATCTATAGTCGGGATATAAAATCTTAGGGGTAGAGATAGTATATACTTAATTAGTTCATTTACCTAGTTAAACTTTATTCAACTATAAATACAAAGCGCGATGTCCCGCCAAGGACACTGGCGCCCAAAGGAAAGCAATACAAGAGAGAGAGAGGGAGAATCTATTTATATATCCAAAAATATATGCACAAGGCATTTACCATATTCTTTAAATTGGTGTCAAACAAGCATACTATATACATAGGTAATTTAATTTAAACACACCTCAAAACAAAGAAAAAAGGGGGAAAAAATCATATATACAGCACATACAGTTACAATTATACCTAACACTTGATTTACCTAGTTGTAGGCAAGAACAAATAAATATTTATTTTTTTATTTATTATCCCTAGTACACTTGGTACAGGCCATTATAATCATGGTGTCTAGAAGTTGATAACTGATTTTATACTGTAAATGCATCAGATGTCAACACACGTGAAAAGCAGTTCGACTTTTGCCCTTACAAATGTGCTAGAGCCCAGTTTGGTTACTTACAAAAGCTGGTATGGTTGGACTTTTGCAAGAATCGGGGGATTTGATCCCGGGTCGAAGCGGTTGAAAACCAACGGTATAGACCATCCTTCCACCGACCCCAATCAATATTTATAAAATACTAGAGAGGTAATGAGATAAGTTTAAAAAGTAGAAAAAGCAAAATTAATATAATATTTATACATAAAATATTTTTATACAATAGCAACAATGCGTCAAGTCATCAGTAGCTTTTAGTTTCATCATCAGAAGATGTCTTTTTCTTAATTTATCCACCTGATCCCCGTACAATTTCTGTTGTGTTTCCAAGAAGCAGCGGAATGTTAAAATAATCAGTAATATATTTTATTCACAATTTAAAAAGTATTTTTTATTTGGCATTATAACTTAATACAAAGTTACAAATTGATTTACATATTCAACATCATTCGTTGTTTCCTATTGTTTATATTTTTTATTCAGTCTCGAGGTTGCCAGATTAATTCAATCTTATCATAGATAAAATATGAAATTATTCTAAACGCGTATATGATTCTTCTTAAAATAAAAAAATATAAAAATTCTACTGGTCTTACACTGTAATGAAAAATTAATGTGAGGGCCTGACTCATCAGTGGTGAACCCTCCCAGCGGTTTCGCCAGTTTAAAATTTATATGATATATTTTCTCATCTATTCTGTAAGGTAAGGTTTCGAGTTTGCAAGTATTCATTTTGGATATTTTACTAAACAACTGGAGATGTTATTTTTAATGATTCTATTTGTTATTGAGTCTGTTCTTCTGGGTTCTTGTACGCGAATGTTTCTTTTCACAAATAAATTAAACTTTACTGCGATGAAAAAAATATTGGGAGGGCTTGGCTCATTAGTGGTTAACCCTCCCAGCGGTTTTGTCAATTTTTAATCTACCAGACCGCTTCTTTAGAGCTCTAATACTGTATTGAATCATTCTGTTTTTATATGTAACACTGAAGTGTGGAATATTAGAAATGGAAATATTTGTGAAAAGAGACATTTGCGTCTTAATGTTTTCATAGTCAAAATGTTTAAGCTATATGTGATTATCATTTAAAATATGAGAGACTTTGATATTGGTTATCTTAATGTTTATGAATAAAAAGGTAATGTTTGTGGGTTATGCAAATAGAATCTATTCTGTACAATATGCAAATATACAATTTTACAAGTATTTCACCAACAGAATAAGATGTATTGAAAGTTGTGAGATTGATTATAGAGCTATACGAGATTTGAAAACTTAATAATCTTCAAAATAAAGTCTTACCTTTTTCAACATTTCCTGCAAGATTTGAAAAATGAAAAAGCGAAGCTGTAAATGGGACTCACAATATTTCTCCAACCTTGAATTACAATTTTCTTGTAGAAAATAAAACCTTTTCTAGCCGAATGTGTCTCTTATTTTTAAAAACATTACCATTTTTTATATCTAAAAAAAAAATAAAGATTTCTATCAAGTATTTCAATTGTCATATCGTCAACCTTCAAAGTATTTATTATTAGTAGTAATTTTATTATTATATTATTAGTATTTATATACGTATTTATTTTGTGTATGCAAATAATGCCTTTCAAAATTATATTTTTATTTAAATATTTAATTAAGGGGATTGTGTATATGCTCTATTTTCAAAATAAAAGAGGGGGGGGGGGGGGGGGAAAGAAAAAAAAATGATAGAGAGAGAGAGCTGTGAATAAAATTTGCATGTGTCAGATTTGACAGTTTACTATGCAAACGAAGTGTCACGCTCCGATGCATTTCTATGGCGGTTCGTCTGCTCAACGGAGCATGCGCAGATGCGACATCCGGCGCAGTGTCGCAGGAACCAGTTTCTCCACTGAATGTCCAGGACAGTGGATCAAATCCCGACATTCCACAAACTTTATTGGGTCCATCACGTTCTGACACATTCCTTAGATCATGTCGCAATGGAACCTGAAAAGAAATATCTTCATTTTTATCAAAAGACATTTATAGTAAACAATTAAATAATAAAAGCTTATCTATGATCAATATTGCATATTCTAAACATCCACATTTTGTGTTGATTATTGATATAAACATGAACGTTTTTTTATTTAATAATTAAAAATTGATTTCGATAATACTATGTGTTTTGTGCTTGTTATTAAAGTTTAAAAGATCAAAATTACATAACCATCACAATTAATTATATATGATAACTACATAACATTAAGCCATCTATTTTCAGTTTTGTTTTTGTCACCAGTCCAATATTTTTATTTTCACAGACTATATTATGAGATTAATTTATAAATGAAATACACCTATCCTCCGATTTACACGGTAGATACGTTCCTGAGAAAAACGTGTAAATAGGGGAATAGGTGTACACAGAAATAAAAATAAAATGCATTGACAGGTTAAAATATGTAGTCAGCACATAAGCTCGGGATTCCTCGTGAGATGTGTACACAGCGCATGTGTTCAATCACAGTAGCATTTAGTATAGTGCGATAAAAACAAAAACAACAACAAAAAAAACTTATTTGGAAAACCGTGTAAAAGCGAAAACGTGTAAAACAAGTACCGTGTAAATCGGGGGATAGGTGTATTATGAAAAACAAATAAACAACTATATATATCACTATGTTTCATATCAATTGATTTGAGAATAAATCTCCTGGACATACATTAAATAATTAAAAAGGTTTCTGGAGATGAGTTTCTTTTCATTTTATTAAAGAAGTCTCAAGATTTCAGGAATCTCTGCCCTTCTACAGAAGAACATAAATAAACGAATAAAATGATGTTACCTACATAATTTTTCTTTTTCTTCTTCTGTATATTCCCCACTTTCACAGGCCTATCTCTCTTGTAATCTCGGGGAGAATCCTCTATAAGACCAGTGTGTCTTAATAAAGGCTTTTGTGTGTATGTGTGAATAAAATGATGCCAAACTTTGGCATCAGGCGGCGTTTTATTCGTTTTTTTTTTAATGTTCTGTAGAAGGGCAGAGATTCCTTAAAGCTTGAGATTGCTTTTAATAAAAGGAAAAGAAACTTATCTCCAGAATCCTTTTAAATTATTTAATACTATGTTTATTTAAAGAGACAAGACTAATTGAAAATGACAAAAGTTACTATTTGCGCGTTAACACAAAATGCAATAAACTAGGGCCTACAGTAAGTGTAACTTAATGCACAGAAAAATCTTACACTCAAGAGTACAACACAAAAAAAGGGTAAATAATAATTCACAATTTGTTAAATAAACAAAAAACAAAACAGTACTTATCTTTATATACAAACATGGCCACATTAGTCCAATGAGAAGGAGGGAGAGATTGGTTCACAAACAAACGAAAACAAAATTCTTTCCACTAAAACCTGAGATAAGATATGATAAGTGTGCAAATATTTGTCAATATAATTTGACAAAAAAAAAGTATTCACAAGGTTAATATAATAAAGAAGCTATATTTATAATAACAAACAATGCTGTCAAGTTTAAAATACACGATATGCCTCTTTTATTGAAATTTATGTATTAATACGATATCAGTATTTATATAAGGAATTATTCTCTATTAGATATAAATAGATTTAATATTATATATTATAGTAGATTATATATTTATAATTATATGTAATTCTGCTGTCCTCAAAGCTTATGTCCATAGTTCATCTAAAATATCCAATCCAAGAGTCAAACATCAGTATTACTATAAAAGGAAAGATCGAAAAATGCAATATAACAGCGGTATGATAGATTAAACTGGCGAAACCGCTGGGAGGGTTCGCCACTGATGAGCCAGGCCCTCCCATTGATTTTTCCATTGCAGTAAGGGCAGTAGAAATTGTTTAATTTCAAAAAGAATTTTATGCGTCTAAAATAGTTTCGAATTTTCATAACAGATGGCGCGCTAGTGCATCATAATACACACACACACACACAAAAGCCTTTATTAAGACACACAGGTCTTACAGAGGATTCTCCTTGGGGTTACAAAACGGAGAAAGTGGCAAATAAAAATGGTGAAAGAATATATACATATGGTAAATATATACAGATTATAAGAAAGAATAAAGAAATAAGAAGAATTTTAAAAAATAAATAAATAAAATTAAAATTTTTTGGAAATATGGATGGGAGAAGTGGAGAGCGAAAAGTGGAAAGAAAACAGGTATTTACATAGTGCATCATAATATAAATAGATTTATATTGAACATAAGGCTATAACTTTCGCCATATAGATATATAAAAAATAAAAATATAAAGCCCCAGTTTCTCCTAATAAAACAAATTTATTCCACTATCCTTACTGCGATGAAAAATATTGGGAGGGCTTGGCTCATCAGTGGTGAACCCCTCGCCGATTTAATCCACCAGACAGCTTTTTAAAACTTTAATACTATAGTGTACGATTCTGCTTATATATGTGACACTGACGATTGGAATCTTAGTCATGGTATTTAAGAAAACTAAGGATATAGGCTATTAGGACAGTAGAATTGAAGATAAACCCAGACATGACTAGATCCTACAGGAACTGCAATAACTGTTACAACACTCCTCACTCCGGACCATATATACCCGGCCATCCTTGTAGCCCTCTTTATGGCAAACATCAATCCAGAAGAGGACATCCCATACGGACAAGGCACCTCAGTTGGCCGGTATTGTGATCAAGATGCACACACCGATCTGATCTGTTCCATGGACAAGACACCACCACCACCACAGTAGAATTACATTTAAATATTTGCATCAAGCAATACCTTCCGCAAACAATAAGGACAAGGCCAGTTAGATATAAATTGAACATATAGCTGTAACGCACCATCTATATATATGAAATAAATCTATAGAGAGCCAATTTTTTTAAAAATAAAACAAATATCTTTATTGTCCTAAAATCTTATTTTCATAGTTTTCTTAAATACCATAACTAAGATTCCATCCTACATTGTTACATATATAAGAAGAATCGTCCAAAATACAGTATTAGAGGTCTAAGAAGCGGTCTGGTAGATTTTAAATTGTCTAAACCGCTGGAAGAGTACACCACTGATGAGTCAAGCCCTTCCAATATTTTTAATCACAGTGATGACAGTACGAGTAGATTTTCGTTTTATTTGGGGAAAAAATCGTGCTTTAAAGTTATATTGGCTATATATGATGATTAAAATTATAACTCTCTCTATTTGTGACGACCTTCATCAAATCGAAAAAATCTCCTAATATTATTAAACATTGAGTAATGTTATAATTATATAGGATAACTAGCGGACGTACCCGGCTTCGCCCGAGGTTTTACCCGAGTAAAGGTTTGTCTAACGAACATTTGTTAAAACAATTCTCTATAAACGTATAAAAAAAAAGATATATTTTGATAATTTGAAACTCGTAAATTTGAATCTCTCGATAAAGTGAACATTTTTTCCCGGTCCCTGTGTGCCGTGTCATCCTGAATTTTGTCTTCCATAATTTTCTACATTACAAAATCATCGTTTTATCTACATATTTTCCCGGTCCCTTGAAAATTACTCGATAAGTTGAATAGAATCATGATCGTTTATGGAAGATGGACGTAGTTCCCGGAGGTTACCCGCCCCCCCAGCGCCGCGTTTATGGAAGATGGACGTAGTTCCCGGAGGTTACCCGCCCCCCCAGCGCCAGGACCTCTTGATCCCTCTGATTGGTCGGTGGGAACTTGGACTGTCCAATGGCCGGCGGCCGGACGGGGGGGGGGCAGACCTAAGCCTAAGGTGGCGTTGCTTGCGAGTTAAAGCTACAAATCTGCAAATAACTCTAAGGATATTAAAGATATTCAAGAAATTATTTTTCGTAAACCTTTCCGGGGAAACACCTAATAATATCCCAAATTTTTACGGCGATTGGATGTATGGTTTTCGAATCCATAGAGGACAGACAGACACACACACACACACACAGACACACACACAGACATTCAATTTTATATATATAGATTTGTTTGTCATGCCATATTTATTCACAGATGCATTGTAAAACTATGACAAAATTCTGAATATAAATTTCTATCTCTTCCTACATATATGAAGTATAAATCTCTTAACACAGCCTGTAGTGGTATCAGGAATTAATATGCAGCCCTATTATATTTCTATCTTCTTTGTCTTAGTAACCATTTACAACAATCAAAGAGCTAGCGACGGTTTGTAAAATTGACGAAGTCTTTTGATTTGGCCTATTGACCTTAGAATTATTGCCGATTGGCATCTATGTCGCTGATACTCTACATCGCTGATTGGCGAAGAATTTTGTGCCTTTATGGCTTATAGGACTCGTTACTTCTGTTAGACTGATATTGGAAAAGCCAAGCAAAACATCTGGCCACTAACATCTCGCCGTGTTGTACAAATCCTGATACCAAGAAGCTAAAGGAACCCAGCGTGATAACCGACTTAACTGGACAACCCAATAACCTTTTGTATCTTGATGGAGAACCTGGCTATCCACCTTCTTTAATCCTTGTACAAAATTATCTAGGGATTGGGATGCGTGGAATCTTTGACAAACATGGAAGCTTGTGACCCATGTGTGGAAGAATACCTTGGTGAAAATTCAATGATCACGTCTCTGTTCACGAAGATAAATTTTCCTGTTCACGAAGATTGTTCTGATTCACTATCGTTAAGAAAGCATCAGGTAAATTGGCGGAGAACTCTGAACTACAGCACTATGCTCTATTTTGATTGACAACAAATCAAGCCTGATATCAACAACAGGATTCTAAAGAAAATTGCATCTTATTTATGACAAGAAATTCACGACGATTTTATTGAAAAGACTGTTTTTCACATTTTCTGTATCTTCCACATTTTCTCACAATAAGGCATCTGCTCTGATTAAACAGTGAACCAAATGGCCGGAATTTTCTGCTATATATGTTTTCTAGAGAAGATAATTGTGTAAATTACAAGTAAGTACTATTTTGCATTGATAACTAATATGGATATAAAATATGAAGACAAATGGCTGTTAGCTAGTCTCAATGCGATCCCAGAACGATGGTGGTATATTAGGTCTTTTTTTTTAAACTAAAAGCAAAATATCAATAAGATAATAATAAATTGTAATATCTTTGGATTGAACAAAATTTGAAATATTTTTTAAACCGTGAATTTTCTTACGTAAAATATATAAATTTAGTCAACGTGATGATAAACTGTTTTTTTTTTTTAATGTGGTTAACCTTTGATGAATCTTTAACATGTTTTATTTATGACCTGTGGTTGATTGTGATATCAGTATTGAATAATACTTTTAATTCGTTTTATAATTTTTAAATGTAAACATTTAAATAAAACCTTCTATCAATATGTTTCATTCCACTAGGAAGTAAACAATTAAAATTTTCCAGCAACTCACAAATATGATGTTAAACCTGTTGAACTAATAGTGAAGTATCTTTCTTAGTCCCTCCTGTCTTCTCATGATTTTCGTTACATCAGTAAGTAAAGAAAGTATACTGTATCGGCACAATATATTGCTGAGACATATTGTTATATAGGTCAAATACATGAGGAAATAATGAGGAGCTTAGGTGCTTAATTTATTCATTTGCTAATATGAAAAAATATCTGTATTTTCATTTAAAATATAGGTGAATATCTTCGAAATTATCTCTGCGTTTCCAAATTCAATTTTTAATGAGTGACAGCGATATAATAAATATATAAATGAGGTGGAAGAGATTTATTAGAAATTTGAGGAGTATAAATTACCAGGAATATAGCAAGGATATATCTTCAGGTAATATATTTAAAATTTAAAGAAAGGGCAGATTTATTACACAAATAAAAACAACTTCCTACTGTCCTTATTGCGATGAAAAAAATCATTATATCGCAATAAGGAGTTTTGATGAGCTAGGCCCTTTCTATAATTTTCACATCAGTAAGGACAGTTGGAAGTTTGTTTTACTTGGAAAAATAAAACTCGAGCTAAATAGTTTAGACATCATAAACAGATAATGCGCTAATGTCTTATATATATAAGATATATGTATCTTTTGAAAAAAATAATATGTTCTCGAAATTTTTAATATGCAAACATTTCAAAATGAAAACCTATTTATCAACCATTTCCCAGAAAACTGCATCACTTTTATTTAAGCTATAAGTATGCCTTGATTTAGATAAATTGAACGCTATGCTTTTTCAAAAAGAGTATTTTTTTTTACACTGAATTAAAATTATATGGCTTTTTCACAATGAGTTTTAATAAAATAATCTTTGAAAAAATATATAAACAAACAAAATAAAGGCAATGATACAAAATTGGTGTGAAAATTATATACAACGAAGCGCACATTTTAAACAATAATATTTATGTAAGGTCACGCTATGTAAAATTTAAAGGCGGTGTCAAAATATGAAATATTTATCAATAATATTTACAAAATAAATAGCTTTACATATTCAACATAACACTAACGACACAAAACCATTACAGTTATTATTATAATAAAATGCAAAGGGGGTTATAAAAATGAAAAAGTTATATCAAATATCAATTTTTCTATGGCTATTAATTTTATATGGTATAGGCTTGTACTTTTTTTATACAGGTTTTTTCCTAAAGCGTATAGAGATTCATAACAATAGCACATGTAATGATGTGAAACCTATATATAATTTTATATTTAAAGAATTTAATACATGTAATATAAGTTCACCAACAGAAGTTCAAAAGGAAATTTGTAAATTTTATAGAACTTTAACGAAATTATATGAAGAAGATAACGTCTGTTGGTATCCACCAAAATATAAAAAGATTGTAATACTTTTAATTGATGCTTTAAAATACGATTTTGGCAAATACAACGATACAATTGGTAGTTGTAAAGAAGTGGGCTGCCAATATTACCACAATAAACTTCCTATTTTTAGAGAATTAGAAAAGAAAGGATTAATTTTAAAATTAATAGCTGATCCACCAACAACAACCCTTCAAAGATTAAAAGGCTTAACAACAGGTAGTCTGCCAACATTTATTGATATTAGTTCAAACTTTGCTGGTACAGAAATAATGGAAGATAATTTAATTAATCAAGTGACAAGACAAGGCAAGAAAGTTATTTTCATGGGTGATGATACATGGAAAGATTTATTTCCAAATAAATTTCATAGACAATATTTTTATCCATCTTTTAATGTAAAGGTAAGTTCATCTTTTGGTATTTTATTTACACATAATATTTTCATTGTGTGTGTTATCTAATATTATTTTATATAGTTTATATATTTTTTTAATTAAAAAAGGCATATATTGGATCAAAATATCATTTATTTTACAAATATTTCAGTTGGCTGAACGACAACCTTTATCAAGGTGTTATAACATTTTAATAGTTTATATATTAATATTAATAGTTTATATATTATATTTGAGTCTGTCTCATTACTAACCATGAGGTTACAGTTGTTGTTGTTGTTGTTGTCGTGTCCAAAGAAGAGTCTCAGATGTCTCCATACATCTCCATCACAGCAGCAGCAATATCCACTATCTTGGTAACAGTTGTAAAGGCTTATTAACCAAACCTATTTAACACATAAAAACATAAGGTAATAAGACCAAATCTAAATAAATAGTGTGTGACTTTTCGGTAACAACGTTGTTACCGAAAAGTCACACACTATTTATTTATTTGGGTTTGGTCTTATTACCTTGTGTTTATAATCTATAATCCAAATTGTGTCTTTACATGTAAACTAAAGAAGTTGCCTGTTGCAAATGCGACCAATCAGACAATTTCCAATATTCTGCCCAGATATATATGTCTCAAAGTGGATCGATATGTTAAGTTCGTTTCAGATGAGTTTAATTAGTTTGGTTTAAATTAGATTATGTTAGGTTCTTCTTTCTTATCTCCACTCAATCATATTAAGGTATCAAGCTTGTAAAGCTTGAGATCATGATTGGGTGAAGTAGAATGAGTCTGCCTTTGTCATTAAGACTGGGAGCACTACTCAGTGGCAGGTCGACTTAGCTCCAAAAGAAATGGCTGCCTCTGACATGAGGAACAAACACCATGTGCAGCCACTACTAACATGGAGTACAAACGCTGCTCATCCTGTATCCCTGGATTAGGAGACCTTACAGGGTACTATCAGCCGGGCCAGCTGAGCCCAAGTTTTTTAGTGAGCTTGTTACTGCTCCCTCTCCTCCTTTTTCTTCCGGGCTTGGGACCGGCAATGGCGGAGTTTTAGGTTAGATTGAATATCATAACCAACTTTGCACCTTCTAAGAATAGTATTTTAGGTTTTTTTTAAAAACTATTTTCTTCTTATCAGCTAAGTTTAACCCCCAACATTAACTGCAGGTAGCCAAACAGAGAGAGAGAGAACTCTGACACCGTGTATGTAAAATTTGCGATGTCCCTTGCACTTTGGTTCTCAGTGTTGCACTTTAAACAAGACCATTTTTAACTGTCAACTCTTGTTATTTTCATGTTGTTGTTGTTGTTAGGATCCATCAAGTTTGACTTTTGTGCATGACTCCATATAGGTTATATGCCAGTTACGCGCTGGTTTTATCCAACATTTCCCCGAGGTCACCTACAGAGAAGTGTAACTTGGACTTTGACCTGGTATTAAATGGCCGCCTCTAACATGAGGAACAGACGCCTTGTGCAGCCACTCCTAACATGGAGAACTGCTGATTATCCTGTAACCCAAGGATAGGAGCCCTTGACTCCCTTGACCCCTTGACTTTTGGTGACACTATATGGACGGAACAAGGTAATAAGACCAAATCCAAATAAATAAATAGTGTGTGATGTTTCGGTAACAGCATTGTTTACATTAGTAAATTAAATTTTATTGCCATCTATCGTTAAAATTTTACACAAATAAATTTACTGGCAATGTGTTTCTTTTATATATTGGTTAAGAAAACATATTTTGCGGAAGAGCTTTGCTCGATGCAATACCTTGAAATTATATGTATGTACCTCTACAGACCTATAAGCTTATGTCCATAGTTCACTAAACACCCCTAAGCTGCCTTCCATAGAAAATGCAGGGTATATAACAAAACCAGTCCAATACAATAGTAGAGCGGTCTAGAGATTAATTTGGCGAAACCGCTGAGAGGGTTCACTACTGATGAGCCAAGCCCTCTCATTCAATAACTCATACCATTGCAGTAAGGTCTGTAGATATAATATTTGATGATATTTAAAAGAAACACATTGCCAGTAAATTTATTTGTGTAAAATTGTTTACACTATTTATTTATTTGGATTTGGTCTTATTACCTTGTTTTATAATCCAAATTGTGCCTTATCAGCCTTATCAATATATGGATGGATGTTCTCCAATATAATTTGTTAGTGATCATCCCTCACAGCCCATCTAGTGACCTTCTGGTAGTTTCCTTGACTCCTTTATACAGGTCTTCCTCTCTCTTCCTTCAATTTCTCCCAACATTAACATCTTTTCTAAACTATTTTCTCTCATTAGGTGTCCGAAGTATTTTCATGACTAGATGCATAAATATGATATGGCTCAAATTTTGGATTATAGATTAGAAACACAAGGTAATAAGACTAAAAATAAATAGTGTTTGCCATTTTGATAACAACAATGTTTTTTACTGAAACGGCACGTTATTTATTTATTTGGATTTGGTCTTATTACCTGAGGTGCTTAAATACTTATTAGGCCATAGATAAAATTCACTAGACGAATGGCCCGGGCAACGCCCGGGGTTTACCCGAGTGCGAATATATTTTAAAAACGTTGACTTGGGTGGTCGCTATAGTCAGGGTGGTCTGTATAGACAGGTTTATGAGAGAGGCAAACTTACAGGTTGTTGACGCCGCAATCCCCAGAGAGAGTGTTTTTTGTTGCATCATGCTGTGACTCACACGATGACCCAAGGTCAACAGGGGTGGAGCAGCAAGCTTAAGCCTATCACCGTCTGGCGGCGCTGCTTGCGAGTTATATCTACAATTCTGCAAATAACTCTAAGGATATTCAAGATATTCAAGAAATTATTTTTCGAAAACCTTTCCGGGGATATACCTAATAATATCCCAGAATTTCATGGCGATTGGATGTATGGTTTTTGAATAACAGGGTTGTCTAGAGGGGGGCAGGGAGGACACGTGTTCCCTGGCAGCCAATGAGCGCGCATTCTATCCGTGAGCTTCAGACAAACAGACAGAATAAGGCAAATATATAAGTAGATTATGCTGTTGTTGTTGTTTCTTATCCCCATGTGTAAAGATTGAACGAATTCCATGAGTTCATGCTCCTCAAGCTGTTTGATGATAAGCAGCAGCTTCTCTCAAAGGTCCTGTTTAGTGCATTTAATCCAAGCTCAAAATGTGTTCTGGAGCTGCAGGTACCAAGCTACATTTTGGGAAAGTGGGGTAGATTTTGTTGTTATTTTCTATCTTCAATGGCTTGAGATGGCCTGTTATAAATCTTGTTAGTGTTGTTTGATGCTGTCTGAGGTTTCTGAGGTAAAATGGATTATAGGTGCCTGAAGTAGTTAGCACCGGCCTGTATTGTGTGTGCCATCTGGGTGAACAGGTGTTGTAAGCAGTTGGACAACATTCCTGAAATACCCCAAATGCAATTCCCAACCAGCCAGTCCTGAACATCTATTGAATTGTATCAAATCCTCCAAAAAAATACTTCTGGGAAAACCCCAGGACTATAATAGTAAAGCTGAGACAATGGAACCTAATGGAGATCGTTTAAACGACTTGAGGAATAAGCAACAACAATTAGTTGAACTATTCTATATACAGTTACGAGCGTCATGCGTTCTTAATTCTTCATTTTTCATCTCTGTCACCGTTTGCTTTTTTTTGGAATGGCGCTCTCCTATTGGTTGGCTACGATCACGCCACCTTTGCCCCCTCCCCCATCATGCCCCCCACTCGCTTTTTCGTTTTTGTAACTATTGTGTTGGAGCGGGTCGCTCCTTAAATAAATGCATATATTAGTTAATAACTAAATGGAATCCTCTCTTTCTTTTTCCCAGTAAGAGACGCCTACGGAAGCCAACAGTACATAGACAGATAAAGCACATAGGCTATAGTTATTAACTAACATATGCATTTATTTAAGGCGCCAATTTATAATTGTAACAAATAGTATTTGAATCAAAACATTCAATCGGGTAAAACACAGGCGTTGCCCGGGTCATTCGGCTAGTTATTATATACAAGTGTGAAGAGATTTCTGATCGTACCGCAAGTTAAACATAAGGTATAACGTGCCATCCATATATACAGTAGAACTATCTCTGTGTAAAGGACAATTCCTAGTTGTAGAGCCAGTGTCCTTTAGGGAAAGGTGTGCTCTTACCAGAGAGTTGCTAAATAGTAAAAATGTGATAATTTTGACAATGAAAACTGTCCTTTGTAGAGAGGTGTTTTTTAGCTGGAGTTTCCTCTCATGGAGGTTTTACTGTACATGAAATAAAGCTGTTAAGCATGGATTTTCTTTTCCAAATAAATTACAAGGTAATAAAACCAAATCCAAATAAATTAATAGTGTGTGACATTTCAGTAACAGCATTGTTACCATCATCAGACAAATGAATAAAGACCAAAGAGACCTCACCAGACCATCTCTTGGAATGTATAGGAGCCTCAAGACAGGACCTATATTCCAACCCTACCAAGATTGTGAATTTGATCTATGAATTCAGTCTCCATGACCTTGTATGCAGTGTATAACAGTGTAATGGGACAGTAAAAAAAAAAAGGAATAAAAAAATAATAATTTTTGTCAGATGATGGTAACAACACTGTTACTGAAATGTCACACTCTATTAATTTATTTGGATTTGGTCTTATTTTCTTGATAGTCATAATCTATAATCCAAATATATTGTGCCTTATCAGTTTATATTATCATAACCATATTGTTATAACTACAGTTAAAAATATAATTGGGACAATTTGGGGATTTAAAATTATCATGTTATAACTAAGTTGCTATTACATAGAACTACCTCCCTGACAGAACCTAGTTGCAGAGCTAAAAGTGTTCTTTAGCGAGAGGTATCTTTTTACTGGAGAGATACTTTCTCTTCTTATTCTTTCTTATCTCCACTCAATCATATTAGGGTGTCAAGCTTGTAAACCTTGAGACTTTTGGTGTCTGTTGACAACCATCATGACTGGGTGAAGTAGAATGTGTCTTCCTTTGTCATTAAGATTGGTAGCACTACTCAGTGGCAGGCCGACTTAGCTCCAAGAGAAATGGCCGCCTCTGACATGAGGAACAGACGCCATGTGCAGCCGCTCCTAACATGGAGTACAAACGCTGCTCATCCTGTATCCCTGGATTAGGAGTCCTTACAGGGTATTATCAGCCGGGCCAGCTGAACCCAGGTTTTTTAGTGAGCTTATTACTGCTCCTCCTCCTCCTTTTTCATCCGGGCTTGGGACTGGCAAAGGCATGTTAGAGATATTAATTGGTATAAATGATAATTTGGGGGCGATGAAAACTGTCCTTTGTAGAAAGATGTCCTCTAGGGGGAGTGTCTTCCCTCTGAGGTTCTGCTGTATATCATACATTTATCATAGTGATAACTCCGCCTTTGCCAGTCCCAAGCCCGGATGAAAAAGGAGGAGGGGGAGCAGTAACAAGCTTGCTAAAAAACCTGGGCTAAGCTGGCCCGGCTGATAGTACACTGTAAGGGCTCCAGGGATACAGGATGAGCAGCATTTGTACTCCATGTTAGGAGTGGCTGCACATGGCGTCTGTTCCTCATGTCAGAGGCGGCCATTTCATATTGAAGCTAAGTCGGCCTACCACAGAATAGTGCTCCCAGTCTTAATGACAAAGGCAGACACATTCTACTTCACCCAGTCATGATCTCAAGCTTGATACCTTAATATGATTGAGTGGAGATAAGAAAGAAGAAGAATCTAACTTAAACTAACCTAACTTGAACCAAACTAATTAAACCCATCTGAAACAAACTTAACATATTGATCCACTTTGAGGCACATATATATCTGGGCAAAATATTGGAAATTGTCTGATTGGTCGCATTAGCAACTACTTCTACTTCACCCAGCGAAGATAAGAAAGAAGAAGATCATAGTGATGCTGGGTGGGTTGTCAGCATCCAAAGCTTGTTTTACCCAGGACCTAGACACCGTGGATGCCGGGATTGCCTCCCACCTGGGGACTGAACTGGAGTCCCGGGACTGGGAGCTGCTGGTGGCCCACTTCCTGGGGGTGGACCACTGCGGCCATACCTTCGGTCCCGCACACCCCGCCATGGCTAGGAAACTGGGGCAGCTGGATCAACTCATCAGGTCTGTTTTCTACACTGGAGTATGTCTTACAGTATAGTCCCATCTCTTGAAGTACAGTTATCTCTGAGGACAACATCCATTATAGAACACCATTTCACCCTGTTCTCTCTGTACTTTTCTCTTCACCTCTTCTACTTCCAGACTTTTCTATCCTTCCTTGGTTTACTTCTCTCTTCATTCTTCAAGGTGGATCGTTCCTTTAGTATAATCACTAGACAATCTCCCAATGATCCTCATGGAACATGTTTGGCTACAACTTCCATTACTTCTTGATTACTTCAAATAGAGAAAGGCTACCATCATGAAGTACTCTGATACAGCAGCCATCATGTAACACTATTCCATCCTGTTCTCTCTGTACAATTCTCTTCCTATCTTCTAATTCCAGACCATTCTATCCTTCCTTAGTCTACCTCTCTTTTCATTCTTCAAGGTGGATCATCCCTCCAGTATGGTCAATAGACAATCTCCCAATAATCCTTGTGTTACATGTTCTGTCCCAACTTCCATTTCTTCTTGATTACTTCATTTAGAGGGCTATTACCATGTAGTAAGTCATCTATGATACAGAGTTCAGCCATAATGTAACACCATTTCACCCTGTTCTCTCTGTACAATTCTCTTCACCTCTCTTCTGATCCCAGACCACATTAAATCTCCTTCCTTGGTCTATTTCTCTCTTCATTCTTCAAGGTGGATCGTCCCTCCAGTATGGTCAATAGACATTCTCTGGATGATCCTCATGGAACATGTTCTGCCCCAACTTCTTGATTACCTCATTTAGAAGCCTATTATCACCAAATAGTACAGCCATCTCCAATACAGAGGACAGCAGCCATCATGGAACACCATTCCACCCTGTTCTCTCTATACAATTCTCTTCACCTCTTTCTATCCGTGACCATTCTATTAGATCATTAAACTAATCCTGCACTGTTTGCACATGAACAATAGGTGATATGTACATGAAGTTTTGGTGTGATGTCTGTGGCAGGGATGAAGTGGTACCACGGCTACAGCCAGACACTCTCCTGGCAGTCCTCAGTGACCATGGCATGACATCCACAGGGGACCATGGTGGAGAGAGTCCGGATGAGACTTCAGCCTTCTTCCTGGCTTACTCTCCCAGCATCTCCTCATCTCTCCCCAGTCCGGTACTCTTGCTCTTGTGTCTACCCTCACTCTCCAACCTGAAGAATTGTTCAATTCTAGGACTGGAGTGAAGCCTTGTGTTTATAATTTACTAGACGAATGGCCCGGGCAACGCCCGGGTTTTACCCGAGTGCGAATATATTTTAAAAACGTTTTAATCTTCATCTAGATCTTCATCTTGTCTACACCTTGTATACATCTTGCTTCCCAGGGTTGCCTAGAGTGGCCGCTATAGACAGGGTGGTCTGTATAGACAGGTGGATGTTACACACAGCTGATAACAGGGTTGTCTAGAGTGGTCGCTATAGACAGGGTGGTCTGTATAGACAGGTGGATGTATCACACAGCTGATAACAGGGTTGTCTAGAGTGGTCGCTATAGCAGGGTGGTCTGTATAGACAGGTGGATGTATCACACAGCTGATATCAGGGTTGTCTAGAGTGGTCGCTATAGACAGGGTGGTCTGTATAGACAGGTGGATGTATCACACTGCTGATAACAGGGTTGTCTAGAGTGGTCGCTATAGACAGGGTGGTCTGTATAGACAGGTGGATGTATCACACAGCTGATATCAGGGTTGTCTAGAGTGGTCGCTATAGACAGGGTGGTCTGTATAGACAGGTGTATGTATCACACTGCTGATAACAGGGTTGCCTAAAGTGACCGCTATAGTCAGGGTGGTCTGTATAGACAGGTGGATGTAACACACTGCTGATAACAGGGTTGTCTAGAGGGGGGCAGGGAGGACACGTGTTCGCCGGCAGCCAATGGGCGCGCATTCTATCCGTGAGCTTCAGACAGAATAAGGCAATTATATATATAGATAATCCAAATTGTGCCTTATCAGACTTTTTTTTTTACTATCATGTTATGTTTTGGTTACTCCAATTACAAAGGCCTGTAGTTACGTTAAAGGAGGAAAGTTATTTTCTTGTATTTATAATCTATAATCCAAATTGTGCTTTATCACTTACTTTATTTTAGAATAATAAGAGATTACACCTGGTTATACCTAGCTACAACTGGCGAGGGAGATTACCTTTTATCTTCTTTGTTTACCACATTGGCGTGGTGGCTACGTCACATCCAGTGATGCCATGATACCACATATCAGAAATTGAAACTATTTTTGACGCGTATGATTCTTTTTAAAATTAAAAATAATTTTATATTGCCCTTACTGCAATGTTCTTCTTCTTTCTTATCTCCACTCAATCATATTAGGGTATCAAGTTGTGACCCTTGATGGTGTCTGTTTGACAACCATAATGACTGGGTGAAGTATAATGCGTCTGCCTTTGTCATTAAGACTGAGAGCACTACTCAATGGCAGGCCGACTTAGCTCCAAAAGAAATGGCCGCATCTGACATGAGGAACAGACACCATGTGCAGCTGCAATGATAAATTAATTGGAGGGCCTGGCTCATCAGTGGTGAACCCTACCAGCAGTTTCGCCAGTTTAATCTACCATACCGCTGTAATGTTGCACATACTGTTCTGCTTTTATACCGATACTGAAACTGGCCTTTTTTGGAAAAGGTATTTTAACTGACCTATGGACATAAGCTTTGAGAATGGTAGAAATACCTACAATTATATAAATATTTAATATGTTTCAAGCATATTGCCTTTCCGCAAACAGCAAGTAAAGGTCTTTTTATAGAACAATAATGACATGATGCAACAGAATCAACAATCAGCTTGTTAACACATGCTATAATTCAACATCACAGACTTTAGATACAAACTTAAGTGTTAACAACAAAATGTTTTATGTTCACTAGCAGTGAAGCTTGTCAAAATTTGAAACTATTTTAAACGCATAAGATTCTTTTTGAAATTAAACAATTTCTACTGCCCTTACTGCAATGGAAAAATAAAAGGGAGGGCCCTTGAAATTGTTTTGTAAAATTGTTTAATTTCAAAAAGAATCTTACGCATTTAAAATAGTTTTGAATTTTGATAACAGATGGCACGCTAGTGCATCATATTACAAGTGAAGGTTGTATTGAATTGATATTCCTCTTAGCTGACTTGAATTCAACCATGAAAATATTCAGAACCCTTGGTGTGTTGAATTACAGAAGATGAATGTTGGACATTGTGGGGTTGTGTGGCAGAGACTGGAGGTGCCTCAGGTAGATGTGGTGCCCACCCTGACAGTCTTGTTGGGCGTTCCCATCCCGTTCTCCAGCCTGGGACTGCCCCTACCAGAGCTGGTAGACCACCCGGACTTCTCCGCCAGTCCCCTACAGCGAGGGCTCTACCGTGCCCTCGTGACTTCCACCGCTCTCCACCAGATGGCAGCCTACTTGCACGAGGCTGGGCAGTCCAACCACATCTCTGGCACGGACCCCTTCGCTGATGTGCTGGACCAGTGGCGCCATCTGCTCTCCCGTCCATCTGACATGGCCTGGACTCTGTCCCAGGTGGATCAGCTCCACGCCTGGCTCCACCTGCAAGGTCACAACTTCAGGGAGGCCTGTAGACTGAAATGGGCAGAGTTTGACCAAGCTGCGGTGTGGTACGGCATCGCTACATTTGCCTCGGCGCTGTCCCTCAACTTCCTCCTGCTGGGAGATCTCCGTCCCTTAGAACACTGCCTCAGTCGGTCGCGGCTACGTGTCTACTTGTGGAGCATCTTTGTCCTCCCCGTTGTCACTCTTGCCGTCTCTTTCTGGCTCTACGTCCCGTCACTGCTGCTGCTGGTGCTAGTGCCGCAGGTGGTGTTGGTGTGGAGGTTCCTGCGCCAGCTGGTTGTCCACGCTAGGCTCTCTTCTCTCTTTACTGGCAGACTGAATCAGCTCGCTGTGTTGATCCTGGTGGTGGAGTTCGGCCTCCACTTCTCCAACAGTCTGGTGCTCTACGAGGATAGAGTGACCCTCTATCTCACCTCCACACTCCTGGCTGCCATTTCTCTGGGCGGACTTCAGCAGTCCGGCAGGTGGAGACAGCTGGGAGTGGCTGGACTATGTCTAGCTGCTGTCCGCTGCGGACCTCTCTTCTACAAGTGCAGGGAGATGCAGCTGGACTGTGTGAACTCCCCGCTGCTGACACCAGCTGCCCATTTGCCAGCTAGCTGGGAGGCTCTGCGATACGGTCGACTGGCGTTGCCGGTGGCCACAGTGGGCAGCATGGTGCTGGGGATGATGGTGTGGGCCCGACGGGACTTTGACCCGGACTCTCCCTCCTTGCTCTGTCTCTTCTACGGACTTCCCTTCACTGCCCTCCTGCTTTCTGCCCACTGGGTGGTCCGGCTGGCTCCTCCTCAGGTCCTTCAGGCCCTTCTCCCTCAACACCAGGTACTGGACATGTCTTGGCCTGGTTGTTTTCTATCACCACTCAATCAGAGTATCAAGTCTATAGACATCCATAGTGAAGTAGAATGTATTTCTGCCTTTGGACCTGGTTTCTTATCCCTTGTGCAAAGTTTACACAAATTCAATAAATCCATGCTCATCGACCTGTTTAAAAAAAAACTGTCATTAAGTGGGATTCAAACCCACACCTACAAGATTAGACTGTGACCTGAACGCAGTCCCTTAGACCACTCAGCCATCCTGACATTGGGCTGGATGTTGTTGTTGTTGTTGTTCAAGTCAACTTTTGGTTACTATAAGGACAAAGATCCATTGTTGATTAATTAAATTCCACTCGCAAGTTGAATGAAGCTGAACTCTAAATGAGAAATACAAGGTAATAAGACTAAATCCAAATAAATTAATATTGTTTGACGTTTCAAGTAACAGCGTTGTTACCATCATCAGGTAAAAGAAACTTATAATCCACACACACACACACAAATTGTACCTTAGCATTACTGAGAGAAAAAAATTCCACAGAATATTTTTAAATAGTTGGTAGTATATACTGTCAAATTTTTTCCTCATTTAGTAATTCTGTCTAAAGATGGTGTCAACACTTGTACCGAAACGTCACACATAATTTATTCATTTGGATGTGGTCTGTTGTTGTTGTTTTTTTTTTTTTATCCCCTTGTGCCTAGATTACACGAATTCCATGAGTCCATGCTCTTTTAGCTGTTTTATAATAAGCAGTGGCCTCTCCCAAATGACCTGTTTAGTGCATCTAATGTAATTAAAAATTATACAGTTCTAATCTATAATCCAAATTTATGCATTATCTTAAGTAATTGAAAATTAATAAAGATAGTTTTTAAACTGAGAAAAATGGGCATTTCCTGATCGTGCAAATAAAAGTTGCTGATAGCTTATGCCATCTATCGGAATAAATATCAACTAATTGTTGATTTTTAATTATTCTAGAATTGGTCGAATACCCATTCTTGATTAATCAATAAAAGCTAACCACATATGTGTTTATGGCTGTTGGCCCTCATCAACGTGTTTTTAATCTGTTTTTCAGTTTTTAAACTGTAATTTGAAAGGAGATTGGGATCAGAATTTAGATGCAGTTTTCTGAGAGAAGTTTCTACCAAAGTTTACTGGAATGTTAGAGAACTATCTTGTAGTGATGAGAAAGAACAACAGGAAGAGTTGTGGCAGTATCTCCCGCGGGGAGTGCTTCTCCTCTGTGGACTACTGACCGCCACAGTGTCCGGCCTTCCTCCGGCCTCCAGTCTGGCCACCCTGGTGCTCCTGGCGGCCCTCGCCCTCTGTCTGACCTTGGAGGACGGCCTGGTACCGGGGCTGGGAGTCTGTCTGCTGTGGCCTCTCTCTGTGGCCCTCACTTCCACACCAGGTACAGATCAACCTCCAAGGAGGATCTTCCAAACTTGTACCATTTGTAAAAGGAAGGCGGCAGAATATCTTCCCTCATGTATGGTTATAACATATAAATGATATTTACAGATATGCCTTTAATTATATTTAAAAAAAAAAAAAAATCCACTTTTAATTCTAAGAAGAATATTTCAAGTTGACTTAAAAACTATTTTCCTTATCTGTTATCTTGTTTAAACACTTGATAACAGGACTATATAAGAACCTGCTGTAACATGTTTTCTCATTTATTCTTTTGTCTGATGATGGTGACAATGTTGTTGCCGAAACGTCACACACTAATAAATTATTTGGATTAGGTCTTGTTTTCTTTTATCCTTCTTCTTCTTTCTTATCTCCACTCAATCATATTAAGGTATCAAGCTTGTAAAGCTTTTTGATGGTGTCTGCCGGGGAAGAGTAGAGTTCATCAATGGATGAGTCAATACAGTCAATAATGATAGGGCACAATTTGGATTATCTATATATATAAAAATGAATGTATGTATGTTTGTTTGTATGTCCGGTATACAAATTCGCAGTAGTTCACTAATTCAAACCAAAATTTCCATACATAGATAAAAAAAATACGGGGAAGACGATAGGCTATTTTAAAAAATATATAAATCAATTATTAAAACTATATATTCAAATTATTTTATTTAGCTCACGAACAGCGCCCTCTATATGCTGATGCAAACAAATATATAATGCTAATAACAAACATTTATAAAAAAAAAATCTTATCTAAATATAAATCACTCGGGTAGATATGCACACGGGTCAATCCCGGGGCGAAGCCCGGGTCACCCGTCTAGTAGATTATAAACACAAGGTAATAATTATAAATAATAAATATTTATTTATTTGGTCTTATCACCTTGTGTTTACAGTCAATAATGTGACATTCTCCTAATTCTAAAGTAATCCCAACTTTAAAGAGTCTCAATTATTGATAAGACCCAATTTGTGTGGATTATAGATTATAAACACTAGGTAATAAGACCACCAAATCCAAATAAATAGTGTGTGACATTTCGGTAACAGTTCATTCAGTACTTTTGTCTGAAGATGGTAACAATGCTGTTACCGAAATGTCACATACTATTTATTTATTTGGTCTTATTACCTTGTCTTTATAAATCTACTAGACGAATGACCCGGGCAACGCCCGGGTTTACACGATTAAATGTATATTACATATGGAAGATGGACGTAGTTCCCGGAGGTCACCCGCGAGGCTTTTTTCTGTGTCACCAACTCTGCCCCCGCGGGCCAGGACCTCTTGATCCCTCTGATTGGTCGGTGGGAACTTGGACTGTCCAACCGGCCGGCAGCCGGACGATTACATTTTCTCGGAGGAAGGGGGGGCCGGGGGCAGGGAAGTCACGTGCTTGCCGGCAGCCAATGGGCGCGCGCCGCCGTCAGATCGCCCGCGTTCTAGAGGGCGCTGCTCGTGAGCTAAGTAGAATAATTTGACATCTATAATGAAAAAATTAAACGATTTTTGATGCTTATGATTATAATCATAACTATAATCAAAACTATATATAGCTTATAATCAAAACTAATTATTTTTAACAATAAATCTATTTTCTACTGCCCTTACTGCTATGATAAAATATATATAGTAGAACCTCCCATTAGTGGACACCTCTCTACAAAGGACAGTTTTCATTTGCAAAATGACCATTTTTACAATTTAGCAACTCTCCGGTAAGAGGGCACTTTGGCTTGGTAATTAGGCGTTCTTTACAGGGAGGTTCTACTGTATATATATTTTAACAGTCTTTTGTTTGTAATATACAGTAGAATCTCCAAGAAAGGACTCTCCTACTAGAAGACACCTCTTTATGAATGACAGTTTCCATGGCCAAAATTATCATTTTTTACTATATAGCAACTCTTCGGTAAGAGGACATGTCTCCCTAAAGGACACTTTGGCTTTGCAACTAGGTGTTGTCTTTTACAGAGAGGTAGTTCTACTACAGCAATTCCCTGGTAAGAGGACACATCTTCCTAAAAGACACTTTGGCTTTGCAACTAGATGTTGTCCTTTACAGGGAGGTAGTTCTACTGTAGAAACTCTCCGGTAAGAGGACACCTCTCCCTAAAAGACACTTTGGCTTTGCAACTAGATGTTGTCCTTTACAGGGAGGTAGTTCTACTGTAGAAACTCTCCGGTAAGAGGACACCTCTCCCTAAAAGACACTTTGGCTTTGCAACTAGATGTTGTCCTTTACAGGGAGGTAGTTCTACTGTAGAAACTCTCCGGTAAGAGGACACCTCTCCCTAAAGTACACTTTGGCTTTGCAACTAGATGTTGTCCTTTACAGGGAGGTAGTTCTACTGTAGCAACTCTCCGGTAAGAGGACACCTCTCCCTAAAGTACACTTTGGCTTTGCAACTAGATGTTGTCCTTTACAGGGAGGTAGTTCTACTGTAGAAACTCTCCCGTAAGAGGACACCTCTCCTTAAAGGACACTTTGGCTTTGCAACTAGATGTTGTCCTTTACAGGGAGGTAGTTCTACTGTAGCAACTCTCCGGTAAGAGGACACCTCTCCCTAAAAGACACTTTGGCTTTGCAACTAGATGTTGTCCTTTACAGGGAGGTAGTTCTACTGTAGAAACTCTCCGGTAAGAGGACACCTCTCCCTAAAAGACACTTTGGCTTTGCAACTAGATGTTGTCCTTTACAGGGAGGTAGTTCTACTGTAGCAACTCTCCGGTAAGAGGACACCTCTCCCTAAAGGACACTTTGGCTTTGCAACTAGATGTTGTCCTTTACAGGGAGGTAGTTCTACTGTAGAAACTCTCCCGTAAGAGGACACCTCTCCCTAAAGGACACTTTGGCTTTGCAACTAGATGTTGTCCTTTACAGGGAGGTAGTTCTACTGTAGCAACTCTCCGGTAAGAGGACACCTCTCCCTAAAAGACACTTTGGCTTTGCAACTAGATGTTGTCCTTTACAGGGAGGTAGTTCTACTGTAGAAACTCTCCGGTAAGAGGACACCTCTCCCTAAAGGACACTTTGGCTTTGCAACTAGATGTTGTCCTTTACAGGGAGGTAGTTCTACTGTAGAAACTCTCCGGTAAGAGGACACCTCTCCCTAAAGTACACTTTGGCTTTGCAACTAGATGTTGTCCTTTACAGGGAGGTAGTTCTACTGTAGCAACTCTCCGGTAAGAGGTCACCTCTCCCTAAAGGACACTTTGGCTTTGCAACTAGATGTTGTCCTTTACAGGGAGGTAGTTCTACTGTAGCAACTCTCCGGTAAGAGGACACCTCTCCCTAAAGGACACTTTGGCTTTGCAACTAGATGTTGTCCTTTACAGGGAGGTAGTTCTACTGTAGCAACTCTCCGGTAAGAGGACACCTCTCCCTAAAGGACACTTTGGCTTTGCAACTAGATGTTGTCCTTTACAGGGAGGTAGTTCTACTGTAGCAACTCTCCGGTAAGAGGACACCTCTCCCTAAAGGACACTTTGGCTTTGCAACTAGGTGTTGTCCTTTACAGGGAGGTAGTTCTACTGTAGAAACTCTCCGGTAAGAGGACACCTCTCCCTAAAGGACACTTTGGCTTTGCAACTAGATGTTGTCCTTTACAGGGAGGTAGTTCTACTGTAGCAACTCTCCGGTAAGAGGACACCTCTCCCTAAAGGACACTTTGGTTTTGCAACTAGATGTTGTCCTTTACAGGGAGGTAGTTCTACTGTAGCAACTCTCCGGTAAGAGGACACACATCTCTAAAGGACACTCTACAACTAGGTGTTGACAGGGAGGTAGTTCTACTGTAGTGGTCAGTAATACCCCTGTAGAAGAACTGGCTTCAAGGCTCTAAATCTTGTGATTTAATACAAGATTCATACAAGAAACACCTTTCCCTGATGCCTTTATTTGCCCCCAAATTCATTTTTTTTTTACTTATCCTTTAGACAAGATCTTGGAGGTCGTGCTCATAAAGAAGCTCAAGAACTCTTCTTGGTTCTCTGTACAGGGATCCTTTGTCCTTTCCGATACAATGTAGTATATGTTGGGGAGTGGCCTCTTCGGTTTTGCACCTAGTGCACATGGGGAAGCTTTTGGCTCCCTCTTTATAGACTAGAGGGCGCAGGTGACCAGATTTCCATCTGGCCAACTGTGTCGATTCCCTTCTGTTTAGTTGGAGGGTCTGTTTTTTTGGGGTTTTCTACCTGTTACCAAGAATGATGGAAACCCCCAAATGCTAACTTGTTCTATTGAAGATCATTCTCCCAGGATGTGCTGCCAACACAGTGAGTGGTGGTGACAGGACCTAGGAAAGTCCCTGAAGTCCCCCTCTATACCGTGGTGGCCGCGTTCCTGCTGAGCTGGCACGGCTTCTTCTCCACCGGCCACCAGACGGTGCTGAGTGCCATCCACTGGGGAGCTGCTACCTTAGCATCCAACCCAGATAGCTCCTATCTGCTACCTGCCATCTTGGTGCTGCTGGAGACCTTTGGCACCTTCTTCCTAGCCGGACTGGCCCTGCCTATGGCCTCGCTGGTCCGTTACCCCATTCCCTCCCCTCTCCAGTCCCACCTGCGGCTGCTCTTCTGTCTGGCTCTCAAGGTAAGCCATCCTTGTCTTGGATGGAGAGACACAGCTCCTTCTCAATGTTTTTTGCTTATCCCAAGTATACGTGGTACAGGTCATGATAATCATGGTGGGTAGAAGTAGGCGACTGCTTTTACTGTAAGTGCACCACATATCTACATATATGAAAAGCAGTTCGATTTGCACTTACAAATGTGCCAGAGCCCCGTTTGGTTACTTGCACTCACTGGTGGGGTTGGACTTTTGCAAGAATCGGGGGCCATTGGAGCATTTTTTTTTTTTTTTATGAGAAAAAAGTGCCCAATGCGGGAATCGAACCCGGGTTGAAAACCAACCGTTTAGACCATTCTTCTACCTACCCTCTCCTTCTCAATGTAGATGTCTTAAGATAGACCCAGCTGCCAGAGGGGATCAAATCCTGCATTGGACTTTTTTTTTTAATAAAAAAAAAATGCTCCAATAGCCCCCGATTCTTTCAAAAATTCCAACCCCACCAGCGAATGAAAGTAACCAACTGGAGCTCTGGCACACTTGTAAATGCAAAAATGGAACTGCTTTCTATATGTGTAAACATGTGGTGTACTTACAGTAAAAGCAATCGTCAACTTCTACCCACCATGATTATCATGGCTTCTACCACATGTGTACTAGGGGATAATAATATTTTATATATTTACAACAACAACAACAACAAAAAGCCTTTATTTAGGGTCAGTGACCCTATACAGAATTCACCAGAGGTATGCATGAGAACAAAGCAGTGAGACAAAGGAAACAACAATATAGACAGAAGAGAAAGAAAAAAAAATAAGAAAGAGAAAGAGGGAAGCAAGAAAAACAACACAAAAAGAGTAGCAGTTTTATATATTTATAATTATCCCAACTATACATGGTATAGGCCATGATAATCATGGTGGGTACTAATTTTTAATTGTATATTTATGGTATATGCAACTCGGGTAAGAAACAGCTTGACTTTAAACGTGCAAGGTGTCCTGTTTGTTTACATGCACTCTCTCGTTGGAGCTGTGGTTGGAATCATTCATTCCCTGCTATTGCTTTCAGCCATTTAGAACAAGCTTCTATACACACAAGGTAATAAGACCAAATCCAAATAAATAAATAGTGTGTGACGTTTCGGTAACAGTGTTGTTACCATCTTCAGTTTACCGAAACGTCACACACTATTTATTTATTTGGATTTGGTCTTATTACCTTGTATTTATAATCTATAATCCAAATTGTGCCTTATCAAGCCTCTATACAATAAGTGAACCGAAGATGATAAAAAAAAAATATTTGTAAGAAGGCCTTCATATGATAAATGAATAGAAGAAAAACAATCTCTAACCTAATAAAATAAGACCTACTACAAATAATTTATTAGTGTGTGACATTTTGGCAACAACATTGTCACCATCATAAGACAAAAGAATAAAATGGACAAAAGAATCATTTTATTCTTTTGTCTGATGATGGTGACAATGTTGTTGCCAAAACATACACACACTAATAAATTATTTGGATTAGGTCTTATTTTCTTTTATTATAATCTATAATCCAAATTGTGCTTTATCAATCTCTAGCCTGGATACAGTACTGGATGGAATGTCACTATGTATTAACCCTGATGGTAGGTGTCTTGTACATTAAAGCAATCACACAACAATAGGTATTTATTTTACATTCTCCAAATTACAAGAGTGGATAATATGAGAGACATCAAGGTGGGGATGATGATAGACATCAGAATAATTGATAAGACACAATTTGGATTATAGATTATAAACACTAGGTTATAAGACCAAATCCAAATAAATACATTCAGTACTTTTGTCTGAAGATGGTAACAACACTGTTACCGAAACGTCACACACTTCTTATTTATTTGGTCTTATTACCTTGTGTTTGACATCAGAATAATAAACTCAAGTCGGAGAGAAGAACTTCTTTGTATAAGACTACGATCCATACAAACTTTCAGACAAGACACCCTTCTATGGATACTTATAAAGAAGTAAGCTTCTTCCTGACTTTGTGTTTCATATTCTGTAGTGAATAGAGAGATTACCTTAATCAGAATTCAAAGTGCCATTGGTCCCTGATTCTTGCAAAAGTCCAACCCCACCAGCGAGTGCAAGTAACCAAACGGGGATCTGGCATATTTGTAAGTGCAAAGTCGAACTGCTTTTCACATGTGGAGATATGTGGTGCACTCACTTCCATCAATAATTGACAATATGACCCAGAATAAGTATATTGCTACGGTGTTTTATGGTTTCCACAAGTCCATATCTCAGAAGAAGGCCAAGTGACACTCACTCCTCACTTTCTTACTGCTACTCTTTTTGTGTTGTTTTTTCTTGCTTCCCTCTTTCTTTTTCTTTTTCTTTTTTTTTTTCTTCTGTTTTAATTGTTGTTTCCTTTGTTTCACTGCTTTGTTCTTATGCATACCTCTGGTGAATCCTGTATAGGGTCAGTGACCCTAAATAAAGGCCTTTGTTGTTGTTGTTGACATGTGGTGCACTTACAGTAAAAGCAGTCACCTACTTCTACCCACTATGATTATCATGGCCCATACCACGTGTACTAGGGATAAGCAAAAAGAATACAAAGTTTACATTTTACAGGGTATTCATACAGTAGGTATAGGTTCTTGTGGTGGTGATATATTAAACCCAGCATTCTCTCTGTCATCTTCCATCCAAGATGGATGTATGTACCAGGTACTGGGCTCCATGCTAGCTGGCTGGCATCTCCGCAGACATCTCATGACCTGGGGCACCTTCGCCCCCAATCTGATGTTTGTTGCGCTGGCGTCCGCAGCCGCAGTGCTGGGTCAGCTCATCTCTCTACTGATGACTGCCTTCCGTCTCTCTGCCGGTGAGTGCTCTGGATTTCACTTTCAACACACACAACTTTCTGCTTGAATTCTTCCCTGTTATGATAAGGCACAATTTGGATTATAGATTATAAATACAAGGTAATAAGACCAAATCCAAATTAATAAGTGTGTGACGTTTTGGTAACAGCGTTGTTACCATCTTCAAACAAAAGTACACTGAATATATTATATAATTATAACATTCAGTACTTTTATCTGAAGATGGTAACAACGCTGAAACGTCACACCCTATTTATTTATTTAAATTTAGTTTTATTACCTTGTGTGTTTATAATCCAAATTGTGCTTTATCATGATTATAAACCCAAGTTAATGAGACCAAATCCAAATAAATAAATATTGTAAAATTTGAAACTATTTTAAAGGCGTAAGATTCTTTTTTGAAATTAAACAACTTCTACTGCCCTTACTGCAATTGTTTAATTTCAAAAAAGAATCTTACGCCTTTAAAATAGTTTCAAATTTTGATAACAGATGGCGCGCTAGTGCATCATATTATAAATAAATAGTGTGTCAATTATATATTTAACTAATATTAACTTGTAAAACGACATTTGGAAATTATCCTGCAAGTGGTTCTTTTCAACGAAAAATCAAAATTTATCCCAAGGAGAAATAACGATTATTTCTAACCTTAGTAAATAATCGTTTTTTCTCCTTGGAATAAATTTTGATTTTTCGTTGAAAAGAACCACTTGCAGGATAATTTTCAAATGTCATTTTACAATCACAAGCCTCATTATATTGTATTATAAATTACTTTAATATTAACTTGTGTTTATAATCCAAATTGTGTCTTATCATCACATAATATTTATTTATTTGGTCTTATTGTCTTCCTTGTTATGTTTCAATGGGAACCATCTGTGTAGTTGTTAAGTCCAGCCCATTCCCTGATGTTGTCTATCCATGTAGTTTCCCCAAGTCTTATTTCCCCTCCTTGTGTAGAGTATTAATTGCACTAACTCAGGTATTGTGATATAATGGCCAGTTTTGATATTTATATATTTTTTTAAATTGAAAGGTTATAATATGCTCTCAAACTTTTTTTATTTATGAAATACAAAAAGCTCTTAGCCATGCCCTTCATCAAAGCTAAATTTTAAAAACATTCTTATAAATGTAAAAAAAAAAAGTAAGTCTCAAGCTATACAAGCTTGATACTCTAATATGATTGAGTGGAGATAAGAAAAGGAAGAAGAAAAAAAAAGTACTTAAATTTAGTTGATGTAGGGTATGTCCAAAACTTTTTACAGTAGAACCTCCATGAGAGGACACCTTTCCACAAAGGACAGTTTCATCACCAAAATTACCTTTTTTTTACCTGCTTTTCATATGTGTAGACATGTGGTGCACTTACAGTAAAAGCATTCGTCAACTTCTACCCACCATGATTACAATTGGCCTGTACTAGAGATAAGCAAAAAAAAAAACTATTTTGAAACTCTCTGGCAAGAAGACATCTCTCCCTAAAGGACACTTTGGATCTGAAACTAGATGTTGTCCTTTACAGGGAGGTATTTCTACTGCACGTGGATTTGTTTGGTTTTTATTCCCCTTTTTTTTCACACAGATATAGGTACCCTTTCCTGATACACACCCACGTTTATAAATCTGCCCTTTTTTATTAAATTTCTGCTTCTACTTTTTTTATTTATCCTTTGTTAAAATGTGTGACGCCTCTTAAATAAAGCCTCAAACCTTGATCCCTATAGAAAGGGGGTTTGCTGTAATGTACAACTTCTAGGAACCAGCAGGAGTGAGAAGGGATAAAGACCTTTTTATATGAGCAATAGTTACCCAGAAATTATTTGAAAAAGTAAAAATTAATATCAGGTAAAAAGTTTCTTTTTAATTTAAATTTGCAAGCTTTCGAGAAAATATACTGTTCTTCAACAGCCCGTTAAAGAGCAGTATATTTGCTCGAAAGCTTGCAAATTTAAATTAAAAAGAAACTTTTTACCTGATATTAATTTTTACTTTTTCAAATAAAGACCTTTATTTATGAAAAACTGTCTCTACCCAACAGAAAGTTTCATATACATACCTTTTTTACATAATGGAGGGTTCACCACTGATGAGCCAGGCCCTCCCTTTAATTTTTCCATTGCAGTAAGGGCAGTAGAAATTGTTTTATTTTTAAAAGAATATTACGCGTCTAGAATAGTTTTGTAATTTGATAACAGATGGCGCGCTAGTGCATTGTAATATAATGGAAATTTTGCTGGGAGGAAATTGATCTATAAAGAGCAAAGGTCTTCCTCTCCTGTCAAAATAGACACTAGATCTGAGAATCATTTATTGACCGCCTCCTCAGGTTGGTGACAAAGCCACAACACCAACTTTGAAAAACTGAGAAGTGTCCACTTAGAGACCATGGTTTTGGGTTAATGGCCCTCGTCAGTCTAGGGCGGACTTAATTTAATGAGATCCACAAGGGATGAAATCACAATCTGCCAAAGAGATGTTTAGCTGGTAGAGTGGCTAGGCCAAATTTCTGGCCAAGATATAGATGGATATTTTGACTGACAAAGGCCATTAGCCCGTAACAATGGTCTCTAGGTGTATGTTTCTCAGTTTGTCAAAGCTGGTGTTGTGGCTTTGTAACCGACCCGAGTTCGCAGAGATGGTCAATAGATGGCGCTGTTTTAGCATCTATTTTGATTTATTTTTATATACCTTCTTATATATCTCACAGCTTATCCAGATGTTCCACACCATTTATAAAGACCTTGTTAGAAACCTTCAACACTCTCTCCACACAGCTTGCCTGGAAGTCTTAAACCATTTACAAAGAACTTTAAGATTGAAAACTTTCAATTGAAATAATATAAATAGCCAATGTGATGTAGACTGCTTTAGATTAAGTCATTCCCTTCATTCAATAGTTACATACCTTTAGATATTTGCATATTGAAAATATATCTTTATCTCATTTACATATTTTAATATGTTTTGTTTATTATTTTTATTTAACACAAGGTAATAAGACCAAATAAATAAATAGTGTGTGACGTTTTGGTAACAGCGTGTGTTACCATCCTCAGACAAAAGACATTCAGTACTTTTGTACAACGCTGTTACTGAAACGTCATACTTTTATTTATTTGATCTTATTACCTTGTGTTCATAATCTATAATCCAAATTGTGCCTTATTATTTTTATTGAAGAAAGATCTATCTCTATAAAAGACTTATTTTATTTAATTAACAAAGTGCAACATAGCTAATATTATAAATCTTCTAGATCTATTTTACATATTTATATTATACACTAGACGGGTGACCCGGGCTTCACCCCGGGATTGACCCGTGTGCATATCTACCCGAGTGATATATATTTAGATAAGATTTTTTTTTTATAATTGTTTGTTATTAGCATTATCTATTTGTTTGCATCAGCATGATTTAATCTAATCTTTGATAGAGGGCACTGTTCGTGAGCTAAGTAGAATAATTTTAATATATAGTTTTAATAATTAATTTATATATTTTTTAAAATAGCCTATCGTCTTCCCCGTTTTTTTTTACCTATGTATGGAAATTTTGGTTTGAATTGGTGAACTACTGCGAATTTGTATACCGGACATACAAACAAACAAACATACAAACATTCATTTTTATATATCTAGATATCTCCCCTTATTTCCCTTTTCATGTCTTTATGCATATAAATTATAATGATTATACCACCAATGGTGCATATATCTGATGTGTATGCGTGTGTTTTCAGATATGATGAGGTGATGTTTGGCTTCCATTTACTCTCTCTTCTGTATAGACTTTGAATCTTTTTTTTTAAAATTGTTGTTTAATTCTTTTCTTTTTTTTACATTTTTATAAAATTTCATCTCCTACATCTTCTCTCTACAAATTTAAGAATAGAAATTTTGGTGCCCAAAGAATTCTATTGATCTAATAAAAAAGAAAGCTTTACCTTACTCATCAAAATCAATGTGAACCCTATGTACCATAGATTAATCCTCTCTGAAAACTAGCAGATTCGGGTCAGTAACACCATGCTAGATTTGGAAATTAGGAATGTCCAGGAATTAGTTTAAATATATAAGGATTAAAAGATTACATGAGGATTAATGGCTCAAATGCGTATAAATCTTGTTAGTATATTCATGCTATCCATGCCTGTAGAAGAACCGGAAGGTTCGAAAGCTCGCAATAAATCTAAAAAGAAGCTCCTCATGTAATCTTTTAATCCTTATATATTTAAACTAAATTCTACTGAGTTCATGTAGCCGAAAGGAATTAGTTTGTTTAAAACAATCAATGACTTACACAAACAAATTACTTTGGAAGATCAACCATTGTTTATTTTTATCTTTGGCTACAGGTTGCATCTATTCTAACATAAACAAACTATCTTGAACTATATATTGATGATTAACATTTTTTATTTACATGTGTAATTAGAAATATTTATAAATACTCTTAATATTTCAAATAATATTATTTATTTATTTAAAAGTTGTTTACTTTTAATGATAAGGCACAATTTGGATTATATATTTATAAACACGAGGTAATAAGACCAAATCCAAATAAATAAATAGTGTTTGACATTTTGGTAACAGCGTTGTTACCATCTTCAGACAAAAGTACTGAATGATATGAAACTGAATTTCAGTATTTTTGTCTGAAGATGGTAACAATTAGCTGTTACCGAAACGTCACTATCGACCTAACGTCATTATCGACTGTATTAACTCATTCATTGATGAGCTCGACTCTTCCCCAGCAGACACTATAAAAATCTCAAGCTTTACAAGCTTGATACCTTAGTGTGATTGAGTGGAGATAACAAAGAAGAAGTTTACAGTTTATATCTCTAGCGTCCGCTACATGTTCATCTGGTGTTCTGGCTATGTTTGTCACTCATCCTCCCTGAGTTTGCTAGATTGAAGAGATGGTCAATAGATGATGCATTGTTATTACATATATTTTGATGATAAGTTGTAAACCCTTTCTTTTTTTTTTAGTTTTAATATTGATAAGGCACAATTTGGATTATAGATTATAAACACAAGGTAATAAGACCAAATAAATAGTGTGTGACGTTTCAGCATTGTTACCATCTTCAGACAAAAGTACTGAATGAGAAAGTTTACCACAGCATGGTTTAAATAGTTACTGAAGTTGTTGTAATGTAACTTAACGTATGTAATGATAAGGCACAATTTGGATTATAGATTATAAACACAAGGTAAAACGACCAAATTATTTATTTGATCTTATTACCTTGTGTTTAATGTATGTAATGTATCTAACATGTAACTATTTAAACCAATGCTGTGGTAAAATGTCTCATTCAGTACTTTTGTCTGAAGATGGTAACAACGCTGTTACCGAAATGTCACACACTATTTATTTGGTCTTATTACCTCAAGTTTTAATATTAGTATTGGTTGCGTATATAGTCAGTGAGAAATAAATAAAGTAATGAAACTTTTAAATCTTCTCATTTAATAAAGAAAAACACAAATACACTCAAAGTTGAAAAACATGGTTTGATAACAATTGTAAATATGGATTATAAACACAAGGTAATAAAACCAAATCCAAATAAATAAATAGTGTGACGTTTCTGTAACAGCGTTGTTACCATCTTCGCTGTTACCCGAAATGTCACACACTATTTATTTAGTCTTATTACCTTGTTTTAGAATTGTAAATATGGTTTTTCTGTGAAACAGTAGAATCCGTCTTTAGCGTACAATCAAGGAACAGAGAGGGGAAATAGCTGGAAGGAATAAATTGCCACTTAGGACTGATTTATATGGGACAAGAAACTCACCCTCAAAAGCCATTTTTGTTTATTATTCATATGAAAAAAAAAAAAAATTGTATTATAGATTATAAACACAAGGTAATAAGACCAAATCCATTTATTTATTTGGTCTTATTACCTTGTGTTTATTGTCATGTCATTAATATACGTTTCAACTTTGCATATGCTACTGGGATTGAAGAAATTCATAATTTACAATAATGATTTTCATGGGAATGTGTAGTGACAAGAAACCAGTGAAAAAGAGAAAAAAGTCTAAAAAATGATTTATTAACAAGGTAGAGTAAAAAACAAACTACATTCAAAAACCTCAATATAACAACAACACCCTCTCTTGTTATAACCACAGTTTAAAACCAATAGAATGATGTTTTTTTTGTTTGTTTGCTTATCCCTAGTACAGGCCATGATAATCATGGTGGGTAGAAGTAGGCGATTGCTTTTACTGTAAGTGCACCATATGTCTACACATGCGAATAGCAGTTCGACTTTGCACTTACAAATGTACCAGAGCCCCATTTGGTTACTTGCACTCGCAGGTGAGGTTGGACTTTTGCAAGAATTTGAGGCCATTGGAGCATTTTTTCTTAATAAAAAAAAAAGTGCCCAATGCGGGAATTGAACCCGGGTTGTAGCGGTCGAAAACCAACGGTTTAGACCATCCTTTCAAAGACCCCCTTGAATGATGTTATAATGAGGTTCAATATATTTACACATTCTGCAGAAAAATAGACAACATTCATAGAACACAACATCAGGTTTCTTCCTTACAAATCATATACATTCAAACCTTTTTTTTTTACTTATCTCTAGTACACGTGGTACAGGCCATGATAATCATGGTGGGTAGATGTAGGCGACTGCTTTTACTGTAAGTGCACCACATGTCTACACATGTGAAAAGCAGTTTGACTCGTTTATACTCGAAACTTGCTAAAACATCAGGATGGTTGTTAGAACCATTGGAACTTATGATGTTAAAACAAGGTTGTTGTTATATCACAGTTCTACATTTGTAGTTTTATATTTTTATATACATTAAAACATTTATATACATTACAACAAAATCTACCTCTATTTGCTCAAAATGTAGCTAGGCACCTGCAACTCCTGAACACATTTTGGCTTGCATTAGATATACTAAATAGGAACTTTGGGAGAGGCTGATGCTTATCTTCAAACAGCTACATGGAATTCTTGTAATATTTACACAAGAAGATAAGAAACAACAACAACATATGATAGATTATAATAAAAGAAAATAAGACCTAATCCAAATAATTTATTAGTGTGTGACGTTTTGGCAACAACTCTCTTGTTTGATGATGGTGACAATGTTGTTGCCGAAACGTCACACACTAATAAATTATTTGGATTAGGTCTTATTTTCTTGTATTATCACAGTTCTATATTATTACCTGATTTGTATATCAAACATAAAACTTAAATTTTATCTCTAAATACTAATAGTTTGATTATTTATGCTAATCACCTGTATATATATAGATGCGTCTTGATTCTCTGTAAGTTTTATTCCTGTTGAAGGGCGACATTGTGCCCGAAAGCTCGAACGCATGTTCATAAAAAGAAACTTATCCTCTTTGTCTTTGAATGTTCTCTCTTTACCAACAGTTCTATATTTGTAGTTTTATATAGTTATATGCATTAAAACAATTATATATATTATATATACAATAACAACAAAATCTACCCCCATTTTCTCAAAATGTAGCTAGGCACCTGCAGCTCCAGAACACATTGTGGCTTGCATTAGATATACTAAACAGGATCTTTGGGAGAGGTCATTGTTTATCATCAAACAGCTGCATGGACTCATGGAAATCTTGTAATATTTACACAAGGGGATAAAAAACAACAACAACATATATTTACATCAACAGCAGAAAAATAAGAAACATCCAAGTATCACATTTAATATGTTTTGTAATTTTATATATTTATTTGTGTGGTAAATATATAAATAAAATATAGAATATATATATATAAAATATGGTTTAATAGGAAGATATTATCAATTTTGGCATCCCTTTCTTAGCAACCACAATGTCAAAATTGCATTTCAAATTGTATCATTATTTGATAAAACACAATTTGGATTATAGATTATAATACAAGAAAATAAGATCTAATCCATATAATTTAATAGTGCAACAGCATTGTCACCATCATCATCTTTTGTCTGATGATGGTAACAATGCTGTTGCCAAAACAAAATTATATGAAATGGGTCTTATTTTCTTGTATCAATATTTGAACAACCTGGCTAAAATTTTAGCAATAAATGAGGTACAGAATTATTTAAACAAAGGAAAAGTAAAATTAACCAAATACTAGACTAAAATTTACTTATTTCAAGTCAGAAAAGGATTATAATATTGCTGCATCATGCTTGATGGACAATAAAAAGATTCTTTCAGCAAATATTCACTCGAACAAAACACATGTGAAGCCTGGTTATAAAGGCATATATTGGATCAAAATATCATTTATTTTACCAATTTGATCCAATATATACCTTTTTATTTAGAGATTTTTTTTATGGATTGCTCTATTTTTAAATATATATATACAGTAAAACCCCGCTAATACGAACCCTGGATATAACGAGCCTTCCCTTATAACGAACCCATGCCGATTCCCAATTCGATTCCATTGAAAATACCATCGTTATAACGAACTTTGCGATTTTTAGAATAACAAACTACCCCTATAACGAACCTATTTTCGGTCCCAAAATAATAAAATCTATTTAAAATACTATGCTTATAACGAACTTAGAATTGTAATAAAAAAAAAATTAAAACAACCAAATTTTGAGCATGTTTCAGCTCGCGGATCGCAATTTCAAAACAATAAATTTAGCGGCATTGTTTGTTTTGAATTTTGCACTTTATTTTTGCTGTATGTTGTATAAATTTTAACACATTATACTTTTTATTAAATAGAATATATTTGCATCCATTAAATTTGAAATATAAAAAATGCAAATGGCTTCCAAAATGAAGAAAACAAAGGCATTTTAAAAACAAAAGTGTTATTTCTTTAAAAAAAGAAGGCCATTTTCAGAACTTTTCAAAGTGAAACAACACAGGCAAAATGTTAAGAACATATTAAAATAAGAGAATATAAATTTTCTATTATAAAAGATAAAACTATTAAAAATTGTTACAAAGAGGAATCAACCTCAACTTTTGCAGCGATCGCGATCGTACGTTTTAGGGCTTAAAAAAAAAAAAAGTCCAAATGGTCCCGTGATGAAACAAAAATTATTTTTATGCCATTAACTATGGTGATTTTAAAGTCAGCAATGTTTTGCATGACAGATTAAAAAAAAAACGAAATCTAGACCAAGGAGAATATGTGGAAAAATTAAATGGAAGTAAAACACTAACTTTATTTGAATGGTGCAATGCTTGAAGAGTGCTTTGAGGCAACAAGGTGTTAGAGCCATTTTTCCAAGTAAACAATGTATTATATAATGTGATAATGATGTTTTAAAATCATTTTATATCTTTGAATATATATTTAATAAAACTTTGCCTAGGATTTGTCTTGATTTTTAAATTAGACATAGAGGTACATGTATGTTAATGATAAGAACTTATCATCTAATGATTTCTATTATTATTTAGTATTAATATAAGGAAATTGGTCAATTAAGGGAATTAAAACAAAGTGACCACTATTAAGAGGAAGCCTTTTCTTGTGTGTATGGCTGTCCTTTAATTATACGGTCTAAAAAATTTGAAAAGTAAAAAAAAAAATAGCCAAACCGTGGCTATAGTGAACCAAAAGCTCTGTCTCATTGGGGTTCACTATAGAGGGGTTTTACTGTATATATATATATGAAAAATTTGCACGCCATCTGTTATGATAATTCAAAACTATTATAGACACGTATGATTCTTTTTTAAAAATTAAACAATTTTCTATTGCCCCCCCTTACTGCAATTAAAAATTAATAAAGAGCCAGGCCCTCCCATTAATTTTTCATTGCAGTAAGGACAGTAGAAAATTGTTCAATTTTTAAAAAAGAATCATACGCGTCTATAATAGTTTTGAATATATATATAAATCTCCATCTATATATATATGTATATAGGCAGGTTCAAAGAAAACTTTCACCCTTTTCCATTAGAACACCACTAATAATAATAAAAAAGGTATATAGATAAAGATTTGAAATTTTGGTAATTGCTGGATATACTATGTTGACACCAAATTAAATAAATGACTTACCACAAGTTGAAAAAAAAAAAAAAAACTTGCAGTTTTCATTTTTTGTCAACATAGATGAAGATGCAGTTTAAAATAATATTGGTTATTCAAATTACACCAATAACTCATTTACATATTTCATAATAGAAAAATTATTACAATGATAAGGCACAATTCAGATTATAAACATAAGGTAATAAGACCAAATAAATAGTGGTAACATTTTGGTAACAACACTGTTACCAAAACAGTTACACTATTTATTTGGATTTGGTCTTATTGCCTTGTGTTTATAATGATATTACTACTATACTAATATGTAACCATTGTTAAAACAATGTTTATTAGGTAAACTTTCATTCAGGTAAAAAACAGGTAAAGCCAAGTAATGCACATTAACTAGTATATAAATAAATGTTATCAAAACATGAAACAAAATTTTAAAATAGAGCAAAGTTTACATAACCAACAAGAGAGAGGGGAAAAGACAAAGCCAATAAACAAAAATGTAAACATTTATATAAATCTCACAAAGTTACAATCAAAAATTGACATCAATCAATATAATATTACAAAAGATTTATTTACTAACTAGATTTAACAACTATAAAATGAAAAAGGCTTACTATGTAACAGCATAATATAAGAAACACTCACCAAGGTGTCTGCAAAGTAAAAATAATAATATAAAAGCTAGTCTCTATATAAAAGCTAATCTTATTCACAAAAAAAAATCTTCAAATCTATGACTGAACCTTTGCTATCCTTTATACCTGTCTGGAGGCACAACTAAAATGAACGGGAGGGGAAGAAGATGCAAATTGAATATGCATATATAGATATACTTATATACATATTCAATCATTTTTGTGGTAATACATGTGCTTCTTAAAGTAGGCATTTGATTTCGTTTGAAATCCACATTTTGAACAGGTATAGACTGGCAGTCCACTTTTATGCGTTGATGTTACATGTCGTTTAAGGTGATACATTTGCTTGAATCTAGTTTTACAGTATGAACATTGGAAGGGCCTATTTCCAGTATGGACCCTCTCATGTAGAATAAGAGAAGCTTTAGTCACAGTAGAATAGTTGCAGTATGGACAGGAATATTTGTGTGTTCCCTTTTTTGAAGATTTAGCATTTGGCTTTGCTTCCTCCTTGAGTATTTCTTTTGAAGGGTGAGTATTGGAGGTAGGCTTTTCCTTAGTGTTGCAAAGATCTGGTAAAGTCTGTGGAGTTTCCTGAGGTGAAGTAGTGTTTTCTTTGTTACATACTGTATGTTCTCCTTGACCTGCATTATGGGCAGAACAGCATTGACACTCTGAGAAAGATAATTCTAAGTCTTTCTTATGGGTTTGGCTGTGTTGGGACAGGGAGAAAAATGACTTAGCTTCGAAGGGGCAGAATTTACAGGTAAAAACTGGCTCTTTGGCAGTTGGAGGAGGAGTCTTCTCAGTAACAATTTCTGTTGCAACAGAAGTGTCATCTAGAGGGCTGTAAGTTTGATGTTGAGATTCTGTAGAATGACTAACACCATAAATGGGTGCAGGCTTGAAGTTGGCATGGGAGAGGATATGTTCAGAGAGGATGGAAGAGGATGTACACTTGAAGTCACAGATAAAACAGGATTTCTCCTCCACCTTCTTGTGATTACTAGGAAGGCTGTTCCCACCAGAGCTGACTCCCACAGTTTCTGGGGATTTCACTTGATGATCTTCCGTCACGCTATTTGGTGTTAACTTGTAAGTTTCACTAACAAAGGTGATGGAAGATGATCGAGACCTAGTGCTACTCCTCGATATTTCATGTTTTGATAATGTTTTTTTAATGGCTGCTTTATTTTCTTGAAATCTCACAGATTTTTTCCTCAAATTTCTGTGACAGGTTCTTGTTGGTCCAGACTTGGGATCTGAAGTCTGAAATGCATCATCTTCCTGCAAGAGGAATGGAGACTTGACACATGTGCTGGAAGATGCTTTAGTTACCTTAGATTTCTTAGGTTTTGATATTTTCTTATTGGCTGCCTCATCTGTTTGAAGCCTCACAGGATTTTTCTTCTGAATTCTGGTACGTAAGGTCCTTGTTGGTTCTGACTTGTAATATGAGTTTGTTTCATGTGCCTGTGTGGAAGATGGTAACTGGGAAGTTTGGGAAATGGGTTCACTGATGGTTGAATTGACAGCTTGGGAAATGGGTTTAAAGATGGCTGAATTGGCAGCTTGCAGACTTATCAGTAATGAGGAAGTGGTGGTCACTATTTTCTTGGCCTTTGTTGGCAGTGCTATATGTTGAGAGGAATGTATATTGCTTCGGGTTTGCCTGGAATTCACATCTTCAGGTTTCCCTGGTGTTACATTCTCCTTGGTATTGGTATTCCTGCCCAAAGCCAATCGTTTCCTACCTCTGGTTTTGGAAGTAGGCTGAGATGGGTGATATTTGTGCTGGTCCAATGCAGACTTAGTTATAGCTTTGGATTTGAATATATTGCGGTATAAAGGTCGTTTCTTGGAATGGTTATGTTTATGGTGATAGGCCAAGCCAGCGTAAGATTTGGATTTATATTTGCAGTAAGTACAGTGGTAAGGTTTCTCCCCGGTATGGCATAACTCATGGTTTGTTACGCTGGATCGGGACTTTGCCCTAAATTTACAGTAAGAACAGGAAAATGGCTTTTCTCCAGTATGTGAGAGCTTATGATAACATAAACCTGAGTAAGATTTTGAACGAAATTCACATTCTGTACAAGCATATGGGAGCTTCTTAGAATCAGGTTTTTCAGAATTACTCGACATTTTCTCTTCAAATTGTCAAATTTGATGTTTCTTGAGCATCCTTATAAAAAAAAAAAAAAGGATCTGTTTCTTTACTCTTCTCTTAAGGAGTAAAAAAAGAATGCTGTGTCTGAGAATTGCTTATCTTGTTCGAATAGAGCAAAATTTTTTTCTTATCCTAGACACACACCACACGGGTTATAATTTTACAAAGAGCTATTCCCTCAAAACATACAAAAATGATGGCATATCATTATATATGAAAAAACAATAGAAAAAATAAAAGATAAGTGGGTCAGGTGTTGATATTAAAAATAAAAAAGGCATCTCCTGACCACGAGTACATGTGCTTTTTAGATGGCAGAGCGCCATCTAGTGGAGCAAAAATAAACTAAACATTTATTTAGCTTGCTCCGTGATATTTGGCCAACCCAATTTCTTGATAAATCAAGAAAAGCCATCCACAAACGTGTTTCGCGCTGTTGGCGCTCGTCAGCGTGGAGTAGGCTGTAACCACTGCGACCAAAAATATATTTTGGTCCCAATGGCTTCCTGAGAAATCAAGAAATGGGTATTGGGTGCTCTGCCATCTAAAAAGCACATGTGCTCGTGGTCAGGAGATGCCTTCTTTATTTTTAATATCATTATATATATCTTTACAATGAAAGGGTACAATTTGGATTATAGATTAGAACTACAAGGTAATAAGACCAAATCCCAATAAAACAGTATTGTTACCAAAACATCACACACTATCAATTTATTTGGATTTTGTCTTATTATACCTTGTAGTTATATATCTTTACAATAAAATTATAATAATAAAAACAATGCTTATTACTGGTACTATTTACTATTACTTCTGTATGTACCCTACATTTCTACTTGGAAAATCTGTATAAGACTGAAAGGTCTTAATAAAGCTTTTGTTGTTTTTGTTAAAAAATAAATAAAATTATAAAATGAAAGGATTTAAAAGCATGAATGTTTCTTTTATACATAATACAAACTTCTACTGTCCTTACTGCAATGATCATACTGCGAAATAAAATTATAATAATATACAATAAAAATATTTTACAAGTCACCCATCTTGAGAGTTCTCCTGTCTTAGAATTTGTTTTTAGCAGGAACCATTTATTTTTCCCATTAAATTAGTTTTCTAAGACATCTGTCTCAGTCTAACACGTTCATATGTAAATTTGTTTAAGCCTGGATGTGTAGAATATAGTGATTAGGTATAATTTGGATTAGCTTTTCTAGACACTCCTAGAATTTGAGTTAAAAGGCAATCTATTGAATTAATTTATATATATAAAAGGGGGGTCGGTGGAAGGCTGGTTAAACCGTTTGGTTTTCGACTAGTACGACCTGGGTTTGATTCCCGTATTGGACACTTTTTTTCTGTTTAAAAAAAAAATGCTCCAATGGCCCCCGATTCTTGCAAAAGTCCAACCCCACCAGCGAGTGCAAGTAACCAAACGGGGCTCTGGCACATTTGTAAGTGCAAAGTCGAACTGCTTTTCACATGTGTAGACATGTGGTGCGCTTACAGTAAAAAGCAGTCGCTAACTACCCACCATGATTATCATGGCCTGTACCACGTGTACTTGGGATAAGCAAAAAAAAATATCAGTTTAATTTGTTGTTCAGGTTAGGATTAGCAATTTCAAAACCTTACCCCTAGACCTCCCAATTGATGTGTTTTAATATTTAGTTTAAATTTTAGTAACACACAGTAATTTTACCATGTCAAATAAAAGTACTGAATTAATGAATCATTTACTTTTTTTTTTATTATTATTTTTTTTTAGGATTGTATCAATGTAGTTTTTTTTTTTTTTTTTTACCTAGCGAATTTTCATCTAGAATCTAAAATGCACATTATCACTATACTCATTGAGTCACTTTAACAACATGCATGTTTTTTTTTTGGGGGGGGGGGGGGGGGGGGGAAATTATAGTTTAGGGATAACTTTTTAGCACTCGCTGGCCAATTAGACAATAATGATAATGTTCAAACATTTTTATTGTTGTCTGTGGGACTGGTAGTGGAAGTTGGGTATGGAGAGGTGTTAAACACCTCCAAAACATCTTTCTATACCACATTAAGGGCAAAATAGAACTAATAATTCTCAATCAGCGACCTAAACAAATGTGGGTATATAAAAGGCAGGTTCAAATTTTTTTTTTTTTTTACTAACATGTCACAACGCTAATTTTAAAATTACTCAATCATTTAACTCTTTTTAAAATAAACAAAATTGAGTTTGCACTTAATATAAATAATTATTAAAAAAAAAAAAAAAATCCTAACTGAAAAATATTACCTTTAGAAAGTACTCTGGAAATTTCCACTCGGTATAATTTTTTTTTACAGTAAAAAAAAAAAAAAAAAAACTTTTGTCTCACAACCTAAAGTATAAAACCAAACTAAGTTAGAGTTTCCGCGAGAAAAAGCTAAATGTTCACAGATTATTTAGAAATTTCATATTATAATTATTAAAAAATTAAAAATATATTTAAAAAAAATAATAATTTTTAATTTTCAAATTAAAAATATACTAATAAATAGAGAGAGAGAGAGAGAGAGAGAGAAACTTAACCATATTTCTTGAAAATGAAGATACTTCGGCCAGTGAATCTTTTTATTACCTCGACGTTTCGACAAAAATCTTTTGTCCTCGTCAGGAGCAAACAAAAATTAAACATTCAGCAAGGCGTTAAAAATTTTTAACGCCTTGCTGAATGTTTAATTTTTGTTTGCTCCTGACGAGGACAAAAGATTTTTGTCGAAACGTCGAGGTAATAAAAAGATTCACTGGCCGAAGTATCTTCATTTTCAAGAGATATGAATGCCGGCCAGGCAGCCTCAATATTTACGATAACCATATTTATATCTGATAATAATTTTAAATTTTATTTAAGAGTCTATTATTATTATTATTTTTTTTTTTTACATATCCATACTAAAAAAAATTTTTTTTTGCGACAAAAAATCTACATTTTAGTTTTCAGAAATTAGAAAAATGTTTCAAGTTGCGTTGCAAATAATTATCTTAAAGTGTGTGTGTATTGTGTAAACATATAAAATTTAAGAAATAGATTATCAATAATACTGCTATTTAGAACATAAAAATTAGAAGGAAGGTATTCATCAATCAGAAGTGGCCCCTCTCCATTTAACCTGGCATTGGGTGAAAATTACCCATGGCAACATTTGAATGGAGAATTAACCAATAAAAAATCGGTTGGCGGAGATGTGGTTTTGTTTAGCTTCCTGATGATGTGTTCCCCAGGTTTGGATAGATGAAAAGGGAGGTTACACGATGTGACTTATTAAAGTCTCCTTACTTAAGTATATATATATATATATAGCAATTTAGGCCAACAACCCCATGTATATAACCCGCAGCAAGACCTTAATGTTGTATAATAGCAGCACAGTTGTCAGTGATGCACTATCGGCATATGTCTTTACATCATCACATGTAATACAATTTGTGCAAACAGGATAAATAAAAATAAATAAAAAAGAAAAGGGGGGAAAAAACTCTATAATTGATTAAGAGTTGAGCTAAAGCAAGGATTGAGCATATAATATTGTCAGTACAATGGTCTAAAGATGGAAACAGCTGCGACACTATTATACAATTTCATCAGATAACCCACGAGATCGTTATTAAATTGGGCAATCTATAAAACACTGAAACACAGACACTCGCGGCAATGTATGTGGCCGGTAATTTATGGGAGACTTGATTATTAGTAACATTCCCTTCAAATAGGTGATAAACATACAACATTTCATTTAAACAATTGGAATAGCACCATAAGGCAAGTTATGTATGAAATAGGTAACAGAGGAGACAAGAAAATTTCTCTAGATATTTATTTAAATATCTTAAAATTTGGGAACATGTCTAAACTGACGAGATATGCTATTTACATAGTAAAATTTAGGTAGAGGTGACCTGAAGTTACTTTATAGCCCTTTAGGGCCCATGCGAAATCTAGGTTGGCTACTACACAAAAGGGGGGGGGGAACCTAGATCTCCATCTATTCTAGCGGGACAAAATATACGAACCCTAACACTCCTTTTTAAGTCACTTAAAGCCCTTTAGGGCCCATTCAGAATCTAAATAGATTAGCTTCTGTTCGAAAAATAAAAGGGGGGGCTAAGCCATAATGGCAAGGGGCTTACCTTCTCTCGAAAGCGGCGGCAAGGTCTGGTCTCCTCTACGTCTCAGGCCCGTCTAAAAATCGTCCTTCTCACTGAGCGACTCCGATCGAATCCTCCCTTTTGGCAAAGAACCTTCTTTTATATCATCTCATTCTCCATTTTCATTCGCCGAAAGAAACACCAATCAAAATGGCCAACGGCTCCAGTATCAATTTCATAGACGCCCCAGGCCTCTCCCCTTCAAAATAGAACATATAGTATTACCAAAACAAAAAAATCTAAAGAGAAAAACAACCCCTGCGGTAGTGTAAGATTTCAGACTCCAGCCTCCCGTCTTTCCACATGGGTTGAAATACAACCCTCCCTTTTTCTCGGGATGGTATATATATATCGCCCCCCGTCTTGGCTAAAATTGACCCAGGCCCTTTTTACCTGGACTGTAATGTGATGCTTTCCTTTCTCTGGAAGGATATTTTATAAGTTTCAGTCTTTAGAGATCTTCCTTCTCCATTTTTCTCTTTTTTTTTTTTTTTCTGGTCACCTTTACCTAAATTTTTGGTGAGGGGAATATATGTACATATGAAACAACAGTTTCCAGCTCGGATGTCTCTGGATGTCTTCTTCTTTACCAGGCATCAGCTTTCGGCATGGAAGTCTGGTGTCACCAAGTGTCTAAGTTTCTGGGCAAAAAAAAACATGGTCTGTAAGTCTATGTGGGAGGGAAGCCATGTATCCATTTGATTTGATTATACATACGCCTTCTGTTGGGGTATGGTTACAAAAACGTGCCCCAACAATCCTCCCCCTGCCAAGTAATGGACAAATGCGTTTGTGCTATTCATTATTCATCTGCCTTTCATCAGTTACTATGAAAGCAGGCCCATTTCTAGCAAAATGCATTTTCCATTACTAGGTGAAGTCAGGTGTACCGAAACCTATAGGGAAGATAAGGCTAATCAAAATGATGGTATGCTATTCTAGATGTTTATTATTCCGAACATTAGTGGGCATTGTGCATCCTGGCAAAGGGTTTTTTTATGTGCTATTATTCTGTCAGAACACTGTTATCAAAATAGGTTATTGGGGACAGTCATATCATATGTATGGAAGTAAGCAAGGTCATCTGTCTTACCATTCATGGGTATATATACCACCCTTCCACTTTCTTCTTTGGTCTTGAGGAGTAGGCCTTCCTAGTGGTAAGTCCTCTCAACCCCATCCTTGCCTCTTGGGGTACTGGATTCATTGCTATCTTCTTTCTGCTAACAATACAGTTAGGACATTTCCCTATTACATATTATATATAAAAAATTGGGCGCCAAGAAGTCGTTTAGAAATAACTGACTAGTCCAACTCCTAAAACATGCCAGCATCTTTATTTTCGTACCAATCAAGACATTCGTGTGGTATAGTTATATATATATACAATCAAAGGAAAGGATAATTATAGTTAGCTGAAAGAAATATCTTGGTACATAATGATTAGCCTATGACATGATGACTTTTGCTAAATAAAAAAAAAAAGGTTACAGAAAACAAATTGTGAAAGTAATTATTAAATAAGGCACGAAATATGTAATGATAAAATGAATCCTTCCATGTTATATGATGGGTATAATATATATATTGAAGAAAACACGTATCATGCAGATAGTGATTAAATATGATAAAAATCATCCCATGATAGATGATAAAAGAAAACTACTACAAGATTATATATGGTGACAAAATATATATAATTAAATATTTAATATAAATATTAATATCATGAATGTCAAAATAAAATTGTTGAAATGAATAGTATATGACTATAATATAATATATATGATATAAAAATAATAGCATATTGAAAAAGAAAATGTAAACATAATATATATTTGTGCGCTGAAGGTTCAAGGTTTAGTATCTCAGTTAAGTTTCAATCTTATCCAGTCTGGAATCACGAGTTGGTCACTGGGTAATATTCGTCTATCCCGATCCTACTGGAGGGTGGGTTCTCTCTTGTGTGTTAGATTCCTCAAATTGCAATACTCTCTCAACCCAGATGGGAACGTCATTTAGAATCTTGGTCAAATGGAACATAGCCCAGACCTCTATTAAACTACACAGTCCATTTAAATCTAGGGTGACAACCGTATGAAGAGAATTTTTCTGTTTTGGCAGAGCGACTAATCAATTTCTACTATTTTGTTTGTGACTCCGTTTACCTTGTCTCTGGGGTGTGTACAGTTCAGCTACCTCCCCCTTCCAAGAAATTCATATTACTTTCATCTACTAATATACCCTCTATTCATTGACCTGAATCCTACAAATCTACATCTTATAAATTTGAATTTTATCAATCTGAAATTTTGGTTCTTTTACAAATTCCTTCAGAATTCTACTCCCTGTATAACTGCTCTTAATTCTACTGTCCTCAATACAACACTTCTAAAACTCTGACTCATTGGCTCGTTCTGGCGTCTCGTTCGCGGTCCTTATAGTTAACTAATACTTTAAAATCTTATCCTATCATGGAACGAGTTTAAACTCGTTGAAGGTCCTAATAATTACTTATTTTGCCTCTCGAATCGGTCTTATACTCGAATTCATTCCAACAAAACGTATGGCAGGGCGAATCCTTTATTAGAAGAAACTTCCGCTAGCTATGGGGAATCAAACTGGTACCAAAAAAAATTCAGTAGACGGAAACACTTCGTCTAGAATAACTGGGCAATCTCTGCCTACATGCCAATCTTACAGGACCTCCCGTCTAGAACACCCTCGCTCCAGCCACGCTAAAAGCGTCGAAACTACGGTGTCAGATCGGTTACCCAAGGTCGCGCCGTTATACCCCAGGCTATACGGCATGGCAAAACAAATCCCCCATCCTGCATAAAATTCAATCTATACCTCTTCGTTCCCTCTAATGAGGGGAAGTTTTGTGGGTTTCCTGGTCTGATCATAACCTCCCACAACCTTCCAGTCTGAGAATCAAGATATGATCATTATCTACGACTCTTAAAATTCAAGTTGATATAATGAAATAGAGTAACTGATTACCCTAATAAAAGAAATCAATATTTGCACTCCTCTAAAAGGAGACCTAACAAAGTGGAGCGAATATTTTCCTAACAATAGATAGAGTTGTAGTTGTCCTGTTTGAGGCTTCTCGGTCCTAACAAAATTCGAAATAAAAAGTAAAATAAAATTAAAATCGATCCTATTAAAGTCCTTTAACCCTATTCTAATGTATTTTGGGCTCACAATATAATAGTTTTTAACCTTTTTCTACATTCATTGCACCAATTCATTCATACACCCTCCCCCCTATCATTCGCGGTACGCATACAAACTAAGGTTGAAAGCTGCTACAAAGGCCAAAATACTCATTTATCTATATCAATAGATCCTAACAAATGATAACATCTTTCAGGACACAATGTGAAATCAAATAAAATAATAAAATTAAAACAAGTTGGGAACTAAAGCCCTAGGTTACTCAAAAGAAAATGCCTCTGTACAAGCTCTATATATACTAATACTTTATACTCGATAAATGATTGTTAACAATAATTGTTAACAATTCTAAATAATCTGGAAGCTAACCTACCAAAAAAAAATCAGTGTAACTTCAAAAACTGCCCTTGCCTCGACACTAAGCGACTTTTCACGACAATTCTATAAAGACATACACAAATATAAGGGCGAATAAAGAACCATTAAACGTGACACCTCATAAAAGCGGATTGAGTCATTCCCCTAGCCACCGTGGGTGAAGTCACTTTCTTCTTACTTCCTCGTGCGTCTGCCCCCTTTGCAGTAGTCCGACCTCAGCACTCTATTGAAAGATGGATTTATAGGGTTTATGATTCACTACCCAACACTAACATTCTCAAGTGCTTTCCAAGGATCAACTACAGTCTGGGCCTACTTAACTTCTACCCCTGGCTTAGGGTCCCTATACTTCACAACTTTACTCTGAAAGATTGACCTTTCATGTCCTCATTAGAAACCTATTTCAAAGCTACTACCTGAAGGCCAGGGATTATAGGGTTTCTGAATTACCCAACACAAGCCATAGGATGCCTATTAGGTTTGTTGTTTTAGACATAGCCCCCCTCTAAGTTGTGATTTCCTACACCTTCCTTCACCTATTACTCCTGGTAATAACTAAAATTTCAGATTTACACTAAATAGTTAATTCACAATGGTATACATTATTCTCATTGGTCTTTGAAACTCGGGTTTTAACAAGAAATAGTTTGTATTAAAAAAAAAAGGAATCCTAATGAAGCTCTACTTTAAAAAAAAATGGTTTAAAAAAAAAAAGCTGAAATCTCTAAACTTCTCATTCTATCGAGCTGATTCTCCGTACACACTCCAAAATCCTAGTTAGAGGCGACAGTCTAAGCAGAATTTGCACTGTGTGGGCCTTTTTACCCTTGTAGACCTGCGTAAAGTTAAACTGTTCACACTAACTCTGTCAACTTCCCCTCGTCTCATTACTTCTGAGTTCGCTCTGGTTGTATTGTTGGATAAAATTGTAACATAACAATAAAAAGAAACTAAAATTTTCCTAAATCATATCCTGACAGGTTGTACAAGCTCTTCAAAACGGTGTGTCATATTAAAACAAGGTTGTGAGACGGTATTCTGCACAAAGACAAGGTTGAGACAAATAACACACAAACCCTGAAACATGGTGTTAAAGCTCCTTCCAACACTTAGCACTAGAACACATGAAAAAAAAAAAAAACTGCAAACTGTTTAAAGTTCACCATGACACTAAGACAAATTTGTTAACAAAAAAAATAAAGTAGGAAAACTGGAAGTTTAGAACACACGTTATAGTTTAAAATAAAAGAAAAACTGCAAGTTCTTCAAAGTTCACCATAACACTAAGACATATTTGCTATTTAATATATAACCTAATATTGTAATTAATAAAGACCTATCTATATTAAATAGTGTATACAATCGCTGAAACTTATGTAATTCAGCTTACACAAACCCCCAGTGCATAATATGTCTTATTTTAAAAGAAATAGTTCTATCGAGGCGATATTGCGGTCGACAGCTACGCTTTATACATTAAATGTACTTCCTTCCATCAATCTTTATCTACTATTTACAAAACCCTTTATCCAACTTTTTTCAATTCTTTCTCTTTCAACATCTTTCTGCATCTCTCTATCTCTTTCTCATCAACATTCAACGCTTTCTCACTCTTTTTATCACTTTCAACACTTCTTTCATCACCTCTCTCTCATCTCTCTTCCATCATTTTCTACACATTTCACTGCCTTTTCATCCCTCTGGTGTTTCCTCGAAACCCGTCATCGGGATCTGGATCCCGATCTATTATCACTCTTAATTTTGAACTATTAATTATTACTAGTGTAATATTATTCCAACAGCCTATGACCTTTAAGCTTTATAACTCCATATACACTCGGCGGGGTAGTTACCTTGTTAAGAAAACCTATAATGTCATAGATCATTTAGAGAGAGAACATAACAAATTTGTGCGAATAGTTTGTTTCAACTATTGATTGTAAGCCTATTAAACTCGTTCTCTCTAGGTTGGCTCGCTCATTAATCTTCAATCTACGTTCAATAGTCATATTGAGTTCTCATGGGTGCTAAACGTAAACTGTATTAAAATGGTGTAGTTTTCTAGTTTTCGAATTATATGACAGTTAGAAAAAAATCCTGGAAATATCTCGCACTGGCTACTATTAAAAAAAATTGAATGGGGTACAACTCCGATCTTACAGGATACCTCATGGCTCATAGAATTGAATCGCTCATTTCTCACTAAAATATTCACACAGGGTATGGAGGTCTCCAGTGGTTCTATAGCTATTGGTCAACTAAATTAATAAATGGCAGGAATGAAGCTAGTTTAAATGCTCATGTGCTGTTTTGTCATGCGTCTTTATGTCATCTGCAAAGGAAAGTGTCGCCTCAAAGGACCTAATTCTGGGACTAACATCCGCTGCACATTTCAGGAAGGAGTGGTCGTCCATACAATAGCAAGATATCATTTTGCTGCCAATGTACAATGTTGAGCATTTTCCATGTCGTCATTTTGTCGATCCCCAATCTTCTAGGGTGTTTCTTTAAGCATTTCTTGATATCGTTTAATGCTTTATGCGATCCCGCCCGGCATTCAATAAGTATTATTTGATCGTACCATCTCCAGGAGACCATCCCATTGCGGCCGAACCATTTCCACCCAACTTATAACGCCGTCCATATCGCGTAATTGAAATTAATGTAAAACTCAAAGAATAAGACCTTAATCTCTTAATTCTTTACTAATTTCAGTTGGCTCAACATAAATCTTCTCAATTATTATCTTAGTACAGTGGCGTGACATGTCACACTTCTTCTAGTTCTTTCGCAAGCTCGATTAATCCCAGTGAAAGCCCGTCCAGGCGTCAATCCCGTGCTAACCCGTCATGCATGACTTCAAATTTGGAAATTATTAGACCTGAATATTTGCAGTGGCATCTGCTTCCACTGAAAGTATTTAAGACACAAGGCTGCCTCTTTAAATCACTGTCTTTACTCCCACAAGCCTGTGTAAACTTTAACTATGACTTTATCAATTCTCAAAATTCTGCCTATCGAGTATCCTGAGAATCAATGTTCTTCTTGTCTACGGCGGATTATCACAGTAATTGTTCCCTAGAGTTATCTGCGTCGAGTGGTCAGTCTGTACTACTAATTCTCCACTCTAACTCTAGGACTCTTCTATCTACTCGGGCTGTTCAAAAATTTTCAAGACAGTTGTTCAAATCCCCAATGATAATCTGCTAAATTTCGATAATTATTGGAATTCTCATTAAACAGAATAACTACACCTTTCTGACACAGAAATATCCAGCATCAAGATATAGCGCACCGTCCAATTTCTTTATTTCAAGACGGTGTCAAATTACAACTGAAGGAACATACTAAGCATATAACTGGTTTAAATTTCATGTAATCTCATCATGCCTTCTGCTGGCAAATGTATTTACTGTAAAATTCAATACTATCAAGATGGTTTTATTTGTCTTCATCTAAAAAAAATGTTTCAGAAATAGAGTCTTGGAAATCTCTACTAAAGACAAAAATTATACATTTGTCAATTCAGGATAACCTTCCCTTGTCAGAGTGTATACAGCTGCCAAGCCAAAATACGCAGGGGAGACAGGAAGGAGAGTCAGCAATAGAATATATGAACATAGACGCAACGTTATTAATCAAGACAATAGGTCTCTAATTTTCCAATACTGCAAAGGAACAGGTCACACTTTCGCATTAGGAGAACCTAGAATACATTACAATAACATAAACAGCAAATATCAAAGGCTTATAATTGATTCTCTATTATTCAGAAAACACAATAGTATTAATAGAAAATAGATTTGCCCGAAACATATAACACAATATATCCTAGTACCAGCTAATAATATCAACAATATTATAAGTAACTTATATGTAATAGCCAATAACTATTATAAAACTACTTAAATAATAGAATTTCTAACCTATAAAATAATTCATAGAATATAGCAAACAATAGTAGAATATGTGTAATACCTTAATCCAAAAAAATATGTCTTAAGAAAACAAATAATATGCAAAACTTTCTAATGTATATATATATATATGTACATAGAATCATAATAGTTTTAGCATCAGGCGACGTCATATTTTCTTGATATATTGTATATGTTTCTCCTGTAGAAGGGCGGACAAGCTCGAAAGCTTGAGAAGACCAGAATAAAAGATACTCATCCCCATAAACGTTTTACTTTGATATCAGAAATCAATGATAATATTAAGGTTTTGCCACAAACAATGTGAATCGTAGAAGACAGCGGCGAGAGATGCGGTATACACCGCCTCAACATAACTTTCATTGCCTGATAAAATGCCAGTGAAACGGAAAGCATAAATTAAAATTCACGATTTATAATAGACTGTTAATCTCAGGATGCGTGGACTACTTCACCAATACTTAAAAATAGTATGGCTTTTCATTAGGTATATATTTCTAAAGTATAGGGGAAGAAACATATACTAAATTCGAGCCCCACGTTGGGCGCCATTGATGTGTTCCCCAGGTTTGGATAGATGAAAAGGGAGGTTACACGATGTGACTTATTAAAGTCTCCTTACTTAAGTATATATATATATATATAGCAATTTAGGCCAACAACCCCATGTATATAACCCGCAGCAAGACCTTAATGTTGTATAATAGCAGCACAGTTGTCAGTGATGCACTATCGGCATATGTCTTTACATCATCACATGTAATACAATTTGTGCAAACAGGATAAATAAAAATAAATAAAAAAGAAAAGGGGGGAAAAAACTCTATAATTGATTAAGAGTTGAGCTAAAGCAAGGATTGAGCATATAATATTGTCAGTACAATGGTCTAAAGATGGAAACAGCTGCGACACTATTATACAATTTCATCAGATAACCCACGAGATCGTTATTAAATTGGGCAATCTATAAAACACTGAAACACAGACACTCGCGGCAATGTATGTGGCCGGTAATTTATGGGAGACTTGATTATTAGTAACATTCCCTTCAAATAGGTGATAAACATACAACATTTCATTTAAACAATTGGAATAGCACCATAAGGCAAGTTATGTATGAAATAGGTAACAGAGGAGACAAGAAAATTTCTCTAGATATTTATTTAAATATCTTAAAATTTGGGAACATGTCTAAACTGACGAGATATGCTATTTACATAGTAAAATTTAGGTAGAGGTGACCTGAAGTTACTTTATAGCCCTTTAGGGCCCATGCGAAATCTAGGTTGGCTACTACACAAAAGGGGGGGGGGGAACCTAGATCTCCATCTATTCTAGCGGGACAAAATATACGAACCCTAACACTCCTTTTTAAGTCACTTAAAGCCCTTTAGGGCCCATTCAGAATCTAAATAGATTAGCTTCTGTTCGAAAAATAAAAGGGGGGGCTAAGCCATAATGGCAAGGGGCTTACCTTCTCTCGAAAGCGGCGGCAAGGTCTGGTCTCCTCTACGTCTCAGGCCCGTCTAAAAATCGTCCTTCTCACTGAGCGACTCCGATCGAATCCTCCCTTTTGGCAAAGAACCTTCTTTTATATCATCTCATTCTCCATTTTCATTCGCCGAAAGAAACACCAATCAAAATGGCCAACGGCTCCAGTATCAATTTCATAGACGCCCCAGGCCTCTCCCCTTCAAAATAGAACATATAGTATTACCAAAACAAAAAAATCTAAAGAGAAAAACAACCCCTGCGGTAGTGTAAGATTTCAGACTCCAGCCTCCCGTCTTTCCACATGGGTTGAAATACAACCCTCCCTTTTTCTCGGGATGGTATATATATCGCCCCCCCGTCTTGGCTAAAATTGACCCAGGCCCTTTTTACCTGGACTGTAATGTGATGCTTTCCTTTCTCTGGAAGGATATTTTATAAGTTTCAGTCTTTAGAGATCTTCCTTCTCCATTTTTCTCTTTTTTTTTTTTTTTCTGGTCACCTTTACCTAAATTTTTGGTGAGGGGAATATATGTACATATGAAACAACAGTTTCCAGCTCGGATGTCTCTGGATGTCTTCTTCTTTACCAGGCATCAGCTTTCGGCATGGAAGTCTGGTGTCACCAAGTGTCTAAGTTTCTGGGCAAAAAAAAACATGGTCTGTAAGTCTATGTGGGAGGGAAGCCATGTATCCATTTGATTTGATTATACATACGCCTTCTGTTGGGGTATGGTTACAAAAACGTGCCCCAACACTGACTCATCAATTATTATAAAGTTTTGGTTTCACATTTTGACAGCTCCCACTGAAATTCCATCTATTGTCACTGTTGGGTAAAAAATACCCGGCGCGCGCACTCACGTAATTTTTTTGTTGCATTTTTTTATAACATTTTTTAAAGTGAGATAAATAATTCGAATTAATAATTTAAAAAATAACTATAATAGGTTGATATATTTATCAGCCTATAATTATATATAAAATGGAGGGAAGAAGGTCATATTTATTAGATCAAGAAGAGATTATTGTAGAAGGTGATATTGAAGAAGATCATCTAAATGAACATTTTTATGGAAGTGACACTGGAATATATTCAGATATAGAATTTTGTGGAATAAGGGAATTATCCCACAAACACATTTTTATATAGGGAGAGCCTCGAAAATCAAATGGTTCAAAAATTGTCCTTCACAAACAGTAAAGCTGACAACGCCTAATGTCATTACACATTTACTAGGCTTGAAAGGTGAAGAAGCAAAAAATTAAAATACACCTTTAGAAGCTCTTTTGAAGAAAATTCTTGAGGTGTTTGGCCCTTGAACTCATCAAAGAGCAACTAAATCAAAGAAAAATCATTTCTTCACTGCCTAAAAGACTATTAAAAATTTCCTTTTTTACAGATAAGTTAATTTAAATCATAAATGTATACTCTACATATTTATTTCAATTATTTTTTATAAGGCACTTCAAGCCATAAAGAAGGTCAGGAACAGCAAGATAAAGCTTCCTACCAGATTTTATGTGTCCCTCCAGTAAGGACAGGAAGACCTCGACTTTGTGCCATAAATGTGCAAAACTAATTTATAAAGGACATACAATTACAGTTTGCAATGATTTGTCTAAAATATCCTCATGGAATTTTATATATTTAATATTGAAAAGGAGCAATAGTTTCATATTTTATATGCCATTACCAATTTTGAGGATAATTCAAGAATAGTTTTTAAAATGTTTAATCTGTGTAAAAAATATCAATATTTTATTAAAAATTGCCTTTTTTTTAAATTAAAATGTTATTAGTTTGAAATAGTAGAGGTTTTGTTTTTCCTCAGTTAATATTTATATTCAAAATATGTAATTTTAATATCGGGTAAATTTCACCCAGCGCGCGCAAGCACCTTACATTTTTAGCGCGCGCGCTCGAGGGTTAAAAATGCATTAAAACATGTTTTTGTTTTGCCACGTCAGTACAAAACGTAATTGTGGTATAAATAATATGCCACATTGTTAGGACACCTTGGGGAAATTAACCAATCATTTTTTTGACTTAACATATTTTATTTTACACTAATAAAATTTGGTTAATTGGTTAATGGATTGGTTAATTTTTCCTTCAACATCTATTGCTAGCAGGCACAGCTTTAGGTCTCTACATGTGCCATAGATGAATAAATTTGTGGTCTGCTTTTCTGCAGCCACTGGCGCCCGAAAATATTTGGACATGTTGAGATCTGGAAATAGTTTTTCTTTTTAAGTTAAAAGCAAAGAAAAGCCTATAAAATCATCCCGATTTTAACAACATCACCATTTTTGTCAAATTCAGATAAAAAGCTAACCTGTAATACTATGACTTCTGGCTTTGGTCCTCATCAGTTATGGAGCGTCTTTGATTTCATAAAGTCCTAAAAGAGTATTTATTATATCATTCAATATATATGTATAATATAAAGTTGCTGAAGGAGGGAATTAGTTTACCAAAATAAGAACCTCATCCTTTTAAAATGCATTAATACAACATTTTCATTACCCCAGTACAGAACTTTATGGTGTTGAAGTGCCATATCCCAGTTTATTTATGCATATTTCTGAAAATAGAGTAATTAATATCTAAATATATATATATTGTGGCTTTGTCACCGACCCGAGGCCGCTAGTTGCGGCGACGTCAATAGATGGCGTCTGGTTTTAGACTTCTGCTTTGATGGGAGCGGCGACCCTTGTCTCTTTAGATCAATTTCTTCTGGCAAGATTTCCGTCTATAAATATATATTAGTCTACACTTCCACTTGTTGCGTCACATCCTGGTGTGAGTTTTTTTTTCTCTGAGAATTTTTCTATAATTTATAATAAATTTGTAAAATCCTCACAATGAACATATTTCTGTTGAGACTAATGAGAATTTGTATAATTTCAATTGAGGCAGATTAGAAAAGAATTCTACCTACTATAAAAACATCAAACGCTTATTAATTGGTTTTCGCTGAAAAAGGAAATTACAACTTTAGCAAGTATTCTTTTTTTGTACAAGAATTTCCCTGTTCACTCCCTGCCTGGGTTTGAAGTTCAAGCTGTCATAATAAATTTCAAATTAGTTCGAAAGCACTAAGGCGTTTTCTCTCCCCCCATGTTTATAACACAACTACTTTAAATTGACTTATTTAAATTAAAATATTTCCAATCGTGTTATGATGAGCAGCAGAGCTAGTATTTAATGCTCTGTCGATTTCACCATAAATACCAGCAAATATCTTGGCAACGATCTAAACAGAAAAGAGTAACCAGTCTTGAACCCCATAGGGGAACATTATTTTTTAATGGGCTCCTCTGGTCCTATTGTCCTTCCTGGACATAATTAAGCCTGTTCTCAGTCCAAGTAGCCCCAACCAACTGCCCAGCTGATGATCCAAAACAGAACAACACAGCCATTTTCCTTCACAGCTCTCAAAGTATAAAACATCGATTCTGACTGGACCTGTTTTCGCCAGTTTAGTAATAAGGACAGAAGAAGTTTGTTTAATGTGTAAAAGAAACGTTCATGCCTTAATGTTTTTCCTATATATAAATGGTGCCTAATTACTTTATATTAATTCAAAGAGTCTTCAGCTCTAGCGTATTCTCGGTCTGGCCTAGTCAGCATCCATAAAGATGCAAAAAAAGGGGTTTGTTGTGCAATGATTAGATGATTCTCTGTGATGTTAAGAGTTTGCGGTGCGTCAATAGACAGACCATATGCAAAGAGGAAGCAGCGGTTTGAGGCCAATTTGATGGCCGTTTCGCACTCTGCCCCATCATTCAATGGTATATGATCTGATATTCCTTATTTTGAGAAAGTTAAAGCCAGGTTCAACTTTTTACAACTCAGTAGCTCCAAAAAAAAAAACCTATATGTTGTTAATAGCTTGCAGGATGAACTGTTGTACTTGTTTCGCGATTTTTTTCTATAAAAGATCCCATTCAGCACTATTTAAAATATTAATGTCTAATACAGGTGGAAAGCAAAGGTAAAGCTTGGCCTCCTAACCTCTGCCCATCCTGGATACTTTTACCTAGTTTTGGCATGTAGTGAGAATCGCCAAAGGAAGGTAGCTGTACACGCAGATCACACTTACTGGCTAGAAGAAAGTCCACTAAATCCAGTATACTGGACAAGAATTAAGTTTTAAAGTCTGAGACTTCTACCTTACTAGAATGATATTTCTCAAACCCCCAAAAATTACTACACTAAATCATAAATATATTTATGCATTAATTAATTCAACAACTCTCTCTCTCATCTAACTTACCAATTACCATAAATTTTACCACTCGCAAACCTCATGAATATCAAGAATCAATGCTAAAATTCGCACAACCCCAATTTACTCCATATTGTCTTACATCGACTTCAACCACTTCAGAGTCATGAAAAACCTACCCAAATGCAAACATTACAGGCTCTCCATACTGAATAATTCCTTCTGACAAGATCCACGAAGTTGTAAAAAAGTGTCAATCTGGTTATTGCTGGCGCCCTCGACTTAACTTGCCCTTGATAGGTGAGAAACACAGATAGGACTTTGAGTACTGAGAATTTCTCATAGATTATTTTACTTTTATTTTAAAATCTATTATTTGTTTTGATTTTTTATATCTTTATATTCACTGTGTCAACTTATACCAACCTCTCTTTGAAATATTCCATGTTTATGCTTTTCCTTCAGCACTGAACTCGCTGCATTACACCTGTTAAAATCGTGATGTTTTTATAGATTTTTCTTTGCTGTTAACTTAAAAAATATTTCCAGATCTCTACATGTTCAAATATTTGGGCGCCAGTGGCTGCAGAAAGCAAGACCACAAATTTATTCACCTATGGCACATGTAGAGACCTAAAGTTGTGCTGGCTAGCAATAAATGTTGAGGGGGAAATTAACCAATCCTTTCTGGTTAAACATTTTATTATAGACCAATAAAATAATTTTTGAATATACATCAGAAGACAGATAAAAACAAAAAACAAAAATACCTAAATAATATTATTGTGTTCCCGTTTTTAGACATATGGGAATGGAGCATGTAAGATGTGACTTAGAAAAATTTCCTCATTAAGATATACAAGTGTGACATAGAAATAGACAAATATAGGACTTAAACAGCTAAGGTTATACTTGAGGAGATAGAATATCAGATAATATATAGGGTACAGAAGGATTTGAGGACTACGCAACCCCAAGTAAGAACTTTCTTCCATGCCAGGCATGGGAGGGATCCCCCAAAGGGGGCTCAGATCGGGGAGGACCGTTGACAGGTTCCGTCCTGGAATGTATAGTGCGTCGGGTGTCCCGGGGACTAACAAGGTCTATGGAATGTGAAGTTCCAACGTCCACCCCCCCCCTTCCTTTTTCTTCTACGAAAGAGAGATAATGGGGGGCCCCCTCTCGGGTTTCAACTATCTTTTTAAGAGACTTCTGGAATAATGTCCTTTCTTGACTTTATCCTCGAAATCTAGTACGACTTATTCCTTTACTATTCTCCCTCAATACACTTGTCTAGCACCAATCTCTTCTAGAATTATCCATAGTCATTTTGTGGCATATACTGTGCAACACACATCCATGAAATCATTATTAAATTAGATAATCTATAAAAGACACCTTCTGGAGATTTAGCAACCCATTGAAGACGCTGGGAACTATTTCAGAGAGGGAAATTATAGCAATAGATCTCTATAATTTCTACAGGTCAATTGTAAATAGATTCATACACAAAAGATATAGTGCGGAAAGTTTAGGACAGATGTGTAAAGAGATCCCCCATTAAACTAAGGCTCACGTGTACTTGGGAAAAAGGAGGGGAATATTGAATTATTCTCGTTCCTACATTAAATTAAATAATCTATAAAATAATGGTCGGCTCTCCCATCAAAATAGACGTTGGAATTGATCGCCGTCTATTGGCCGCCTCTACAGACCAACGGACTCGGGTCAGTGACAAGCCCATATAATTTCAAATTCTCTGGGATCATCCAACAACTTTAAGGGATCTCAGATAAAGACGAGCATGTTATTATTAGAAACTACTAGCGGACCCGCCCGGCTTCGCCCGGGTTTTACCCGAGTAAAAGTTTGTCTAACGAATCTCTCGATAAAGTGAACATTTTTTTCCCGGTCCCTTGAAAAATACTCGATAAGTTGAATAAAATCAATATTAATTGGTTCCCTCGGTAATTGGAAGTTAAAGGAATAGTATCTTGCCGTGGAATTGTATCATTATTCTTGTATGGATGTACCCGGCTTCGCCCGGGTTTTACCCGAGTAAAGGTTTGTTTAACGAATATCTCGATAAAGTGAACATTTTTTCCCGGTCCCTTGAAAAATACTCGATAAGTTGAATAAAATCAATATTAATTGGTTCCCTCGGTAATTGGAAGTTAAAGGAATAGTATCTTGCCTTGGAATTGCATCATTATTCTTGTATGGATGTACCCGGCTTCGCCCGGGTTTTACCCGAGTAAAGGTTTGTTTAACGAATCTCTCGATAAAGTGAACATTTTTTCCCGGTCCCTTGAAAAAAAACTCGATAAGTAGAATAAAATCAATATTAATTGGTTCCCTCGGTAATTGGAGTTAAAGGAATAGTATCTTGCCTTTGAATTGTATCATTATTCTTGTCTCAAATAAATTGCCGTGTCATCCTGAATTTTGTCTTTCCTAATTTTCTACATTACAAAATCATCGTATCATCATGATAATATTTAGAGCAGATTGTTGAATTATAACAGATAAATTAGAATAATTATCTTGATTATTTCTAGGCGAAAAGTTATTTCAAAAATTTTATTTGCTAGAAACCTTCCCAGTACTATACTAAATAACTTCCCAAAGTTTCATGGCGATCCAATGAGTGGTTTGGTCAGGCATAAAGGACAAACAAACAGACATACATTCATTTTTATATATATAGATAGATGAAAAAATACTCGATAAGTAGAATAAAATCAATATTAATTGGTTCCCTCGGTAATTGGAAGTTAAAGGAATAGTATCTTGCCTTTGAATTGTATCATTATTCTTGTCTCAAATAAATTGCCGTGTCATCCTGAATTTTGTCTTTCCTAATTTTCTACATTACAAAATCATCGTATCATCATGATAATATTTAGAGCAGATTGTTGAATTATAACAGATAAATTAGAATAATTATCTTGATTATTTCTAGGCGAAAAGTTATTTCAAAAATTTTATTTGCTAGAAACCTTCCCAGTACTATACTAAATAACTTCCCAAAGTTTCATGGCGATCCAATGAGTGGTTTGGTCAGGCATAAAGGACAAACAAACAGACATACATTTATTTATATATATATATATAGATAGATAGATAGATATTAACAGTAATTAAACGTAACAGTAAGAAAATGTTGATTTTAAAATATTTTAATTTTAAAATATTTTAATTTTTTCATATTTTAAATATGTAAATAGAGTCTCTTAAGAAAGACCACCTAAAAACATGAATCAACTTGTTTCTCCTGTTGGTGGTCTCTCATTGAAGATTCTAATTGCTATTAAAGAATCTCTAATAGACCTTTAATAAGAGACTGCCTCTTGGAGAGAGGGTGTAGCTACGAAATGGATATTCCCGGCTTCGCCCGGATTTTACCCGAGTAAAGGTTTGTCTAACGAATCTCTCGATAAAGTGAACATTTTTTCCCGGTCCCTTGAAAAATACTCGATAAGTTGAATAAAATCATTATTAATTGGTTCCCTCCGTAATTGGAAGTTAAAGGAATAGTATCTTGCCTTGGAATTGTATCATTATTCTTGTCTCAAATAAATTGCCGTGTCATCCTGAATTTTGTCTTTCCTAATTTTCTACATTACAAAATCATCGTATCATCATGATAATATTTAGAGCAGATTGTTGAATTATAACAGATAAATTAGAATATTTATCTTGATTATATCTAGGCGAAAAGTTATTTCAAAAATTTATTTGCTAGAAACCTTCCCAGTACTATACTAAATAACTTCCCAAAGTTTCATGGCGATCCAATGAGTGGTTTGGTCAGGCATAAAGGACAAACAGACATACATTTATTTTTATATATATAGATAGATAGATAGATATTAACAGTAATTAAACGTAACAGTAAGAAAATGTTGATTTTAAAATATTTTAATTTTTTCATATTTTAAATATGTAAATAGAGTCTCTTAAGAAAGACCACCTAAAAACATGAATCAACTTGTTTCTCCTGTTGGTGGTCTCTCATTGAAGATTCTAATTGCTATTAAAGAATCTCTAATAGACCTTTAATAAGAGACTGCCTCTTGGAGAGACGGTGTAGTTACGAAATGGATATTCCCGGCTTCGCCCGGATTTTACCCGAGTAAAGGTTTGTCTAACGAATCTCTCGATAAAGTGAACATTTTTTCCCGGTCCCTTGAAAAATACTCGATAAGTTGAATAAAATCATTATTAATTGGTTCCCTCCGTAATTGGAAGTTAAAGGAATAGTATCTTGCCTTGGAATTGTATCATTATTCTTGTCTCAAATAAATTGCCGTGTCATCCTGAATTTTGTCTTTCCTAATTTTCTACATTACAAAATCATCGTATCATCATGATAATTTTTAGAGCAGATTGTTGAATTATAACATATAAATTAGAATATTTATCTTGATTATATCTAGGCGAAAAGTTATTTCAAAAATTTTATTTGCTAGAAACCTTCCCAGTACTATACTAAATAACTTCCCAAAGTTTCATGGCGATCCAATGAGTGGTTTGGTCAGGCATAAAGGACAAACAGACATACATTCATTTTTATATATATAAGATAGATAAACCTGAATATAGGACCAAATTAACATTTTTATATAGAAGTATAATATGTTGAAAATATTATTTCAAAATTAGATATCAGGGAGCACCAGGTTCAGAATTTAATAGTAATAATGTGATTAAACATGCAGGTACATTTTTAATCCCGATTTTTATAACAAAGACTCAACAAATGTGTTGAATTAGGTTACTATCTGGATGTATGGAAAGGACTCTATTTGTAAAGATTATACCAAAATCTAACAAATAAGCTATAAAACAAGCAAGACTATAGACTTATACCATTGACATTAGCATTTGTAATATATTTAAAACAAAAGGGTTTCAATAATATCATGAAGGGGAACAAAACCAATGAGTATAAGGCAACATGGGTCTTTACTAAAATTAAATCAACGAATAGTATAATGGTAAATATGATGGAAAAACACACTGAAACACAGACAGGAGAACTAACTATTTTGATCACAGTGGTTAAGACAGGCACTTTCGACAATGCGTGTTGGTCAGGAATTATTAGAAGACTTGATTTTTAGTAATATTCCCTCCAAATAGGTAAGAATCATACAACATTTCATTTTAAATAGTGAAAGAAGGGCAAATCCCTCATATGGAAATATAAATATTACTAAAATCTGACAAAGAGATACCCTCAAGGTAGCCCTAATAAAGTCATATTTGCATCTATTACTGTATTAAAATATCACTGCAGAGGTACAGTACACAACTCCATTCCATCAGAATCGGTAGTTCTATATTCCAATACAATCTGTAACAGTAATAAGATGTGGGGGTAGTACCATAAAACAAAAGAATGAAATATGTATGAGGGGAAACAAAATTCTGCATATATGTTATACACTAGATATTTATTCAGATTAAATACAGTTTTGGGAACATTTCTATACTAGCGAGATATGCTATTTACATAATGATCTAGATAGAGATGACTTGAAGTTACAAATTTGCCTTTATAAAGGGGAAAGCCTAGATCCCTATCTATTCTGGCGGGACAAAATATAAGAACCCTATCATTCCTTTTTAAGTTACTTAAAGCCCTTTAGGGCCCATGCGAAATCTGAGTTAGTTTCTGCTCGAAAAAGGGGGGTGCTAAGCCATAATGGCGAGGGGCTTACCTTCTCTCGAAAGCGCCAGCAAGGTCTGGTCTCCTCCTTTCTGCGTCTCAAGCCCGACTGTCGACTCTGGTTGAATCTCCCCGAATCTCCTTTTTAGCGAAGAAAAACCCTCTTTTATCCTTGCCTCTCTCCATTTTCATTCGCTACCCTCGCCAAAGTTTCTATTGGTTGGCATTTTCATTCGTCGAAAGCAAACACGCACGTGATCATGACCACGCCTCCAATTTACAGTGTTGCCGCGAGAGAAAGAGAAAAAAAAAACATTGTATATTGAAAAACAAATTAATTCCTTTAGGAAATTAAATAATATATATATTCCGAGTATTAAAAAGATTATTGATTTAAATGTTTATATGATAAATTATTTTCTTTTGGTCACCTCTATCTAAAATGAGGGGCATATATGTACATATGGTACAGCAGCTTCCAGCACGGATGTCTCTGGATGTCACTGGTGTCTTCTTCTCCACCAAGCATCAGCTTTCGGCATGGAAGTCTGGTGTCATCAAGTGTCTAGGTTTATTTGTACATGTGCTCTTTGTACATTCTTCGTCTCGGCCCTTCTGCAGCGGGCTTTGGGATACACGTCCAGGGCTGTTTCCTCCCCTGCCTTGACCTTTAGAGCATCGTCGGCCATCGTTGGGAGTTGTCCACCTAGGCAACAAACACTTCGGCGAGACACTGCGTATATATTTATATGATGTAAATGTTTACATCTTTGTTGGGTCTTGTTTGGTGGAAAATCTGACCCAACAATATTACGCATATAAGATTTTTAAAAAGGTTAAAAAACTATATAAGGTTAAAATAGGGAGGAGTTTAATTAATATATATAGTCACGACCGTCTGTCGTGGCCTCTGTCACGGATAATATACAGTTATCATCGTCATGCGTTCTTAATTCTGTCACCGTTTGCTTTTGGTTCAGTGGTAGAATGCTCGCGGGCGCCCTCCCGGCCGATGCATTTTTTTTTTTACAATTTTTAAAACTCATTTATATATTATACAAGAATGACATCCACGGCGCCAATTTATAATTGTAACGAATAGTATTTGAATAAAAGCATTTAATTGGGTAAACCCCCCCCCCCCCCCGGCGTTGTAGATTATAAACACAAGGTAATAAGACCACATCCATGATAAGGTACAGTTTGGATTATAGATTATAAACACAAGGTAATAAGACCACATCCATGATAAGGTACAATTTGGATTATAGATTATAAACACAAGGTAATAAGACAACATCCATGATAAGGTACAGTTTGAATTAAAGATTATAAACACAAGGTAACAAGACCAGATCCATGATAAGGTACAATTTGGATTATAGATTATAAACACAAGGTAACAAGACCACATCCATGATAAGGTACAGTTTGGATTATAGATTATAAACACAAGGTAACAAGACCACATCCATGATAAGGTACAGTTTGGATTATTACTATATATAGTCACGACCGTCTTTCCTCATCGGCCGCCTCTGTCACGGATAACATACAGTTATCATCGTCATGCGTTCTTAATTCTGTCACCGTTTGCTTTTGGTTCAGTGGTAGAATTCTCGCCTGCCACGGGCGCCCGGTTCGATTCCGCCGATGCATTTTTTTTTTACAATTTTTAAAATTCATTTATATATTATACAAGAATGACATCCACGGCGCCAATTTATAATTGTAACGAATAGTATTTGAATAAAAACATTTAATCGGGTAAACCCCTGGCGTTGCCTAGGTCATTCGGCTAGTATATATATAAATATAAACTTAAAAAAGAAAAAAAGGTCTATCATGCCAAAATCCCATATCTCCCCACCTACCTCTGGATCCATCCACCCAAGTCCAGGATTCGAAAAAGGAAGGCCAGGCCAGCGGCCTGCGCTTTCAGCAACTCCCAGTCCTCAGCTTCTCTCTCTCTCTCTCTCAGGGGAAAAAATCTAAAAACTATCATTAATGTAAATATCCCGCTTCCTTGCCCCCAGTGTTGCTGGACTCACCCCCCCCCCCCCCCCCCAAGCTATCATCACCCTTCTCTCTCAGTGAAAAAAAAAGTATCTTCAAAAATATATATATAATTAATATTGTAGGATCTGAGTATCTTGGAATCAGCTTGGGAAAGGTTCAGGGCTCGTGGTGGAGCTGGTGTTCTGCCTGAAGATGGTGATTTTAACACCCACCATGGGTCTATGGCTTGCCCATAGGCATGCTGGAACCTGGCTTGGTACTGGTGGAGTCAAGTCAAGCACCATAGGTCAGTGGCTTGACTACAGTGAAGGGGTGTCTATGTCTATCTTGGACTCTGGCTTGGTGTTGTCAATGCCAAAGGTGGCCTCAGGCTCCATCTCTACACCTCAAAATCACTGAGGTTTGCGGCTTAGATGGACAAACGTGGGACATGGTTAGGTTAGGTGGGGTTCTGGGTGATTTTGGCATACTATGGTCACGAAGTGTCCTAACACACTTATAAAAAATAATATGGTCCATTTATTAAAAGCTCATTTTCTCATGTTTGCTTTTTGAAATTTCCTACAGCTGTAAGTTCCCTACTCACTTTTACAACATCATCTTAGTATTCTAAAACTCTTGTAGTTATTTTTCCTTTTGATCTGTTTGGCTTTATATTGATTGGTTAATTCTGATTCTAAGTTTTGTGTTTATTTAACTTTTTTTCAGTTAATCTCTAAATGATATTTATTTTTAAACTTTTAAGGATTTTTTTTATATTTAGGAAAATAAATGACTTTTGTCTTTCATTTAATTTTAAAGTTGCCTCCATTACCTTTGAAGTTTTTAACAGGGGCTAGCAATGGTAATTTGTAGACACCTACTTGAAATATCTACCACTTGCAGTAACAATGGAGAGTAATACAAGATAACACAAGACCAAATACAAATAAATAAACTATTTGTTACTTTTCTGTAAATATGCGCCAAAATCACTTTTATTTCAATATTTTTTATAGTTACCTTGTGCTTTTAATTTTAATTCGATTTATACCTTAAAAAATTTAGGCTGGATTTTATAAAAAATATGTAAAACAAATGCACCTTTCTTCCTCTCTTGGCTTACATATGCGCGCTCAGTGAACAAATAAGAAAAATTTTAGAGAGTTTGAATAAAAAAAACGTTTATCAGGTAGCAGACGCTTTTCTATTTCCCAAAAAAAGTTGGCAGATTTTTAAAATTTTATTATAATTAAACATTTCTATCAATTCCAAACAAAACTACCCTTCATATTGCGACATATTTATAAAATGTGAAAAAATAGTACAAATGTGACATTATAAAAGTTATTAAGAAAATATTGATGTAAAATGGATTATTTGTATCATGTACATAGATGTTTTATCAAGGATTGTCATTGCTAAGTCAGAATAGCTAGCTAATCCCGTGCATAAAAAAAAGGATGAGTAAATAGGCGAATGTACCACGTACTTTTAAAGCGAAAATGCACTTGAGGATTAAGCCTTTACTGAGAGAAAAAAGCAAAATATTGAAAAACTTGAAAAAAGTACCATTATAAATTAAAAAAAAAAAATTCAATAGCTTAAAATATTTTTAAAATATATTTTTAAATATTTTTTTAATAGATGCAATTTATTTATTCTTTAACTTCAGTAATCATTTGATTTTTAAAAAGGTGTAAACAATTTGGAAACACTTGAATTTCCTATAGCAGAAGACTTATTTTTAAAATTTATTCATCAAGTTTTTTTCACCTGAGTTTTCGAGTTATTGGTCTTGTAATTTTTTTCTGAGCGCCAAATTTTAACCTCTTTAAAAACGATCATTTTTAAATCAAAGGTATGTCTTTTTTTTCTGTTCGCAAAACAACTTTTTGACTCTAGTTATTAATATTTTTTTATTGTTTCAAGCGAAAGATAAAGGAGTTGAATTTGTAAAATTATATATTCAGTATATAGAACCTCTCCATAAAGTTTCAGAGCAACTGACCTTTAAGGAGATTTGCTAAATAGTCAAAATCAAATTTTCTCGATGAAACTTTCCTTTGTTAAGAGATGGTCTCAAGCCTGAGTGTCCTCTCATGAAGGTTCTTCAGTATTTGGGACACTGGAAGTGTAACATCTAAAAGGCAATTATTCCAATTAAGTGGATGTAGATGTTCCCTAAGGTAGGCAGTTAACAGTTTGATTATAAATGAACATTATTCACGGGTAGGTAGATTTTAAGATAAGCAAGGTGTGCTCATTTCTGATTGACCGATGGAAGAACTTGCCAGTTAGAATGGCTTCTTGGCAGGGAAATTGACAACCTCTCTCCTATCATATAATTGATAATATTTGAAGAGAAGAGAGAAAATACTGTACCACATAATATGTATATATATATGTGATAATTTATAAATTAATATTATAATTTATGATATTGATAATTTATAGATTCCAATAAAAATTATACCACATGAAATACCAACAAAAAAAAAGATGACAGAAGTGGCTGACAATGAGAAAAAAGTTGTGTATTTAAATGCTTAACTGAGGGTGTCACTATTTATCTGGGTCAAAATCAGTCTTTATATCCCAGGATGACAGCAACACCTCTTTTGCCTTATCTTGCTATCCCTTGAGAAAAACAGGACAGTTTGTTCTTAGTTCCCATGTGTAGTGAGCGGACACACCCATTTCCTCCGTTGCCAGCTACGACGTCTAATTTGGAGTTCTCTCTTTTTTGCTCCTGTGGGCTGCAACACATCAATGACCACAACTGCCCACCACACATATATACAGTAAAACCCCTCTATAGTGAACCCCAATGGGACAGAGCTTTTGGTTCACTATAGCCACGGTTCACTATAGCCACGGTTTGGCTATTTTTTTTTACTTTTCAAAAATTTTAGATCGTATAATTAAAAAACAGCCATACACACAAGAAGAGGCTGCCTCTTAATAGTGGTCACTTTATTTTAATTCCCTTAATTGACTAATTTCCTTATATTAATACTGAATAATAATAGAAATCATTAGATAATAGGTTCTTCTTATGATTAACATACATGTACCTCTATGTCTAAGTTAAAAATCAAGACAAATCCTAGGCAAAGTTTTATTAAATATATATTCAAAGATATGAAATGATTTTAAAACATCATTATCACATTATATAATACAATTTTTACTTGAAAAAAATGGCTCTAATACCTTGTTGTTTCAAAGCATTCTTCCAAGCATTGCACCATTCAAATAAAGTTAGTGTTTTTCTTCCCTTTCATGTTTCCCCATATTCTTCTAGGTCTAGATTTCGTTTTTTTTTTAACCTGCCATGCAAAACATTGCTGACTTTAAAATCACCATAGTTAATGGCATAAAAATAATTTTTGTTTCATCACGGGACCGTTTATTTGGACTTTTTTTTTTTTTAAGTTCTAAAACGTACGATCGCGATCGCGGCAAAAGTTGAAGTTGATTCCTCTTTGTAACAATTTTTAATAACTTTATATTTTATCTTTTATAATAGAAAAGTTATATTCTCTTATTTTAATATTTCTTAACATTTTGCCTATGTTGTTTCACTTTGAAAAGTTCTGAAAATGGCCTTTTTTTTTTTAAATGAAATAATGCTTTTGTTTTTAAAATGCCTTTGTTTTCTTCATTTTGGAAGCCATTTGCATTTTTTATATTTCAAATTTAATGGATGCAAAGATATTCTAATTAATAAAAAGTATAATGTGTAAAAATTTATACAACATACAGCAAAAATAAAGTGCAAAAATCAAACTAACAATGCCGCTAAATTTATTGTTTTGAAATCGCGATCCGCGAGCTTTAAACATGCTCAAAATTTTGTTTTTTAATTTTTTTTTTTAAATTACAATTCTAAGTTCGTTATAAGCATAGTATTTTTAATAGATTTTATCATTTTGGGACCAAAATTGGGTTCGTTATAGCGATAGTTCGCTAGTTTGAAAAGTGAAAAGTTCGTTATAGCGATGGTAATTTTAATGGAATGGAATGCGGATTTTCGATGGGTTCGTTATAAGGGAAGGTTCGTTATAGCCATGGTTCGTCTTAGCGGGGTTTTACTGTATATACATTCACTCTCTTTCATAGATAAAATAATAATCTATAATATCTATCTACTAGCCGAATGACCCGGGCAACGCCGGGGTTTACCCGATTAAATGTTTTATTCAAATACTATTCGTTACATCAATGTTTGTATGTTTGTTTGTTTGTATGTCCGGTATACAAATTCACAGTAGTTCACTAATTCAAACCAAAATTTCCATACATAGGTAAAAAAATACGGGGAAGACGATAGGCTATTTAAAAAATATATATATAAATCAATTATTAAAACTATATATTCAAATTATTCTACTTAGCTCACGAACAGCGCCCTCTATCAAAGATTAGATTAAATTATGCTGATGCAAACAAATAGATAATGCTAATAACAAACAATTATTTAAAAAAAATCTTATCTAAATATATATCACTCGGGTAGATATGCACACGGGTCAATCCCGGGGCGAAGCCCGGGTCACCCGTCTAGTTATATATAATTATTAGCTGTATATATACTGAAAGCAATATTTAAATCAAAGATACAATTCTTTCATTGGCCTTGTAGAATGAGAGTGATGTATACGTGCTAGTATGTTTTAGTAAAAACACAAACATCCTCGATATTTCCACTGTTGTCTCATGCTGGAAATAGGGTGTCCAGGAGTTCATTTGGGATTAAAGCCCCTTCCTGTTTAAGAGCAGTTGTCCTGGGTGGTTCTTGGCGAGGGTATACAGGCTGATACCCTCCTCCACAGATAGTCCCAAGCATGCTCTATAGGATTGAGGTGGGGGGACCTCACCGGCCATTCCATTCTTTACGTGTCTTCAGATTCCAGTTATTCATTGTCATCCATAAACATGAAATCCGGGCCAACAGCCTCATGGAAAACCCAGACATAAGGTTCTAGGATCTTGTCCCAGTATTGCTGGGCATTCAGTCCCGCCGTCAAACACATGGAGGGGCGTGCAGCCATTTGACATGATCTCTGCCCAGACCATCACTGCATAGGCATCCTTTTTGACGATGTTTGAGGTGTGGTAATGTGTTCCCCTTTCTCTACAGATGTAGAAGTGTTGGGAATTATAATTCAGGTTGAACCTGGATTTGTCTGAGAACAGAACCTGACTCCATTGGTCATGGTCCCAGTTGACATGTTTTCAGTATCATGCAAGGCGGCGCCTCTTCTGAAATGGAGTCAAAGTGATGCGTATCGCAGGCTTTATAGTGGGCCTTACATTTTAAGCCATTAGAGATGGTTTTCTGGGATACAATTCTGCCAGTGGCCCTGGCAAACTCCAGGGAGAATTGGTGGGCTGACATCTTCTGTAAACACTTGGCTGTTAGAGCCAGGGATCTGTCGCTACTCAGGTTGTCACCTTGGGACGGCCCTCAGCTTTCTTCAGCGACAAGTCCCAGTAGTTTGTAATTGGTTCCAGAGACAGGATATTACACTTTCAGACCTGTCAAACAAGCTTGGCGACTTCCCGCTATGGTTCTCCCATTTTGATCCTCCTGATCGTTCTTCCTCGTGATATGTCATCCAGATGGTGCCTTGTAGAGATTGATTACTTTATCCTTGGTAAGGTATCAAGTAGGAATAGAATAATTGTGCTCTAATGCCAGCAATCTTCTTTTCTAGTGTGACACATGATAAGGCACAATTTGGATTATAGATTACTAGCGGACCTACCCGGCTTCGCCTGGGTTTTACCCGAGTAAAGGTTTGTCTAATGAATCTCTTGATAAAGTGAACATTTTTTCCCGGTCCCTTGAAAAATACTCTATAAGTTGAATAAAATCAATATTAATTGGTTCCCTCGGTAATTGGAAGTTAAAGGAATAGTATCTTGCCTTGGAATTGTATCATTATTCTTGTATGGACGTACCCGGCTTCGCCCGGGTTTTACCCGAGTAAAGGTTTGTCTAACGAATCTCTTGATAAAGTGAACATTTTTTCCCGGTCCCTTTAAAAATACTCGATAAGTTTAATAAAATCAATATTAATTGGTTCCCTCGGTAATTGGAAGTTAAAGGAATAGTATCTTGCCTTGGAATTGTATCATTATTCTTGTATGGACGTACCTGGCTTTGCCCGGGTTTTACCCGAGTAAAGGTTTGTCTAACGAATCTCTCGATAAAGTGAACATTTTTTCCCGGTTCCTTGAAAAATACTCTATAAGTTGAATAAAATCAATATTAATTGGTTCCCTCGGTAATTGGAAGTTAAAGGAATAGTATCTTGCCTTGGAATTGTATCATTATTCTTGCATGGACGTACCCGGCTTCGCCCGGGTTTTACCCGAGTAAAGGTTTGTCTAACGAATCTCTCGATAAAGTGAACATTTTTTCCCGGTCCCTTTAAAAATACTCGATAAGTTGAATAAAATCAATATTAATTGATTCCCTCGGTAATTGGAAGTTAAAGGAATAGTATCTTGCCTTGGAATTGTATCATTATTCTTGTCTCAAATAAATTGCCGTGTCATCCTGAATTTTGTCTTTCCTAATTTTCTACATTACAAAATTATCGTATCATCATGATAATATTTAGAGCAGATTGTTGAATTATAACAGATAAATTAGAATATTTATCTTGATTATTTTTAGGCGAAAAGTTATTTCAAAAATTTTATTTGCTAGAAACCTTCCCAGTACTATACTAAATAACTTCCCAAAGTTTCATGGTGTTCCAATGAGTGGTTTGGTCAGGCATAAAGGACAGACAGATACACATACATTCATTTTTATATATATAGATAAACACAAGGTAATAAGACCAAATCCAAATAAATAAATAGTGTGTAACGTTTCGGTAACAGCGTTGTTACCGAAACATCACACACTATTTATTTATTTGGTCTTATTACCTTGTGTTTAGTGTGACACATGTTCAACCCTAATCACTTGATTATATGTAAATTTTTTTAAAAAGGAGAATGTTCAAATTTACATATATGCAGTGTTGGGCATTAAAAAATTATTTTTCAATTAAATTGAAGTGCAATTAATAATTAATTAATTGTTAATTGTAAAAATACAATTAACAATTGATTAATTGTTAATTGTGAAAATTACAATTGACAATTAATCAATTGTTAATCTTTAATAAATCATTTTAATTAATATTTGCCCAACACTGCCTGAGATAAAAAGTGTTTTTATTAAATACAACACACCTTTACCATCGTCAGCTGCAGTTGAACGCCTTTTTTCTTTTGCGACAATGACAAATCTGCCAAAGAGTCACAAATTGTTGGACAGCATGTTCGAGAAGAGAGTGGTACTGAAATGCAGTGTTGGGCATTAAAAAATTATTTTTCAATTAAATTGAAGTGCAATTAACAATTAATTAATTGTTAATTAGAAAAGTGCAATTAACAATTAATTAATTGTTAATTGTATGAATACAATTAACAATTGATTAATTGTTAATTGTGAAAATTACAATTAACAATTAATCAATTGTTAATCTTTAATAAATCATTTTAATTAATATTTGCCCAACACTGCATATATGGGAAATCCACTATTATATAAGCAAATAAGAAGTAGATTATGTTTAAAATATGAAACTTCCATAAGTTTTGTCCATGAGTGTATATATACAAAATGAGTGTATAATGCAAAATTTCAAGAGAATGATATATTTATGTGCAAAAATAGGCACCTCTCCCTTTAAAAGTGCATTAAAATAATGTATTTTGTTTGTCACATGGAGTCAATGTGTCATAAAATTGGTCTAACACTTTAAAGACCTTATTGGCATATTGACAGATTTCAAAACTCCTCTTGTAGGATGTGTTATGAAACCAAAACTGCCCTGTAATGAGGAAGGCCATAGCCTGAAGCCATAGTATACAGGTCATTGCCTTTTGTCCACATTTGCCAAAGCTGATGTTTATGGCTTTTATCAGCACCTGTGCTCAGGGTTGATAAACAAATTGCATTGTTTTAATACATTTTTAAAGGGAAAGAGAGGTGTTTATGTACCATTTGCTTTATGCCAATTTACTGGTTACATTCAGTTGAAACTCTTTATAGCAACATTTGGAACAGACACTTTTTCTTATAACTATGTTGTCATATAGATGGAAATTTTGCCGGGAGGATATTGATTTAAAGAGACAAAGGTCGCCTCTCCCGTCAAAACTAGACGCCATCTATTGATCGTCACCGCAAACGGTCAATAGATGGCGTCTAGTTTTGACGTCTATTTTGACGGGAGAGGCGACCTTTGTCTCTTCAAATCAATATCCTCCCGGCAAAATTTCCATCTATATTTTAGCCATAGATTTGGCCCAGCCACTTTGCCAGCTAAACACCTCTTTGGCAGATTGTCAAGATTCCATTAGATCCCGTGTGGATCTTATGGAATAAAGTCCGCCCTAGACTGACGAGGGCCATTAGCCCGAAACCATGGTCTCTAGGTGGACGCTTTTCAGTTTGCCAAAGCTGGTGTTGTGGCTTTGTCACCGACCCGAGACCGCTAGTTTGCGGTGACGGTCAATAGATGGCGTCTAGTTTTGAGGTCTATGTTGTCATATTAAAGAAATTGTGAGTTTAGAATTAGGATGTTATAATAAAGGAAGTTGATGTAACAAGGTCCAATTGTCAGTTATATACAGTAGAACCTCTCTCTAAAGGACAGCATCTAGCTGCAGAGTGAAAGTGTCCTTTAAAGGAAAGTTTTCACTTACCAGATAACAACTAATTGGTAAAATTGATCATTTTGGTGAAGAAAACTGTCCTTTGTATAAAGATATCCTCTAGCAGGAGTGTTATTTCATGGAGGTTGTTCTACTGTAGCGGGATAGGATCATTTTTATACAGTTAAACCTGTCTATAGCGCCCCCTCTAAATAGCGCCTCCCTCTCTATAGTGCCAGATTTTAAATACGTAGTACGATGCGATTTACATTAAAAGTGACCTGTCTATAGTACCCTTTCTCTATAGCACCCTATTTTGGTGAGTCCCAAGAGCTATAGACAGGTTTAACTGTATATTTTTTTTTATATAAATCCTTGTTCAAAATAGTTTGTGTAAATAAAAAGTGTTTACATACCAAAGGTAAAATTTGCATTATAAAGATAAGAAAAATTACTATAAAATGAGGAAATTTATGGAATAATAAATGAAAGGAATCAAAGGAATGGGAATAATGGCTCGATGCTTTTTAACTTATTAAAAATAATCTTCACAGGTAATGAGAGATTGGTGGCCATGAACATGAAAGAAAGTTGGTACAAGCACAAAATTTACGTAGGTTCAAATATATGATTGATTATATTCAGTAGAGTAGAACCACCACATGAGAGGTCACCTCTCTATAAAAGATACTTTGGTTAGATGATGTGCTTTACAGAAAGGGTCTGTTTTATGTGAGGAAGCCGAGGGGAGTCAAAGAAGAAGTAAATTTAGGTTAAAATCTCTTGTTTATACAATTGATAATGAATTCCTTGAATAACTTGTCTGGTTGTCAGTTCTTTAGGGTTGTTAGTAAGTTACCTGTAGGGAAATCCATTTAGAACTTGATAAGGCACACAATTTGGATTATAAACACAAGGTAATAAATCCAAATATGTAAATAAATAGTGTGTGATATTTCGGTGTTGTTAGCATCTTCAGACAAAAGTACTATTACCTTGTGTTTATAGAGAAGAACTTATTGTAGTGAAGCACAAAACTAAGAATTTACATTATTAGTGAATTATGCAAACACAAATGTGTCTCCACCAGTCACAATATAACCTCTTTAATTCAACTCAATATAATTCAATATTTACTTCAACCAATTTGTTCAATTACCAATCAGCCTTACTACTATAATTTAACCAATTATATTTCAACATCAACTTTATTTCAACTGAAAATTATCATATCTTGAATTAAAGAAGTTGGATTGTATATGGACACAGTATAAACACAAGGTAATAAGACCAAATCCAAATAAATAAATAGTGTGACGTTTCGGTAACAGCGTTGTTACCATCTTCAGACAAAAGTACTGAATGAGAGAATTTTACCACAACATGCTTTTAAATAGTTCCTGTTATCTCAAGTGTGTAAACAAGATAACAGATAAGAAGAAGATATTTATCTGACAAACAGATGAGATAAACACCTGATGATTATTATTCTTAGAATAATATCTTCTTCTTATCTGTTATCTTGTTTACACACTTGATAACAGGAACTATTTAAAAGCATGTTGTGGTAAAATTCTCTCATTCAGTACTTTTGTCTGAAGATGGTAACAATGCTGTTACCGAAACATCACACACAATTTATTTATTTGGTCTTATTACCTTGTGTGTTTATAATCTATAATCAAAATTGTGCCTTATCAATGGACACATTATCTTTTTTTGGTAAAAATCTGTTTAAAAATAAATAATTTCAGATAAATAAAGTTAAGCCAATTTATTGAAGGAACACCTTGTGGTAGAATATAAGAGCAAGTGAAGTGTTGAATTGTTGTGTGTGTTCAGGATAGAAAGAATCTGGTCAAGAAACATTTCAAAGCTTCCCAAATCATTTGATCACACTCTAATAAGGAAGGAATTTGGCACCTTCATTTTTAATGATCACTAAATTTGACAAGTTAAACTAACAGAGAAATGACAGGGAATTCCAGCACAAATGCTCATAACGAGAGTGCTCATCATAAGCTCTCAGACACTGGAGAAAATCTATATTCCTTTCCCAATTCTGACTACATGACAAAGTCTCAAGCCAACTTGAAAAACCATGAGTTGTTCCCTACAAAGGAAAAACAATACCTCTGTACTCAATGCAAATTTGAAGCTAATTCCTTCTCTGGATTAGCCTGCCATCATAAACTTCACCATTCTGGGAAACAGCCTTTCTTCCCCAAAGGTATAACTAAATCTGAATTGAACCAGAGCAGATATTACACCAACAAAGATCTGCCCAGTTCTAAACCCAATAGCAAGGTGAAACAGGAATCTCTTATTGAAACCAAATCAAAAAGAAAACCAGAAAATGTTCACCGCCAGAAGACTCAAGGTAATGTAGGTTCTTCTCAATCCATCTCACCATCAACAAAAGTAAAGAGAAACAGAACCACGTCCTCAGTACTGAAATGTCTGTGGGCTGCCAAGTCATTAATCTTTGAACCCATTTCCCAAACTGTCCAGTCACAAGAAACAAGTTATGTTAGTGAAACTTCCAAGTTAGCACCAAGTGATATTACTGGAGACCAATATACCTGTTTTGTTTGTAATTTAAAAGTTACATCATCAATGCTAACCAAGCATATTTACTCCCATGAAGAGAAAGGTTCAACCCATGTCCTCTGCTCTTCTCCACTTGATCAACAGGTGAAATCCCCAGAAACTGTGGGAGTCAGCTCTGGTGGGAACAGCCTTCCCAGTAATCACAAGAAGGTGGAGGAGAAATCCTGTTTTATCTGTGACTTCAAGTGTACATCCTCTTCCATCCTCTCTGAACATATCCTCTCCCATGCCAACTTCAAGCCTGCACCCATTTATGCTGTTAGTCATTCTACAGAATCCCAACATCAAACTTACAGCCTTCTAGATGACACTTCTGTTGCAACAGAAATTGTTACTGAGGAGACTCCTTCTCCACCTGTCAAAGAATCATTTAATAATTGTGAATCCTTCAAGATAGGTTCAGGTTTTTCCCAACACGGCCACACTCATCAGAAGGATATGGATGTTTCCAAGTACAATTGTGGTTCCACCCAACAGCTAGGTCTAGGAAAACCTACAGGATATTCAGGCAACTGCAGCAAGGAAAATGTTACATTGCCTACCTTGCCAACTTTACCAGAGATTTGCAACAAGGAAAATTACATTAACCTTTCCAAGAAACCACTTGAGATGGAATCAAACCCCAGACAAAAAAAATCTAAAAAGAAAAATCATTCCTGTTCTTACTGCAGTTATTCCTGTAGAAGTAAAAGCTCAATAACAATTCATGAACGGACCCATACTGGAGAGAAGCCTTTCCCATGTACCTATTGCAAGTATAGATCCAACACTAAAATTGACCTTAAGCGGCACATGTATATTCATACAGGAGAAAAACCTTACAGCTGTTCTCATTGTGAATTCAAAGCTAGAACAATTTCCTACATGGCCAAACACAAGCGTATCCATTTCAAACCTGAGTCACATATGTAAATAAGTACACATTTTATTTTTCACCTTTCGTTCAAAATTTTAAAATAAACTACCCTCCCATATGCTCCCAGAATTCTGTTAGAACATTAGCACTTTCCATTTTTGTTCAGTATTTGCCGTTAATTCTTGAGATAAGTGGCCATGCTCATTTAGGTTGGTATTTGAAAAGACAGCAAATTTTGCTCCCAGTTTAGCAAGGTTATCAGCTTGCTATACACATTTTTGATTTTGTTAACCCATTGATAATTGAATCATAGAGAAGATTGATATATATCTAATATAAAAAATATATATTTGCCTGTTTCTAAATAAGATTTTATGTATTATTATATTGACAATTGGATAATTATTTTGCCTATATTTATCCATTAACCTTTTCTCCCATCCCCCCAGCCAATGAATGCTCACTTCTGATGGAAGCATTTTCAAGTTAGAATTACAGCAATTATTTCCAGGTATATCAATTATTACCTGGAAAAATTTTGGTAGAAGTTATTAAAAAAACGAATAGTAGCACGTTATTCTTTTTAAAATATATTTTTGATAAGGCAAAACAGAATCTGGCACCATTGATATATTCCACATAACAAGTCTGAAACTTCTGTATGCTCCAGGGTTATGCACAGTTAGTAGAAACTGTGATATAATTGCATAATTCCCAAATCCAATATGTAAATAAAGAATTGACCTATTCATTAGGTTAATTTGTGATATTTAAAAACTAATTTATTTTTAAAAGCTTTTAATATATTATATATTTAAAGGTTTTGTATATATATTTTTAAATACTTTTTTTAAAGATATGCATTATATTGATATGGCACAATTTGGATTATAGATTATAAACACAAGGTAATAAGACCAAATCCAAATAAATAAATAGTGTGACGTTTCGGTAACAGCGTTGTTACCATCTTCAGACAAAAGTACTGAATGAGAAAATTTTACCACAGCATGTTTTTAAATAGTTACTGTTGCAACTTAACAGAATGGAAGAAAGAGGAAATATAAATGATATTTATATATATGCTTTTAATTATATTTGAAAAATTTTTTAATTCTAAGAATAATATTCATCATGTGTTTATCTCATCTGTTTATCAGATAAATATCTTCTTTTAATCTGTTATCTTGTTTACACACTTGATAACAGGAACTATTTAAAAACATGCTGTGGTAAAATTTTCTCATTTTAAAAAATTTTAAAAATTAAGATGGCCTCCTTTGACGACCATGCTTACGCGCGAGGCTCCCTGGATCCTCCCTCGGGCAATATGGACCCTCCTCTGGCTGGATGCAGTGACGCAGCTAAACTTAAAAAAAGCGACGCTCGATCGACGGACCCTCCTGGCACTGGGGCCGAGCTTGTGACCGCGGAGCCATTCCCAAATGGTGAGTTTCCCCGGGTTTCTCCTTCTTCTCCTGCTCCTGTAGTGCCACTTGATTCCAACCGGGCTTTTAGGGAGGGGTGGGATGAGATAAATGAGTGTTTCACTCATTCCTCCGACATCCTTATTGGGGTAATACATTCGGCCTTAAAAGCAGGACAAGGCTCAGCTCCTTCATGTACCTTTTTCAGAATGGTAAATGTTGTTTATGTTGTTCTTGTGTCTATTTGATCACGCAGAATGCAACTGAACTAAGTGTTTATTTATTAACATCTATTTTATGACATGGTTATATATCTAAGAGTGTTTACAAGTCGAGTCGGCAGTGTTGCCGGATCAATCATAACATGTTTCCTTTAACCAAAAATGAAAAAGGATTGCAGTTCTCCTAGTCTCTATAACGCAAAGGTTTTCTCACTGTTCTACCACTGCGGGTTCGCACACTAGGAGAAGTAGATGATTCTTCACCTTTCTTGGCAATGTCCTCCCTTGGATCATATGCTCTTCTGTTTTCGGAAGTGGGTCTTCCGTGATCTTGTATGTTGTCATCCATGGCTGTCCCTGCTTGAGATCCAGGAATGCTTGGACTTTGACTTGTTGGGGCAGAATCTTCTACACTGAACTTTCTCGGTCTAAGGTGAGACCTGTTCCTGCGGTATTCAGATCCACTTGGTGTTTTCACCATATATGAGCGTGGAGTTTCATGCTTTGCGGTCACTGTTGCCGGAACCCATTTTCTATGCCTTTCCTGCAACATGATGTTGTCTCCTACTTCCAAAGGTCTCAAAATTCTCTTTGGAGTTTCTGCATACTTTTGTTGATGGTCTCTCAATTTTTGATAATTCTTTGTTGTGTCAAACAGTGGTTTCAACTGTTGTCGGGTGTATGTCGAAAGAGTTCTCACAGATCTTCCCATAAGCATTTGGGTCGGAGATGGCAAGTCATACTTAGGTGTGTTGTTGAACTCCATCAAAGCCAGATTGGGATCTCTTCCTGACTTCACAGCTTTAATTATCAGTCCTTTGATGGTTTGAATTGTCCTCTCAACTTGTCCATTAGATCTTGGATATTTGGGACTGGAGGTTTGGTGTTTGAATTCATATTTCTGAGCAAAATTTTTGAATCCAGTAGAGTTAAAAGGGGGTCCATTATCCGAAACTAGAGTTCTTGGAATTCCATGAGTCCTGAAAATGGTTTTCAACTGCATGATGGTTTCGGTTTCTCTTTTGCTTGATAATTTCCGGATTTCAACAAACTTTGAGTGGTAATCGACAACCAAGATGGAACTGGTTCCACTCACCTCCATGAAATCTACAGCAATTTTTTCCCATGGAAATTCAGGGATTTCATGAGCTATTCTTGACTCCTCAGGATTCTTTCTTGAATATTCCTGACATGTTCTGCACTTTTCCACTTCATTTTCTACTTGTGTTATCATGCCGGGCCAGTAAAATGCTGATCTTGCTTTTTCTTTGGAAGCTGCTATGCCCTGGTGTGATGAATGAACAACCTGCAGGATTTCTTTTCGAAGAGTCGATGGCACCAAGATGCAATTTCCTTTGTAAACAATTCCGTCACTCACATGAATTTCATCTTGAAATTGCCAGTAGGGTTTTGCTTCATCACAGACCTTAGTTTTATATTTCGGCCATCCATTCTTCGCATACTCTATTAGTTGTATCAAGGTGTGGTCCTCATGAGTTTCTTTTTGTAGTCTCTTTATTTTTTCATCTGTGGTAACCAACAACATGTGCACTGATTCAGTTTGACCTTCTAAATAGCTTGTGTCCACCTCATCTTTTAATGGATCTCTAGACAGATGGTCAGCTACAAACATGTTTTTCCCTGGTGTAAACTTCAAAGATATTTGAAATCTCATGAGACGTAAGACCATTCTTTGCAGTCTTGGGGAAAGCTTTTCTAAAGGTTTCTTAACAATACTCAGGAGAGGTTTGTGGTCAGTTTCCACAATAACATCATTTCCCCAAATATAATACTGGAAGCGTTCACATCCAAAGACTATAGCCAAAAGTTCTTTCTCTATCTGTGCGTATTTTCTTTGAGTTGCATTCAGGCTGAAGGACGCATACTCAATTGCATGTCCCCCTTGCATGAGCACTGTACCAATACCATATTGGCTTGCATCAGATGAAATGGTGATTGGCTTGGTTGGGTCAAAAAATGTCAATATTGGAGCATTCGAAACCATATTCTTGAGTTTTTCAAAACAATCATTTTCTTCGCCTCCAAATTTCCATTCACTCTTGTTGCTTATCAATTTCCTTAGAGGTGCAGTCTTGTCAGACAGATTAGGAATGAATTTGCCAAGGTACGTTACCATACCTAAGAATCTTTGGACTTCAGTCTTGTTCTCAGGTCTTTTCAACTTTTGTATTGCCTCTGCTCTTGAAGCTTGAATGGCTATTCCATCTCGACTGATTATATGGCCTAAGAAATTTACTTTGTTGACAGCTATCTGCTGCTTCTTAGCATTGAGCTTGACATTATTTTCTTCCAACCTTCGAAGAACTGTTTCAAGGTTTCGGTTGTGCTCTTCCATTGTGTTTCCATAGATCAAGATGTCATCCATATAGCAAGCAGTTCCCTAGAGACCTGAAAGAATATTGTTTATGCATCGCTGGAATACCTCCGATGCACTGTTCAATCCATAGGGAAGTCGCTTGAACCGGAATCTTCCAAAGGGAGTCGCAATGGTGCACAGGTTGGTGCTTTCTTTGTCTAATGGGACTTGCCAGAAAGCTGATGATGCATCAAATACAGAGAAAACTGTAGCACCTTTCAGTTCAGAAAATATTGTTTCAGCTGTTGGCAGAATATAGCGCTCTCTCTGAACATATTTGTTCAGTTCCCTGGGGTCCATGCAAATTCTGACATCTCCAGAAGGTTTTTGTACCACTACAATAGGGTGTGTCCATTCGCTTGGTTCTTCAACTTTTTCAATAATGTCAAGTTTTTCCATCCGTTCCAATTCTGCTTTAACTTTTTCTCTAATGGAAAAAGGAATTTTTCTGCTTGGAGCAATAACTGGAGTTGCATTTTCTTTTAGTCTAATCTTGTGTTCAATTGGCAGTCTTCCTATGCCTTCAAATATATTTTTGTGCCTGTTCAAAATTTCTTTTGCTGAATTGTTTTGCTCTGTTTGGACAGCATCACATTTCTTAATTAGTGAAAGCTTTTCAATAGCTTCTATTCCTAAAATTGGTTGATAGTATCCATCAGCAATGAAAAATTCTAGACTTTCCGTCTTATTTTTAGTTTTGCAATTTAGTGTGGCAATTCCTTTTATCTTGATTTCATGTCCTGTATATGATGTTAGCTTTCGGTTAGTCTGAAATATTTCCAAACCTTTCATTTGTCTGGTGAATGTGTATGGCAAAACATTTACTTCTGCTCCAGAGTCCAACTTGAAACATATTTCCTTTCCATTCACTATGATGGATTTTTTCCATTCCAAAGTATGGACTACTTTTGCTTCATGTATTGACCATACAGTTTCTTCTGTTTCATCATTCAGACTTCTGATAGCTGAACTTTTACAGAAAGCTGCAAAATGATTCATCTTTTTGCATTTGGAGCATCTTTTACCCCATGCAGGACAATTTTTTGCTCTGTGGGACTTTCCACACCTTTGGCATTTGAATTCTTTTTCAGATTCTTGATTTTGTTTTGGACTGTGTTTCTTTTCATATTTTCTTATTTGACAAATGTTCTGGTTGTTCTGCATGATCTTGATCTGTTGCTTGCTTATTTCATCTGTTTTGCACATTTCAATGGCTTTTAGAAGAGTTAAATTGGGCTCTCTTAACTACCTGCAAAGCCTTGTCTTGTATTCCATACACAATGCGATCCCTAATTAAACTATCCTTTTGTGATTCAAATTCACATGATGTGGATAATCCTTTTAGTTCTGTTATAAAACTATCGATGGATTCACCATCCTTCTGGGTCGCTGAAAAAAATTTGAATCTTTCAAAAATGACATTCTTTTTAGGCTCACAAAAATCATCAAATTTGTTCATTACAAGATCGAAATTTTCTGCTTCATCTTCTTTTAAATGAAATGTGTTGAAAACTTCCAAGGCTTCTTCGCCAATAAAATTTAATAAAATGGCAACTTTCAGTTTATCAGACTTTGTGGCTTTTTCTGTTGCTTCAAGATAAAGCATTAATCGCTGTTTGAACCTTCGCCAATTTTCCGCTACATTTCTGTGCAAGGCGAGTTCGCTAGGCCTAACAAAGTCCATGTTTTCTTTTTTTCGCTAATATTTGTCAATAATATTTTTATTTGAAAAAGTACTCACTTTTCCGCTGCCACCATGTTGTTTATGTTGTTCTTGTGTCTATTTGATCACGCAGAATGCAACTGAACTAAGTGTTTATTTATTAACATCTATTTTATGACATGGTTATATATCTAAGAGTGTTTACAAGTCGAGTCGGCAGTGTTGCCGGATCAATCATAACAGTAAATGGTATCCTTGCAGAACTGCAAAAATCCGCTTTTGGAGTCCTTTCCAAAAAACTTAAAGCCTGTGACCTTCATACGGAGAAACTCCGTGAGGATTATGAAAATAAGCTTAAGGCTGCTACTGCCGCTATTCCCGCTCCCGCGGCTATCTCCGCTCCTGCAGCAAAACCCGCTGCCAAGTCAACTCTCATAGCACCCTCTGTGACGAAAACCACGCCGCCAGTCAATGTCAGTGCTAAGCTGACCAAGCCTTCTCGGCCCAGCTACGCGCAGACTCTGCGTAACAGTGCCAACCATGTAAAGTTGGACTCTGATGTTCTCTCTGTTAAGGAGCTAAGGGCGAAGATCGCTCAGACTCCCAGCTTGAAAAACCTGGATGTCGCCGCAGTGACTGGTGGGGACAAAAAACTGGTCCTCCACTTCACAAATCCCTCTGAAAAAAAGAGGTTTGTTGACAACGTCAAGACCGCCAATATTGGCGGCCTTAAAGTCCAAACGAACCCAACATTCAAGCCCAGGCTTGCGATCTTTGGTATTCCTGGAGAGAAAACCGAGGAGCAGCTTGTGGCTGACATCAGATGCCATCCGGCTGTCGAAAAGCTGCTGAAAAGCGCTGACGACATCAGGATGGTAAAACTGATTAGAAAAGAGGGCTCCTCCTCCACCGCGATAATTGAGGTGAATAAGGTAATTGAGACTGCCCTGCTCGGGCGTGGTAGGCTCACTCTAGATTACCTCTCCCTGAGACTCGCAAGGGCTAAGCGCGTCTTTCCCTGCGGTGTCTGCGGCAACCTGGAACACAGGACCCACAAAAACGGAAAGAAGTGTACCAAGGCGGCCAAATGTGGCTACTGCACTGGGGCACATCTGACCGAGGCCTGTGACAACAAGGCCGCTCTGAAATGCCACAGATGCGGTGGCAAGCACAGCGCTAACTCAATGGCGTGCAAGCACATGCGGGACGCCCAGGAGCAATTTATTAGTTCAATGGTGCGATGAACGTGCTCAAGTGTGTTCAAGCAAATGTAAGACGCTCACCTTATTGTCTGTCCTCCTTGTGGAATGAATGTTTCAACGAAAACACGGATGTGCTATTATTACAAGAGCTCCCAGTTGCAAAGGGCAGTTTACCATCCATTCCAGTTCCCTCTGACAGAATCTGCCATGGTTCTATTGATACAAACAAACTGGGAGCTGCGGTGATAATGGCAAATCCGAGCCTGAAGTTCATCCATTTGTCCCATTTGTCCTGTGTGAACTCTGTGTTTGTCCTGTGTGAAGTCAACAACTTGTCCATCCTCCTATGTTCTGTGTATCTTTCGCCATCATGTTGTGTTAGCGATCTTTTAGATAGGATAGACATCTCTCTCAAATCTATTAATTATCACGAGGTAATTTTCTGCGGCGATCTAAATATTGAATCTTACAGATGGTCAGATAAAGCGCGGTTGCTTAGCTCAACCTGCACTAAAAGAGAAACTGTTGAGAATTTCCTTGATGCCAACCTGCTCCATGTGGTCAACGAGCACGGTACAATCACGTGGGAGGAACGTAACTCGTCCTCTTCCATTGATGTGACCTGCTGTTCTGCTGGCCTCGTTGACAGGATCGCTGATTAGAACGCGATCAACCAGGCTTTATCTGATCATAAACGCCTCGTTTTTAGCATCAATTTCGATCCCCCATCCAATAGCAATAATAATAAAGTCATTCTTAATAGCTTTAGCGAAGTAAACTTCAGCTTTGGCCGCGCCGACTGGGAATTTTTTTTTTCACACTTTAAAAAAAAAATTTTTCATCTAGAGTTTTTGTTAGATAGCGTGAGTGACACACTTCAACTAGATAATGTTATTACATTACTTAGTGACGAAGTGTTTCATTCATGCATACAGACCATTCCTTCCAAGCCAAATAAACCTGGCAAAATAAAAAATGCATCTTGGTGGAAACCGGAGTTTAATCCGCTCCAAAGGGCTACTTTGAAGGCCGAGCGTGCGTGGAGACGCGCCCGCGGAGCCGTCAGAGGTGTGTTAAAAGTCTTTCACAAAAAGCTTTATAACAGATTTCGTGCTACGATCAGAAAAGCTAAGCAGGAGGAGTGGAGAAGAGTCTGCTCGCAGTGCGAAGTCAACCCTTGGGGCGGTATTTACCAATTCATCAGAGGAAAGCACAAGAAAAAACCTCTCTCCTCCCTCTCGGTAGGCGCCGGCTTCACTGACAGTCAGCGGGACACCTTAGATCACGTATTACAGCACTATTTCGGCCGAGTCCCGCCCGATTCCATGTTAGGGCATAGTAATTTACATAGAGCCTTGCAGTCAATTTCTGATAACGATCCCCCGTTCTCAGAAGTCGAGTTGCAGCTGGCCGCGGATAAGGTTCGCTTATCTTCTTCCCCAGGCAGTGATGGCATGCCACCTGTTCTTTGTGTTAAGTTAATTAAAAAATTCCGGCCGTTTTTTCTGAAAATTTTTAACAGGTGTCTTGTGACTGGCCACTTTCCAGCTCCCTGGAAATTGGGCGATGTAATTTTGATCCCCAAAAAAGGTGGTGAGGACTTTCTCGCGTCTCACAGGCCTATCACGATGCTGCCTAGTCTAGGTAAAATTCTCGAGCGTCTAATCCTGGCTAGGCTGTCGTGGAGGGCTGAGAGAATGTGTAAAGCCCAGCCAAACCAGTTCGGTTTCAGACCCTGTAAATCAACCATTGCCGCACTCTTAAAATTAAAAAATACCCTCTCCCGGTCGCTAGACTTATTTAAATCTGCTATTCTTCTCTCTTTTGATGTCAAAGGTGCCTTTGATAATGTACTGCACTCCAGTATATTGCGGGCCCTGCGTAAAAGCGACTGTCCCAAGAACGTTCACGATTTAATTCGCTCGTTCTTGGCCCATCGCTCTGTCAGACTGTCTGTAAATGGATGCACTGTCACTAGACGCGTTTCCAAAGGTTGTCCACAAGGTTCAGTTCTCGGGCCCTTCCTCTGGAATATCGTCTTTGATGAATTGCTCACACTTGGGTACAAGAATAGTGTATTTCCACAGGCCTACGCAGACGACCTGGTTGTTGTGATCTCGGGATTGAGGCACGGTCAACTGTCTAAGGCACAACACGCCATCGATTTGATCTCTGACTGGTGTGGATTACATAAACTTGAGCTCAGTGTGAGCAAATGCCAGGCTATGTTTGTGCAAAAACCTCTCGGGCGCATTAGGGTGCTGCGACGCGATCTGGTCAGCAATGGCCAGGTCGTTCAATGGTGCGACTCCATCAGGGTGCTTGGTGTGAGGTTCGACAACTGTTTGACTTTCCACCAGCACGTTGCTGAGGTCTGCTCCAAAGTCCGCGGCATGCTACCGCGCCTGTCAGCAGCCGCTAACTTCAACTTCGGTTTTGGATTCCGAGCCTTGAGAATGCTGTACTTGCAGGTTGTTATTCCCGTGGTGGCTTACGCCTCCCCAGTATGGTTTCCTAATCTTTTTGAACGCTCCAGAAATCTCTTATTAAGCACGCAACGTTTTTTCCTTATCTTAGCTTGTCGTGCTTTTAGAACAACAAACAACTCCTCTCTTATCACCTTATCTCGTGTTCTCCCTCTTGACCTGGAAATTGATGTCAAAACGCAACTGTATCTTAAAAAATATGGTTACGTGGATGCTGAATTTCCGGTTGAACCTCCCCCATCTCCTCAACCTCTGCCTTATCCACCTTTCTTATTCCTTCCCAGCAATATTCCTGAACTACCACCCGAGGTCACCTACTATACAGACGGCTCCAAGACCAATGATGGAGTTGGCGCAGGTTTATATAGAGTGTGTGTGAATGACAACTTTCATGAATTGCGTGTCTGTTATCCTTTGTCACGTTACTGTTCAGTTTTCCAAGCTGAAGCATTTGGTTTGATCAAAGCACTTGAGAACGCTTCGGAGCTCCCCATTGATACCACTGTTGAGGTTCTCCTGGACAATCTTTCGGTTGTGAACTCAGTCCTTAACTGCAGGACAGGCAACTTCCTGATTAACAGGGCTCTGCTGTTGATTTCACAACTGAACCGCAATGGGAATAGATGTTCCATTCGCTGGATCAAAGGTCACAGCGGGATCGTCGGCAACGACGTTGCAGATGCGCTCGCGAAGTCTGGCGCTGGATCTGACCTCCCGAGCTGCTCGCGCCGCTGTCGAAACTAGAATCCACAGCGCGCAAACTGGCGTGGGCGGCTTGGCAGAGCAGATTCAGCTCCACCACTCGCCCCATCTGCACCCGCTTTGGCCTCACTCCAATGAGTCTCCTAGACAAAAAGTATGCGTTCATTGTTCCCAGCGTGCACGCTGTTGTAGGTTTGCTGTCCGGACACACTTGGACAGACAGCTTTTCCCACAAAATGGGATTTATTGACGATCCCACTTGTCCCTACTGCGACTCTGGGGCGGAGGAAACTCTTGAACATATTTTGCTCGAGTGTGACAGTCTCGATTCCCTTAGAACTCGCCTGCTATTTATCGCTGGAAAGGAACTTGGTCATACGCCAAGATCACTCCGCGACTTCATCCACAGTAAATCAACCTGGCATGCCTGCGTTGATTTTCTCCTGGCTAGTGACAGATTGAAACCACGGATCCGCGAGGAGGATTCAGAGGAGGTCTCTGACTCTGTTTCTTCCTAATCACGAGTTGGTACTGTTACCAGTTTCTGCGTGCATGCACTTGGTGCGTGTGAGGTCAAACTCTTTGGTCTGCCATTCTTGGGCGGACGGATTTCGACAGGGCCGTCTCTAGTTACCCAAGAGCTAGAGAGCTTGGTCGGAATTGGACGCCGCTCTCTGATTGGTCGACTAATCGCGCGACGTCACCGCTGGGTCATGTGGCTCGACGGCCGCTCATTTTCATTGGCTGGCCGCCGTGAATTTTATAAATTTTAATTTAAATTTACCCATTTTTTGATTTGGTTCTCTTATTTTCAATAGTTTCAATAGTTTAATCATGGGCACTCCCACCAGATATAGGACAATTTTCTTTTTGTTCCCCATAGACCATCATTTGTCTCACATGCACATTTAATTTTTTTTTTTTTTTTTTTTTCTCGCCTTTTCTCTATTATTTTTATCATTAATTTTTTTTTCTCTCTAACTTCCCTTCCTCTCTCTCTTCGATTTATTTAATTACTATTATTATTACTATTGTTACTTTATTTTTCTTTCCCCTTTCAGCTCTTTTGCACCTTCTTCTCTCACTCCCTTACCCGGGGACACTCACCTGCGTTGCAGCACTGGTGGCTCGCCGCTGGCTTGGTTCATCGCCGCGGTGCATCTTGATCGGTCTGCTTGGTGCAGCCAGTTGACGGACTAGAAGACCATTCTCTTATGGCCAATTAGTCTCAACAACAACAACAACAAAATTTTCTCATTCAGTACTTTTGTCTGAAGATGGTAACATCGCTGTTACTGAAACGTCACATACTATTCATTTATTTGGATTTGGTCTTATTACCTTGTGTTTATATGCATTATATATAAACTACTGAAACAAATTATTTGTATATATTTAAATGTAATATAAATATATTTTGGTATATATAAATTATATATGTATATCTCTGTTAGTAAATAAATTTTATTTATATATTTATTGTTTTGTTTGTTTTCTTTTCACTCTCTAGCAATTTATCATGGCACATTGCATAAAAACTATATGTAAAATATGATTGCTTCTTTTTTTAAACTTATTATTCCTTTGTGTCTCATGGAGATTGAATTCATGGATCAGATTTATAATGTTGGTCTCTCCATGAAAATTATGTATGGCGAGTCCTTACAGGATGGAAATGTCCTAATAAAGCTGTTGTTGTTGTTGTATAATCTTGGTAGGGTTGGAATATAGGTCCTGTGTTGAGGCTCCCATACATTCCAAGAGGTTGTCTGTTGAGGCCTCTTTGGTCCTGTAGATGGTGCATTGTAGGAAGGTCTTGACATCATCCTGTAAAAGAAGCAGTCTTGTGTGGCTGCCAGGTTTGAGCCTGAAAATACAGGTATCTGTCTGTCGGAGATTGTTACTTATAAATAGTCCAACCAACCTCAGATGAGAATTGAAATTGATGCCAAGATCTATGGGGAGTTTAGAATGTGTCAAAGTAAAAAATGCCTAAAACCATTTATGCGACCCTCAAATATTTCCTTATAACTTCTAAATAACCACTCTCTTTTAAATCTCAGTCAAAATTATTTGAGGTGAGTCAGTCCTCTAAGACAGGTGTACAGCCTCCTCAATCACGATTCTCCAAGATGATCAATCCATAGTGATCAATGCATCAGCATATCTGGTTCAAATTCACATTAATAGGTACCGCTCAGCAAGAGCAACCTAGTTCATGATAATGGTTATTCACATATTAAACAAATTTTAACGCGGGATTCAATTCCGGTTCATGACTGTCGGGAATCGAGCGTGTTACCCCCCTCATCCACCGACTTATTGTCGGGAATCGAGCGTGTTACCCCCTCATCCACCGACTTATCAGCATATCTGTTATAAGAAATTGAAATTATGACACTTTCTTTTTTAAAATAAATCAAAGTTGTCTTAAAAAAACTTTTTTTTTATCTGCTATCTTGTATACACACTTGATAACAATACTATTTAAGAACATGTTGTGACATTTTTTCTTATTTATTCTTTTTATCTGATGGTAACAACGCTGTTATGGGAATGGCACACATTATCAATTTATTTGGATTAGGTCTTATTTTCTTGTAGCTATAATCGATAATCCAAATTGTGCTTTATCATAAAATAAATCAAATTTCTACTGCCCTCCCATTATTTTATCATTGCAGTAAGTGGGTGGTAGGAAATTGATTTATTAAAAAAAAAAAAATGTGTCAAACACAGGTGTCAAAAAATAGTTTCAATCCATAGTCTGTATGGTAGTAAGATGTTCCAAGTATTTTCATGGGGAAAATAATGCGGTAGTTTTTTCTCCCATGCCTTCCACATACATATTAGTGGTACAGCCTGCATAAAGCTAACGAGGGCCAACATCCCGAAACACATCGTGGTTTGTTTTCTTGGTTTATCAGGAAACAAGCTAAATCAATGTTTAGTTGATTTCTGTTCCACTAGACAGTGCTCTGCCATCTAAAAAGCTCATGTGCTCGTGGTCAGGATATGCCTTTTTTGGTTTTAATACATATTACTGTCGACCTTATGGCAGGTTTATCTTTCTTTAGAAGCCATTTCCAAGGGCAAGTGAGTGTCTTCCTCCATATTAAGATGGAAACTTATCTCAGTCTCTGCTCTGGCTTCTCTAGGGAGTTGTCATGTAGAGACAGCAGGTAGGGATTTTCCCCTCTGAGGATGAGACTTTATAGTAAGGCATTTCCTACACTCTCCTCCAGTATTTTGGGGGGCAAATGGATAATTCCATCCACAGACTTTAATTCAACAGAAAGCACCTATTACTTGGGGGTGTTGAATAAAAAAAGGTTCATAAAAAAGCCGTGGACTGTGCACATGTTACAAATGACTAGGTATTTTCACTAATGGGAGAGAACCCAATAAAATACTAAGAAAATGGAAAAGGAATTGGATAGGCCATGTAAAATGACATGATAGTCTACTGTAAAGAGTTATTGAAGACACTACAGGTATCAAGAGGATGTACTACATCTGTAAACCAAGTGAAGAGAGAAACCAAGAAGTCTTATCACCAGTTGATATGGACTATTGGATTGATTGTCTTGGAATAGCCTGATTGAGAAAGCAACAAACCCTCCAGTACGAGGACTAATTCAATTCAAATTATAAACACAAATAAATAAATAATGTGTAATGTTTTTGTAACAGTGTTGTTACCATCATACAAAAGTACTGAATCACTGATGTCAATGTCTGATGATGATAACAATGCTGTTACTGAAACATCACATTCTATTTTATTTATTTGGATTTGGTCTTATTTACCTTGTGTTTCTAATCTATAATCCAAATTGTGCCTTATCATCTCAAATTACAATAATTAAATGGTGTCTTTTTTTTTATAGTGGCTATTGCTTGCATTCAATGACCTTGTAAATTTTTTATTCATAGAACAGACATTAATTGGGTGAAAAATCATAAATTGGGACTCAATTGGAATGCAAAAATATGTTACATTTAACAATAGTTTGAAAAGTTGTGTCGGTGGACGAGCGGGTAACACCCTCGATTCCCGACAGCCATGAACCGGGATTGAATCCCGCGTTAACATTTTGTTTAATATGTGAATAACCTTCCCATATTATTCATTGTTTCAATTATCATAAACTAGGTTGCTCTTGTTGAGCGGTACCTAATAAAGTGATTTAGGAACCGAAAAGTTGTGTATTTTAAATATATATTTGTTGATAGAGAGTGGAAGTAATTTCCCAAATAAATGAGAATTGGTCATATTGGGGAAATGACTGCTTTCTAGCAGTATTACCTTTAGACATCTCTTGAATTATGATAAGGTATAATCAGTAAATTATGTGACATTATTACCATCTTCAGACAAAAGTACTCAATTAAAATGGTCTTCTTCTTTCTTATCTCCACTCAATCAATCAATAAATAAATATCAAGCTTGTAAAGCTTGAGACTTGGCTGGGTGAAGTAGAATGCCTTTGTCATTAAGACGGGGAGCACTACTCAGTGGCAGGCCGAATTAAAATGGTAAAGACAGTTACTGAAAATTTTGAAATATTTTTTATGCTTTTTTGTTTTAACTAATTGCTAAACACATATAAATGCTACACAATAAGACAGGACCTTTGGGAGAGGCCGCTGCTTATCATAAAACAGCTCGAGGAGCATGAATTCATGGAATTCTTGTAATCTTTACACAAGGGGATAAGAAACAACAACACAATAAGACAAAGACCCACAGATAAGTATCCATGAATCAATATCCAATTTTTATAACGACAACTTTAAAGTAAAAAAGAAAAATTTCCAAACAGAGAACCAAATATGAAATATTTATTGTGTGGTACATAAAAACAAATTTGTAAACATTTTATAAATTAAAATGATTATGAAAAAATCCATCATGAGTTTAACAAAAAATAAGTTTATACATAAAAGCCATATTGCAAATAACAAATATACAATTTGGGGGATATATGCAAATACAGGTGATTAAAACATGTATAGCCTCTACTGTATAAATATTTACAAAATTATAAGGATGATGGTGATCTTCAAATTTTATTGCATTTCTATTTTTTTATTGGATATAATATGAACATATAAATTAAACACAAAACAGCACCATCTTTCTATGAAAATAATAAAAAGGAATATATCATCATTAATAACTATTTTTGAAGTCAAATTTCTACAACACCCCACTAAACAGAAATTTTAAAAATATTAGGAGGGCTTGGTTCACTATTTCTGAGCATTTTATCAATGATAATTTGACAATATTGAAATATACATGTAAATACAGAGGGTGTTCACACTTATAGGAAACGAGCGCCCGGTGTAAAAAAGGAATTATTACTTTATTTTAAAAAATCAACAACGTGGAATTCGAAAAGGCTTAAGCTAATTCTAACATGCAATAGATATCTTTTGTTATTTTAAAAAAATGCCCTTGAAATACAATAATTTCATAAGAGGTTATATTTTAGGACTTTCCAGAGCTAATCTTACCTATTTGGACATAATTAAAATATGCAAACAAGATGATATCAACATTTCTAAAAAAGGTATTTATAATATTATTCACGATAAAAATATCAATTTTTGTTCAAAGCACCTACGGAGAAATGGACAAAAGATTATCACCCTATATCTGTGAGAACTCCTGCAACTGTCAAAAAAGTGAAAAAATATATTACAAAAGAAAATCCTATGCCACAAAGAGATATAGCCAAATTAATAGGAACATCAATGTCAACAATAAATAAAATAATAAATAGAGATTTAGGCCTAAAAGCTACGAAAAAACATGCGGTTCACAAATTGTTTCAGAGCCATATTCGTCAGCGACACACTATCAGCAGATATTTTTATGAAAATTTCTTGGATGCTGATAGATGGAAATTCATTGTTACATATGACAAAGCATAGGTATATTTAACCGATTGCGACAGAAAAAGAGCTATATACTATCAAAAAAGGGAGGAAAAATCTAGGCCAATTTGGTTGAAGGAATGTGCTGAAAGTTATGTCAAAGGATTTATGGTGGCATGCGGTATATCATATGAAGGAAAATTAAAAATATGAAAAGTTGAAAGAAATGTCAAAACAAACTCTGAGTACTATCAAAACAACATTTTAGAACCTATATTTTTAAATGATATTCCCTCTATCTATGGAAAACAGAGCAAAAAAGTCTGGTTTCACCATGATAACGCCACAAGTCATACCTCATCTTCAACCCAAGCTTATTTGGAAGATCTAAGGCAAAGAACAGGAATCAACACTATTCCCAAGAACAGAACCCCTGTAAAATCTCCTGATTTAGCCCCGATGGATTTTTGCATTTTTGGATGCCTTAAAAGAGCACTTGGAAAGAGACACCCTAGGACAATTGAAGGTCTCTGGAAAGTGGTAAAGGAAGAATGGGATCTTTTGAGTATGACCATGATCAGAAAGTGTTTGCTATCGTGGAAAATCATGTGCCGTTCTGTAAATAAACAAAAAGGCTTTCAAATAGAACATTTGAAATATTTCAAATATGGTGTTAATTTTTAATATTTTATAATAAAACTTGTTTCCTAAAAGTGTGAACACCCTCTGTATTCCAATCTCATTATATAAAAGTCACAAATAATTATTTGTTCCTTATATGTTTCCTCAATATTTGACCAATCTGGCTGAAATTTTAATAGGTTATAGAGTTAAGTCTGGAAGTGATTTTTGTCACATTTTTAACCAAGGGATATTAAAATTAACCAAGTACTAAACTAATTGACTTATTTTTCAGTCAGAAAATGATGATAATATTGTTGCATCATGTTTGATAGGCAGAAACAAGATTATTTTGGGGAAACATTCACTTGAGCAGAATACAGGTCAGGCTAGGTCATATATTTTTAATGAATATAATTTGATTATAAAAAAAAAGCAGCATTGTATATATATGCTCAGGTAAAAATGAAATCTGGTAAAAGCTGGGCATTACCCGGGTCATTCGGCGAGAGGTTTATAAAAATAATACTTCTAAGAAGGTTGAGACAAATGGGCCTACACCATGTGTTGATGATGGGTATAGATATGGAAAAATGGTTGTAGAGATGGCTAACCAAATGTTTTAAGCCTGAATATATCACTCTGAGTTTCCTGCAGTTTGTTTGTGAATGATTTGATTTCCGATAAAAAATCATATTTAAAGTTCAATTCATTTTGTAAATACATTCTGAACTTTCTACAAAATCTGGATCTCTAATGTTTTCATGCGTTGAATAATGTAAATAAACTTTTCTCCTTGTTTGGCACAAGTATCCCTTGCGGGATATAGCCTTTGGAAATAAAATAATTCTACACCTTAGTTGCATATATACTTAGTTACATAACACTTTGCATAACCATATACCTATAAATGTTTGTATCGAGCAATGATCTTCCACAAACAATAAGGCCTGTTAGGTTCAAATATTAAACACAAGACGTGCCATAAGAAATAGAACCATAAAGGACAAATGTGTTTCTTCTAAATACAAACTTCTTCTGTCCTCTTACACAACATGAAACATAACTTATTTAATAAAAAATATATTTTTTACATATAACACATTTATCTATATTCTTTAATAAAATTCTTGAGTATAAAATATTTTGAAAATAAAGAAACTACACTCATGGACAAAACTTAAGAAAGTTTTATATTTTGATGTCCCCGGTCATCTATTTTTTTAGGGAGACAGAAGCAATTTTGTTCACACTTGGTTATCTTGTGTGTCTTCAATAAAGGTTATTATGTATCTAATATCTTTCAGAGTTATTGTGTCTGAATCCCGATATACATGTTAAAAGGTACAACTTTCTTATGTTTTGTCCATGAGTGTATATTTATATAAAAAAGGGGTACATGGACCTGTGGAAAAAATTTTTTTTCTCAAAATATTTCAATAAATAGCTCCCTCTTAATTAATCTATTGCACAATAAGCACACTTGTGTTTATAATCTATAATCCAAATTGTGCCTTATCTATTGCACAATAAACTTTTTTTAAAAGTGTTGTTTTTCTTCCACAGATCCAGGTACATCTTTCTTATATATGTAAATATATTCAATGGATCAACCTTTTGACTAAAACATAAATAGTTAATATTTTCTAATACAGATCATGTTTATACATTATGTCTATAAACCATATAGTGTTTCAAAAAACTATATAAATGATTAAAAAAATGGATTAAAATGATTTTTAAAAATACAATGATAAACAAATTTAATACAGTTCAGGCATGATATAAGGTACAATTTGGATAAAGATTAGAAACACAAGGTAATAAGACCAAATAACAGAAATGTCACATTTATTTTTTTAAATTTGGTGTTACAATAGAACCTCCATGCGATGACACTCATGCTAGAGGACACCTTTCTATAAAGGACAGTTTTCATTTGCAAAAAATTATCATTTTTACTATTTAGCAACTCTCTGGTATGAAGACACCTCTCCCTAAAGGGCACTTTGGCTCTGCAATTAGGTGTTGTTCTTTACAGAGAGGTAATTCTACTGTAGCAACTCTCCTGGTATGAAGACACCTCTCCCTAAAGGACACTTTAGCTCTGCAATTAGGTGTTGTTCTTTACAGAGAGGTAATTCTACTGTAGCAACTCTCCTGGTATGAAGACACCTCTCCCTAAAGGACACTTTAGCTCTGCAATTAGGTGTTGTTCTTTACAGAGGTAATTCTACTGTAGCAACTCTCCGGTAGGAGGACACCTCTCCCTAAAGGACACTTTGGCTCTGCAATTAGGTGTTGTTCTTTACAGAGAGGTAATTCTACTGTAGCAACTCTCCAGTAAGAAGCCACCTCTCCCTAAAGGACACTTTGGCTCTGCAACTAGGTGTTGTTCTTTACAGAGAGGTAATTCTACTGTAGCAACTCTCCAGTAAGAAGCCACCTCTCCCTAAAGGACACTTTGGCTCTGCAATTAGGTGTTGTCCTTTACAGAGAGGTAATTCTACTGTAGCAACTCTCCGGTAAGAGGACACCTCTCCCTAAAGGACACTTTAGCTCTGCAATTAGGTGTTGTTCTTTATAGGGAGGTTCTACTGCATTACCTTATACAGTTTAGGCAAAATTTTATAGTAGTCTATATTCAGATTGCTTTTGAATTTGGAGATCTATTTTGGATGTGTGTTTTATTGATCAGTGCTTTTAGATTCCTTGAAAACAAACATTATAGATAAGAACACAATGATTTACCTCTATATCTCTAGTGAACAATACAGTATCATTTAAATCTTTTCTGGGAATTCTACATCCAATGATTTGCTGAACTTTTGATAACTTGATTTTAAGAAGAATTTGTGTTTTATGCTGATCTTGGGTAAAATTGGCGGATGAAAAATATTGATTTTTATAAGATGGCTTGTCTGATGGTTGTACTCAATAAAATAAGAAAAGAAGTTTGGTGTTTAAGTTTTAGCATAGAGATAAGGGAGCATGCATCTGAATTGATATTGGTTGTTTCTCTTAACACATTTTTGACACTATTCAATTAAGGCATTGTCTGATTATGCAACTTTTAGTGTGATGCCTAGATGGTAGAGCTGACAAGGGCCAACAGCCCGAAACGCATTCTCTTAATTTTTATTAACCTGATCCCAGCAAAATTTCACTTTTATACAATTTTTTTATTCACTATTTTCAATATTAATCTTATGATTTATAAATCAAACTGTTTCAAGAAATCTTGAGAAAAATTTTCCCTTTCTGAGAAATGAACCTATTTATCAAATATTTTTCTTTAAAAAAAAAATCAACTTCATACTGTCTCCCCTATTGCAATAGAAAAAATATTTGGGAAGTCTTGGTTTGTCGATGTTGAATCCTCCCAGCGGTTTTACCAATTTAATCAACCAGGCCATCGTATTGGACTGTTGTGTTTATATTTCCTGTACTTAGTGAAGTTTTTTTGTTAAGGTTCATCTGTGATGAACTTTCCCAATTGGTCTTGCCAATTATAATCAGGCCATACTTCTATATTACATCTAATACTGTACTGGGATATATTCTGCTTATAAATTTGGCACTTGTAAGGTTTTCTTGGCTAAGGTATTTAACAAATCTATGGGCATATGCTTTGAGAGGGCTGTAGAAATATATATATGCATAGTTCAACTTCTCTAATTCAACACCCCAAGATATAAAAATTTTTGGTTGAATTATAGTCGGTTGATTTACACTCATGGACAAAACAAGTCTTTGATGTCACTGGTTGACTATTTTTTTTAAGGAAACAGAGACAATTTTGTTAACACTTGGTTATCTTGTGTCTTCAATAAAGGTCACTGTAATATCTTTCAAAGTTATTGTCTGAATCCGATATACATGATAAAGAGTACAACTTCCTTAAGTTTCATCCATGTGTGTATATTTGAAAAAAAAATTGGTTTAATAAAAGTAGGTGTTGAACTATAGGGAGTTGAGAAAGGGAACCCCTGCTTGAGGACACTTCTCTACAAAGGAGTCTTCTTTGCCAAATTATTTTTCCAATCAGCAGCTCATCAGTAATAAGACACCTCGCTCTACAACTAAGTGTTGTCCTTCACAGAGACGTAGTTCTACTGTATTTGTCAATATAACGATTTCTCATGTAATTTCTAATTCTCACTAAATATACCTGTAGTTGTTTTACAAATTTGCATAGAGAGAGTAAATATGGAAAGAAGTGAATGTGAATTTATTTTGATGTTAGAACAAATCATACTGTTTATACACAAAATGGCGCTGTAGGACTACTACTAAGTAAAACAAGGGGGGAATATTACACACAATAAAACAACAATCTATATACAATGATAAAGATGGGTAGCAGTGGATTTATGGTTTTCCTATGTGCATACGTTCGTGGTATATTATGGTGGAAATAAGGGGAGATTTGAAGTCACAATGACGGCACTGATGGAATTTGCCAATAGACGAGGAATGAGCGTGAGAGAATGATTTTGGCGTTTCACTAAATGTTGAGTTTATGATGGAGGTGGCTTCGGATTTCTCCGGAGATTTGGTTTTCCTGGGAGATTTGAGATGGGTGAACACGTGGTTCAGCAGGGTGGTGGAATCCGTGGAGGAGAAATCACAGATACAGCATGGGAAGTGCCTTTTGCCCGATGTTTCTTTGTCACCGCTGTTTGCTGTTTTCTCAGGGCTGGCACCCAGCAAGGCTGTATTGTTTAGGGCCGTCAACAAATTATTTATCCAAGTGGTTGTCAACTTGCTGGGTAGTTGTTCATCAGATGGGGAGGATTCTGCCAGGTTCTCGGGAGTGTCGTGAGTGAGAATATGTTTCGAAAGCTCTGAAATGGAGGAAGCATTGAAGCTACAAAAACAGGAGTACTGAATCTCGTTATCTTGAGAAAGGATCTGTTCATCTAAATCTGTTGTTTTCATCCCGTTGGGATCTTCGGATTTTAGAACTTGAGGTGATCCTAGGGAAGACTGTTCAGCGGCCTGGTTGTTAGACTGCACTATCTCTGAGGATGCTGCAGGTTGGCTTACCTCGGTGTAGACTGCTTCAACTAGATTCAGGCATAGTTCTGGGGAGAGAGGGGGTGAATCAGGATGTTTGACAGTATCTGACAATGGTTTTAGAGATGTTACTGGTGTAGGAAGACTTGAGGAAGATTCTGTCTTTGTGTGAGCTCTCATGTGAAGTGTGAGACCGGCTGATGACTTTGATGCGAAGCTGCACTCCGTACAAGAATACTGACCCATCTGCTTCTTACTTGCTTTTATTGCTGGCAAGGTTGTGATGGTTGAGGCGGCCGATAATTTGGGGTTTCTTCGAGGTTGAATTCTTCTACCGGCCAAGTCTGCGGAGCTTTTGTCATGAGTCTTCTGTTGATGTAGCTTCAACCCCGCCAAGGATTTTCCTTTAAAGTTACAGGTATCGCAGGAATAGGGTTCTTTTTTGTTATGGGGACGTTTGCCTTTTAATAAACTTGCTTTGCCATTGGAGTTTGGTTCAGGCTTGTGAATTTTTTTCATATGGTAGACCAGGCTGGCATGATACTTTGTCTGGAAATCACAGGATGTACAGGAGTAGGGTGTTTCCCCGGTGTGAGATAGCTTGTGGTTTACCAAGCTGGTATGGGACTTGGTGGTAAATTTACATTGGGAACAGGAATATGGCCGCTCCCCCGTGTGGATCCTGCCGTGATAGGCTAGGGCGGAGTGAGATTTGCCCCTGAAACTACAGAAGGAACAAGCGTAGGGTCGTTCTCCTGTGTGGGAGAGCTGGTGATTGGTCAGACTGGATCTGGATTTTGCTTTGAAGTTGCAGAGGTAGCAGGAAAATGGCCGTTCTCCGGTATGGGAGAGTCGATGATAAGCCAAGCCAGAGGCGAATCTGGCTCTGTAGTCACATTCAGAACATGCAAAGGGAAGATTTTCTGACTTAGTGCTTTTGTTCGTGGCCACCATTGTCTCTTTTAAGTAGGTAGAATATGTTTAGTTATGCAAATATTTATACATATATGTATATCGTTGATAGTAGATCGTGTTTAAAAAAAAAAGGAAAAATTTTGGTGTGTGATGAAAGTGATGATATATTGATTTAAAAAATCAAGGTTGTAAAAGTTCAGTGAAATTCTGTTTTCTTCAGAAATATTTCACTTTATAACCTGGGAACACACAAACTATATATAAGAATTCAGCCAATATGTAAATTTATATAGAGATTAATATAATTTCAAGAATTTTAAAAGGTGATAAGACCAAATCCAAATAAATAAATAGTGTGTGACATTTTGGTAAATGCATTGTTACCATCATCAGACAAAAGTACTGAATGAATTTATTTATTTGGATTTGGTCTTATTATCATTTACTTCTAATCTATAATCCAAATTGTACTTTATCAATCTCAAGAGTTAATTATACCCATATGCAAATAAGGGTAAGCTTTCAAAAGTTTACATTGTTATCAAACCAAAGTAAAAGATATCTTGGCAATTTTTATTGCTGAAAATTGATACCAATTTTTAGTGTAATTAAAAAAAAAAATTAAGCAAAGGGACATCTCCTAATCATGCAACTAAAAGTTGCTGATAACTTGCACCATCTGTCAGAATAAAAATCAACTTATCGTTGATTTTTTATTATTTTAGAATTGGCCAAATTTTTCTTCTTTCTTATCTCCACAGAGATTTGACAACCATCATGACTGGGTGAAGTAGAATGTGTCTGCCTTTGTCATTAAGACTGGGAGCACTACTCAGTGGCAGGCCGACTTAGCTCCAAAAGAAATGGCCGCCTCTGACATGAGAAACAGACGCCATGTACAGCTGCTCCTAACATGGAGTACAAACGCTGCTCATCCTGTATTCCTGGATCAGGAGCCCTTACAGGGTACTATCATCCGGGCCAGCTGAGCCCAGGTTTTTTTAGTGAGCTTGTTACTGCTCCCCTTCCTCCTTTTTCATCCGGGCTTGGGACCGGCAAAGGCGGAGCCAAATTTTTTAAATTAATAATTGAAAACTTAATTTCTACAGACCTTATACCATTGTTGGATCCTATAGTTAATAATTTCCTTAAATTCAATTTTAGATATGAAAATTAAGCCAAAATATTCTAAATTAAATTGTACAATATAAATCTTTAATATGTAAATTTTAAAGCAATCAACATGTATGCAAATTTCTAGTTTGGTTAATTAATAGCTTTTTTGTTTTCTCTCTCTCTCTACCACTAGTATCATAATCTAAGTCAAATTCATGTAATCTAAAATCATGTGGTAGCTACTCCTAACTCTAAAACCAAAAGACAATAAAATAATTCAAGACAAGTGGCAAGGTGCTTCTTAGTATTTTTTACTGAACATTCAAGCCACGAACATTATGGTCCCTCATCGAGCCGGATACTTTAAAAAATTAAGGTAAGCCATTTGAAAACTTAAAATTCTTAAAATAGTCATGCCCAAATCTGAAGTTAAAATTCGGCACAAATTCAACTTTATTATTCAGGAAATAAAGGATCTGGAATCAGAGAAAAAAGCTATTGTAGAATCTAAAAACATACATGGATTAAAGCTATTCCAACAAGAAGTTAATGAAAGGAAAATTAGCCTAAATCAAGTTATCAACACATTATTAGAATCAGAGTTAGATGATACACAATATGACGATTATTCAAAGGCCAAGAAGGATATTTTTAATATGTTGGTGTCTATTGAAGAGGCTTTATCTTTGATTGAAACCAAAGAAAATACTCATAGTGATAAACAACTGCCCGAATCCAATGTTAATTTACCTAAGATAAATTTACCCATTTTCAATGGTGATTCAGCCAATTGGCTTAGTTTTAGAGAAATATTTAACTCCACCATTAATTCAAATCAAACACTAACTGAAATACAAAAATTTCAATATCTAAATGCATCTGTTAAGGGTCCTGCGGAAAAGTTGATTCGGGGTTTTCCCATTTCTGACAAAAACTACCAGCAAGCATGGGATACCTTATGCAATAGATTTAATAACAGAAGAGAATTGGCTTTTTTACAAATCAACAAAATATTCTCCATAAGGCCATTAAAATCTATTTCGGCTGGTTCTCTCTATGAAATCCTTGATGTTTGCAATGAAGGCATTAGAAATCTCTCAGTGCTAGGACTTGAGAAAAACACATTAACAGATCTAATCCTGATCAATTTTTTTGAAAAAAGAATTGGTGAAGCCCTCAGGAAAGAATGGGAATTAACGCTTCAAAATGAAGAATATCCAACATTTGAAAACTTTGTGAATTTTTTAGAAAAACATGCTAGAAGCCTGCAAGGTATGAGAATTCCTTTGTTCCAGGAACAAAAAACCTCTAGCAAAAATATGATGGCTCATGGCCTTTATGTCAACAAAGGTCAAAATTGTATTTTATGTCATCAAATTCATAAACTAAATGACTGCCAGAGATTCATAAATCTTCCCTTGCCTAAAAAATGGGAATTAGTTAAAAAACATAAACTTTGTCAAAATTGCCTTAGAGCAAATCATGAGATATCCAAATGTCTCATCACATCAAGATGTAAAAACTGCAAGCAGAACCATCATACTCTTCTGCATGAATACAACTCTGAATCATCCATTCCACAACCAACAACCTCTCAAGAGATGTTGATTTCAACAAATACCATCTGTAATGCGATGCCTTTGGAAACGGAAACAAATATTCTACTGTCAACAGCCCTTATTAAAGTCAAGGCGAAGGATGGCTCATTTGTGCTATGTAGAGCATTAGTGGACAATGGGTCCCAAATAAGCCTAATTTCAGAACAATGTTGCCACAAGTTGGGACTTGAAAAAAGGAAAAATTCTTATACACTAAAAGGTGTAGGTGACATTGTTGTCAACAGGACAACATCGCAGGTTGAAATAGAGTTCACCCCACATCATAATGATCATTTATTTTCTGCCAGAGCATTTGTGGTTGGAAGGGTAACTGCAGACCTTCCAAACTTCCAAATTCAGTCAGCAGACTTTCCTCATTTAGAAAATTTGCTCTTGGCAGACCCAGAATTCTATGTCACCAAGCCCATAGACCTAATTTTGGGTGCAGATACCTTTGTAGAAATAATTCTAGGTCATAAAACAGATTTAAAGCACCATCCTATAGCACTTAATACCAAGTTAGGTTGGCTTGTTTCTGGGAGAATCCATTCAACTATTAAGTCGAATACTTCGGTAATCAATCACTGTACCACTGAACTTGATTCCAGCATAAGAAAATTCTGGGAACTTGAAGATGTCCCAATTTCTAAGGCCCAGTTGGGTACAAAGAATGCCTGTGAGATATTATTCAAGTCAAACCTCCAAAGAGACATTGAGGGCAGATATTCAGTCAATCTCCCTTTTAAATCAACACCCAATTTAGGTGATTCAAGATCTCAAGCATTGGAAAAAGGGCTACAGGAAAATCCAAGTAAATTTGAAGATAATTCAAGTAAATCTGAAGAAAATCTAAGTAGATCCGAAGATAATCCAAGTAAATCTGAAGAAATTCCAAGTAAATCTAAAAAGTCACGTATCTCCAAGTTAACTCCACAAATTACTTCTAAACAAAACCAATTACTTCCTTCTGAATCAAGTCAACCATCCACTCCAGAACAACCTCTCGCTTCTCAGTCAAGTGAACCACTCTCATCTAAGAAAGAAACTTCGATTATTCCTAAGATAAAGCCACCACCCTATTATAGGCGAAAACGTCAACTTCCTGCTGAGAGAACTTCATGGGATGAACCAATTGAATCAGATATAAAGTCAAATTGGAATAAATTCCAAACTCAACTATCATGCCTAAAGGAAATCAAAATACCAAGATACCTGAACAGTTCATCTTCTGAAATAGAAGAATTACAACTACATGGATTTTGTGATGCATCCCTTAATGCTTATTCAGCAGTTTTTTTACTTGAAAACTAGATTCAAAAATCAAAAGATCAAAATTATTCTGATAACCTCAAAAACTAAGGTTGCACCATTAAAGACCATTACAATTCCAAGACTTGAACTAAGTGCAGCATTGCTTTTGGCTCAACTGAATCAAGTCATTCTTGAATCATTTCCTTTTCAACCTGACAAAACCTTTTTGTGGACTGATTCACAAATCTGCATAGATTGGATAAGATCAGATGCCAGCAGATGGAAGGCCTTTGTTTCGAACAGAGTGTCGTCAATTCAAAATTTGACTCAAATCACTGATTGGTTCCATGTATACAGTCAAGATAATCCAGCTGATTGCGCATCAAGAGGAATCATGCCTCAAGACTTGGTCAATCATAGAATTTGGTGGCGGGATCCTATTTGGCTTCAAGAAAATAATGTTCGATATATTCCTTCTTCACCAACCCAAGTAAATCTCAATATCATTCAAGAAGAAGTCGGTGAGGGTCAAGTGTTGGATCAAACAACCTTAATTCAAAATTCAGAAACTATGTTAAATCTAGAATTCATTGTAAGGTATTCCACAATGACCAAATTGATCCGAATCACAGCTTGGTGTTGGAGATTCTACTACAATTGCCTCCTCTTTGATCCAATTCGTCAGAAAGGACCTTTGAGAACAAGAGAATTAACAAAGGCAATTCAAGTCTTAGTCAAATCAATTCAGCAAGTTGAATTCTGCACGGAAATAAAATTACTGAAGTCAAACAAGCAACTACCTCTGTCCAACAAGCTAACTTCTCTAAATCCCTTCTTAGACACTCAAGGACTTCTAAGAGTTGGAGGTAGACTCGAGTATTCCTATTTAAATGAAAATCAAAATTTCCCTCTCTTACAACCAAAATCCCCACGCCAGGAATCACTTATCAAAAATCTCTTAACTGAGAATGCTGACATTCCTGAGGCTATTGATGAGAATCAAGAAGATTCTTCAATTTTAGAAACCACTTTTGTCATTGAAGACGAAGAGTCTAACAAAGATATCGGGACTCCAAAGATTGAAATCTCCGAAGTTTCGGTTATTGATAAATCGGAAGGCAAATATTCGAAAGAACCAGTGGTCAGTGTAGAAGCTCTGGATAAGAAAGAACTGTGCCATGATGACTCAGCTCACCTCAATGTAGTTGAAGCTGATCTTAATCGACCTAAAGAGGCTACCAGTGGCATAATCAATGTTTATACAGAAGCTAATGAATCGTCAAGCAAAGAGAAAGTTGTACCTGTTGAAATTGTGGATACATCAACAAAGGATTATCTACAGAGCGGTGAAAAGGCTAAATTATCCCGCTGGAAACCCATCGATTCTCTATGCTTAGAAGACGTCAAGGAATCTGAAGACGACGATGAAAATTACAGTTCATCGGCATATATAGAATGGCCAGAAATCTTGAAGAAAGAAGTCTTAAGACCCGAAGCTTTAGAAAAGGCAGTCAATCTGGAAGATTTTGAGAAGGCGGCAGAAAGTCGACAACTCTCCAAAGAACATTTAGAGGAATCGACCGAACAAGGCTCATGCATAAAGGCTGAATCAAAAACTTGGGAAGATCCTATTGAATCCGACTTAGCAGCCGCAGAGTCTGATAATCCAGCAGTTCCCGAAAGAGAACTGGCCAACGAATCTGAAAATCTCATCCAAGATTCACCTCAATCGGATACTCAAAGATGGAAGCTGATTTCATTGCCTTTCAAACAATGAGAATTGTAATCTTAGCTACATAGTCGGCATCAATTAGTCCAGCATCATCTATACTATTGGAACTCTTTTTTATTTTTATTATTTATTTATTTTTTTTATTTTTTATTTTCTGGTCATCTCTTCCCAGCCGGGGGAGTATGTTGGATCCTATAGTTAATAATTTCCTTAAATTCAATTTTAGATATGAAAATTAAGCCAAAATATTCTAAATTAAATTGTACAATATAAATCTTTAATATGTAAATTTTAAAGCAATCAACATGTATGCAAATTTCTAGTTTGGTTAATTAATAGCTTTTTTGTTTTCTCTCTCTCTCTACCACTAGTATCATAATCTAAGTCAAATTCATGTAATCTAAAATCATGTGGTAGCTACTCCTAACTCTAAAACCAAAAGACAATAAAATAATTCAAGACAAGTGGCAAGGTGCTTCTTAGTATTTTTTACTGAACATTCAAGCCACGAACAACCATAATGATAAAAATTACAAATGGGAGGGCAAAAAAATAATTGTATTAAATTTCAAAGCTAAGTATATATTGACACAAAAATCAGAAGTTGGAAGCAATTTAACAGTCATCATTATGGTTTTAGCCTGTGTCGTCATCACGGTAGTCTATTTCCTTATTGAAATAGTTTAGTAACTCCATCATTTCCAGTCCCAAGCTCGGATAGAAATGAAGAGGAAGCAATAACAAGCTTCAATAAATATAATCCTTTGTATTATTAATATTAAGATAAAAATATCAGATTCTTCCAGGGATAATGTGAAAAAATAATTTTAAAAAGTGAAATTGTACTGGGATCAGGTTGATAAATTAAGGAAAAAGCATCTCCTGATCGTGCAACTTAAAGTTACTGATGGCTTGCGGCATCTGTCAGAATAAATATCAACTATTCTCGTTGATTTCTAATTATTCCAGAATTGGTCAAATACCCATTCTTGATTAATCAAGAAAAGCTAACCACGTATACATTTCACACAGTTTTCCCCTTAATTCCAGGGTTAAGTCTCTTTTAAAAAAATGTTAATTCACAAATCCCTGAAAACCTGATATTTTCACCTTAATAAACATGCTTGTTAAAAACCTAGGTTCAACTGGTCCGGCTGATAGTACTCTGTAAAAACTTCTGATCCATGGATACAGGATGAGTCTGTACTCCATGTTATGAGTGGCTGCACATGACGTCTGTTCCTCATGTCAGAGGTGGAATACTTCAGACTATTTCAGACTTCTGGTCGGAATGGCCAGGAATGAACAAATTTCTATATTTCTTTTTTCAAGTCTATGTTACCCCCCCCTTACAAAGAATTAACAAATCCGCCGCGAGCAGGCTTCCATCTATTTAAGGCCTAATCCCCAGTGAACTTTTGATTCTAAGTTTTGTAAATTCATGACTAACAACTAAATAATTAATAGGTAAAAATAAATTTTAAAAAATATATATATATTTAAATGCATTAAAAAGGAAAAAATAAAATATTGTATCCTCTGTCATTGAGCAATTAGATGTATCTGAGTGAAAATAAAAGCGGCGGGGAATGATCATATTTGGAGGAGAGGTAAAAATATAGCAAACACTTATAAAAATCACTAATCTGTTGCAGGGGGTTGGTGGAAGGAGGGTCTAAACCGTTGGTTTTCGACCGCTACGACCCGGGTTCAATTGCCGCATTGGGCACTTTTTTCTGTTAAAAAAAAAAAAAAATGCTCCAATGGCCCCCGATTCTTGCAAAAGTCCAACCCCACCAGCGAGTGCAAGTAACCAAACGGGGCTCTGGCACATTTGTAAGTGCAAAGTCGAACTGCTTTTCACATGTGTAGACATGCGGTGCACTTACAGTAAAAGCAGTCGCCTACTTCTACCCACCATGATTATCATGGCCTGTACCACGTGTACTAGGAATAAGCAAAAAAAACTAATCAGTTGCTACATATTAAATCAGATTAGGTTAAAAATTCATTGTCCCCCACCAATTTTATTTTCACTCAGATACATCTAATTGCTTAATGACAGAAGATAAAATATTTTATTTTTTACTTTTTAATGCATTTAAATAAAAGGTTTTTTTTTAAATGTATTTATATTTATTAATTATTATCATTGCAATATAAGAGCATTAGAAAATTAATTTATTTAAAAAATAAACATAGGCGCAATAAATAGTTAATTATTTTAAATACAGATTGCGCGCAAATGCAATTTTTTTTTTTTTTCAATATAACATAGGTGAAAAAAAAAAAAAACGCGCGTGTAAACCTCGAAAGTAAACAATGACAGATCCACTAGCAAGATTCTCTCTACAAATTTATATAGAGATATTCTAAAACATTTTTGATTAAAGTTTTAATTGCGAAATGTATTTCTCATATTAAACAAGTAAAAAGAGAAGGGCAAAAAAAAAAAAGAAATTATAAAAAAAAAAAAAATCCGAGTATTAAAAAAAAAATTATAAAAAAAAATTAAATGGCGTATGCGAAGAGAATTTATTGTACCGCATTACAAAATCCAATATTTAGCTGAGTACAAACCTTTTAAATTATGCTATTAAGCTTAAATTGTTAGTAGCGATTGCTATTCAATCCAAACCAAATTCATAAACAAATGTTATCGATTATTTATAAAAACAGAGTAGACATCCAATTCAAAAAAAAAAAAAAAAGACTGCACACACAGAATTTAAAAATAATCGTTTACAAATTTTGAAAAAAAAAAAGGTTAGATAAAATTTTTAAATTCTGTTTTTCATAATATACGGAACAATATTTTGAAAATAAATCTATATCAAAAATCTGTATATATGTCTGTCGCCATAAATCCCCTAGTGAATTGCATAGACATCAAATTTACACAGGTCATTGAGTAGTATTTTCCACTTTCAATTTTGAACTGTAAAGTTTGAATGACTTATCGAAAATTACAAAGAATACATACGACAAAGATGTAGATTTGAATATATGATGATAAAACATTGACATCCTTAATAATAAGTGTCATTATGAAAATATTGATAGGGAGGATTAGATTATAATACTATTAAGATAGAAAAAATGATGTCTGTAATTAAAATTATATTAATTAGTTAATACGGTATATTTTGTTTATATATAAAATTGTATAATATTTTTAATCTTATATTGATTTTAAATGTTATATTTCTAGAAGCACGAGAAACTTTTTTTATTTTATGAAACTCAGTTTTTTGTTCTCTATTAAATACCGATCATTTAACCGTTTTTAATGACACCTCAATCATTCTTACTCGGCATCTAGAAAACTATGCTATATAGGCGCCTAGTCATGTACTAAAACATCATTTTTCCTTATAAATAAATTGGAGGAAAATGTGATAAAAATAAAATGATTGCCATGATTCTCTTGTAGAAGCTTGATCCCCTAATAAATAGTGGTGATGTGTTGTCCATGACGCAGTAGCAAGGATCGTCAATTTCTGATTTTGTTGCTCCATGGAATTGGGGGGGGGGGGGGGGGGGGGGGGGGGTTGCCATTGCCCATTAGTCAGCCATATTTCAGAGTTCCCTGTAGGCCTTCACAGTTAGCGGTTCGGACTCACGACACCGTACTTCACCCTACAGGGCAGTCCCTTACTTGTGCTACTTCTCCCGCCCGCCACGCAGAGGAAGGGTTGGACTTCTGGGCAGGCCTAATAATAATTGAAAAAAAAAAAAAACCACGCAATTAACATTTTGAACTGCGTTTTCAATATATATAAAAAAAGTATAAATCTGCATTTGTTACTCACAACTCCCATGAATAATATTACTTTGAAACACGTTTTTCTTCAATTAGGCGTTGTAAAATTTTACCGAAAATTATAACCCCACCACTATTTCATATGTGAGTTGACATATTAATTAGTTACAAAATTAGTTAAGCCTTATGTATTGGTATTTATCTCACGTTTATCCTATTGTATGTTATGATAATAAGAGCTCTTTATTTGCACATTTCCCTCCCCTGTAATTACTGGTGTATGAAGGGGGCTCTCCTCAAGCTCCTGGTGTTATTATTTATCCCACATCTTTCAATCTCTTGGACACAAGGATGGTGCTGAAGGGAATTCTCTTCAGTTCTCTGCTCCAGTCACTGCTGAACATCCTCAGAAGTCTCCTTGGGTCCTCTGTTGAGAATTTTTTTTTTTCAATAATTATCTTTTACCTATGCCTCTTATATATTACTAGACGAATGGCCCGGGCGTTGCCCGGGAACCGAGTGCGAAAATATTTTAAAAACGTTTTAATCTTCATCTAGATCTTCATCTTGTCTACACCTTGTATACATCTTGCTTCCTAGGGTTGCCTAGAGTGGCCGCTATAGACAGGGTGGTCTGTATGGACAGGTGGATGTATCACACAGCTGATAACAGGGTTGCCTAGAGTGGCCGCTATAGACAGGGTGGTCTGTATAGACAGGTGTATGTATCACACTGCTGATAACAGGGTTGCCTAAAGTGACCGCTTTAGACAGGGTGGTCTGTATAGACAGGTGGATGTATCACACAGCTGATAACAGGGTTGTCTAGAGTGGCCGCTATAGACAGGTGTATGTATCACACAGCTGATAACAGGGTTATCTAGAATGGCCGCTATATACAGGGTGGTCTGTATAGACAGGTGGATGTATCACACAGCTGATAACAGGGTTGTCTAGAGTGGTCGCTATTGACAGGGTGGTCTGTATAGACAGGTGTATGTATCACACAGCTGATAACAGGGTTGTCTAGAGTGGCCGCTATAGACAGGGTGGTCTGTATAGACAGGTGTATGTATCACACTGCTGATAACAGGGTTGCCTAAAGTGACCGCTATAGACAGGGTGGCCGCTATAGACAGGTGTATGTATCACACAGTTGATAACAGGGTTGTCTAGAGGGGGGCAGGGAGGACACGTGTTCCAATGGGCGCGCATTCTATCCGTGAGCTTCAGACAGAATAAGGCAAATATATAAGTAGATATGTGCCTCTTAAATATAATGGTAAATACTATCTTGTTCATCAAAATGTAACACTAAACGAAAACACTATTTTAATTTTGGAGTATATATTATAAAAAAAAAAGAAATGATAAGGCACAATTTGGGTAATAGATTATAAACACAAGGTAATAAGACCAAATCTAAATAAATAAAATGTGGTAACAGTGTTCACACACTATTTATTTATTTGATCTTATTACCTTGTGATTAAAAAAGAAAGGAATACAACAAGAGTATGCCAAGAGGTTGAAAATATCTAACCTTCCCTCATATTTAGCAAAAATTACTCAATGTTGATGTTTGAAAATAGATTATTCTTATCCCTTCTTTTAACTTAGCATGCTACTTCCTGAGAAAACAAATAGATATTGATTGAGGCAGTTGTTGCTCAGTATGTGACTCTGAGAATTGAAGGGGAACAAAGGTTTGGAATTGTTCTTATTATAAACAATGGTATATGTGTTTATATGCAAAATTTATTTCCAGTGTTTATAATGAGGGCATAAAGATAGGTTAATATTCCATCTCATTCTTTTTTTTTTTTATAGTAAAAGATTTTTGAAGAAGGAATTGAAAGCTAACAGACCAGTTTCTTTATTAATAAAGATTTGATTCCTTCTACGAAAATGATATCTGGCAATTCCTTCTCTTGTAAAAGAGATATTGCTGTGGTATTTGTTGAGACCATCTTTTACTGAATGATATTTACAGTAGAGTTCACACACTTATCCTTCACTTCACAATGGCAAGTATCCTTCCCCATAGAGGACTTTCCACATGAGCACCTTGTCTAATCTGTTGGAATACTTGGTTTTGATGTGTGAAATTTCTGATAGAAAATATAGCTTCAAATGAAAGGTGCAACAATGGGAAGTCCAATATTCCCAAATGCAGCTTGCTTTACTATAGGCCAATTAGAACTTAAGGTTGGAAAGGACATGAGAAGAGTTCTTGAGCTTCTTTATGAGCACGACCTCCAAGATCTTGTCTAATTTAGACTAAAAGGATAAGTAAAAAAAAAAAAAGAAATTAAGGCTCTGAATTCACTTGAAAATGATATTTACTATTTTAGATCTGTTGTGAAAATAAAATAATATATTTTTTAAATCTATGTCTAACTGATCAATATGGAACTGTTCTAATATTTCAAGTCATGTGGTAAACAAAGAAAAGAGGAAGCTATTACATCAAATGAAGATATTCTACAGTTTGGTGTGCTGTTGAATTCTAGTACATGTGGTACAGTCTGTGATTATTTTGGTGGGTAGTCGTTGGAGACTGGTTTTATTGGAAGTGCACCACATGTCTACATGTGTAGAAAGCAGTTCAACTTTTGCACTTACAAATGTATCAGAGCTCCATTTGGTTACTTGCGCTTACAGGTGGGGGTTTGACTTCTGAAAGAATCAGGGGTCATTGGAACAATTTTTTTATTAAAAAAAAAGTTGCCATGTGAGATTCAATCAGGGGTTGAGGCAGGTAGAAATGAACAGTTTATAATACTCCTTTGTATCTAGTGATTAGTATCAACAATCTACTCTCATCACCTTGTTATTAAGGTGTTAGTCTAGTAGATTTGGATAGAATATTTTCATACTAAAAAAAAAAATTTATTGCAAAAACTATGCACATAACAAACAACATGAGAAAACATTTTCTTCTATGTAATCTAAATAACTTGGAAAAAATTACAAGTCCAGGTTGCTTTGATTCTTCCGCTTTTCGTAGCGTTCAATACAGTCCCTGAACTCATGGACCTCCTTCTGACACTTCCTCCAATCGTGGTGGGTGTTTTGGCACATCTGTTCTCACACACCGCAAGGTAGTTACACAACGACAATACAGTAGACACATTACAGAATAATAAACTTACTTTTAAAGGAATAGAATCCAAAAAAAAATAAACAAGAACTGGAGGATCCCACCTAAGCACAGCTGGTACAGTGGAGTGAACCCAGGCAAAGCTCTGAATCTCAGAAATAGACAGCACCAAACAACACTAACAAGATTTAGAACAGGCCATCTCAAGCCATTGAAGATAGAAAATAATAACAAATTCTACCCCACTTTCCCAAAATATAGCTTGGCACCTGCATCTCCAGAACACATTTTGGCTTGCATTAGATGTACTAAACAGGACCTTTGGGAGAGGCCATTGCTTATCATCAAACAATTCGAGGAGCATGGACTCATGGAATTTGTGTAATCTTTACACAAGGGGCTAAGTAACAACAACAACAGTAAAACCTCCATGGATGGACACTCCTGCTAGAGAACACCTCTCTATAAAAGACAGTTTTCATTACAGAAAATACCATTTTTTGTTACATTTAGCAACTCTCCTGTAAGAAGACACCTATCCTAAATGGCATTTTAGTTCTGAAACTAGGTGTTGTCCTTTACATAGATATAATTCTACTGTATATGGGAAAATGTGATTGATAAAAAAAATTGGGATTAGGAAATAATTCAGTCTAAATCCAAATATATATATTTTAAAAACTTATCCCAAGTACATGATATGATACTCTATTATACCTAAACACATGGGTAACAATTGTGCCTTATCTATTATACCTACTTTTCATATAAAAAAAAAAAAAGTGAAATTTGCTGAAATCGGAAGATTAAATTAAGAAAAAGGGAAACTCCTGATTGTGCCAAAATTGTACCACAGAAATAGCAATAGAATTGTATTTGACCGCTGACCACAGTTTATACAGCAATGAGAGATAACAAGCCAGTTATCTTTTACCTCTCGTTCTGAATACATCCAAAGGAAAAACTTTCCAAAATGTCGCATCAAAGCTGCAACATCGCGCACAATGGGCCTGTTAAAACCCAACGATCCCTCTGGACTGGTCCCTAGTGACCGTGACCCACCAAGATGAAGCACTCCCCATAATCAACCCTCTGAGACCTACATCCCTGCCTGTCACCTCAGTATAAAGAAAATTGCCAATATTGCGACATGGCTGGGGTTTCATCTCACCAGAACATTGTTGTGGAGCTCCAGGCATCCAGTTTTATTGACCATTTTCTCCACTTTGTCCTCGTCATCTTCTTCTTCTTTCTTTGGTACTTCAACAGGCTTCTTGTCCCTGCGCAGCAAAATGGTTGGTGAAACACAAATGGTTCAAACAAGAATTGTTATATATATTTGCTGTTTCTTATCCCCTTGTGTAAGGATTACATGAATTCCATGAGTTCATGCTCCTCAAGCATTAAGCACAATTTGGATTAAAGATTAGAGAAACATGTGGTAAAAGGACCAAACACAAATAAATAAAATGTGTATGATGTTTCGGTGAGCAGTAAATGACATTCAGTACTTTTGTTGGCTGATAGTAACATCGCTGTTACAGAGACCATCACACACTATTTATTTGGGTTTAGTCTTGTAATTTATGTTTCTATCAAGTGCAATTCTCAGCCTGCAACCCCAAGACAAATTATTGACTGTATTGACTCATCCATTGATGAGCTCTACTCTTCCCAGGCAGACACCATCAAAAGTCCCAAGCTTTACAAGTTTGATACCTTAGTGTGATTGAGTGGAGATAAGAAAGAAGATGTTTCTATCTAAAATCTTTTCATCTCATTTTATACCCTATACTCAAGGGTAGAATATACTTCATGAGAGGACACCTTTCTACAAAGGTCAGTTTTAATCATCAGTCATTTTTTACTAATTATCTACTCTCTGATAAGAGAACACCTCTATAAAACCCACTTTGATTTGAAACTAGGTGTTTTACAGTTGGGTGTTTTTTATACTTTCCCAAGGAAAAAGGTGAACTTCATAGAATAGAATCCATATTTAATAATATAGAACTTTAAGGTAATAAGACCAAATCCCCAAATAAATAAGTGGTGTGTGAGGTTACAGCAACATGGTGAAAAATGTGACACAAAAAAAGTCGGTGGACGAGTAGTTAACACCCTCGATTCCCGACAGTCATGAACCGGGATTGAATCCTGCGTTAACATTTTGTTTTAATATGTGAATAACCTTCACATATTATTCACTGTTTCAATTATCATAAACTAGGTTGCTCTTGTTGAGCGGTACCTAATAAAGTGATTTTGAACTGGGTGGGGGGGGGGGGGGGGAAATGTGACACACTATATATTTGGTCTTATTACCTTAATCCAAGTTGTACCTTTCAATATAGAACTTTGCGTGTTACTAAATGCAACTACTGAGCTGAAAAACTGAATGGCCACTCAATGCTTTTGGGTCATGTGATGGTAGAGAACCAATCAGTGAGCGAATAAAGTGGCTACCCTATATACAGTTCTAACCTCTTTAATTCAACACCCCAAGGGATCAGAGCTATCGGTTGAATTAAAGTCAGTTAGATGATTTCATCACAACATTCAGTGCTAGTGGACATTTTTCTCTAGGAGATAATCACACAAATATATAATTGAAATAGCTACAAGAAAATAAGACCTAATCCAAATAAATTAATAGCGTGGTGACGTTTCGGTAACAGCGTTGTTACCATCATCAGACAAAAGAATTAAAAAAAAAAAAAGTGTTTCTCATTTGTTCTTTTGTCTGTAACAACGCTGTTACAGAAATGTCACCATACTATTTATTTGGATTAGGTGTTATTTTCTTGTAGCTATAATCTATAATCCAAATTATGGTTTATCATATGATTAAAATAATATCTTTATAAAATACAAACTGTTGTAATACAGTCGAACCTCTTTAATTCAACACCCCAAGGGATCAGAGCTTTCGGTTGAATTAAAGGAAGTGTTGAATTAAGGTTAGATGATTAGCTAATCATCTAACTCACGAAAATAATATTTTTAAAAAATCGCTTAGTAATATAAATTAATGATATTAATTGAAACCATTGTGTGTGTACTTTTTTGTATTTATTTTTTTTATTTTGATGATTAACTTTTAGTATCAGGGACAAAATGGCAATAATACATATTTTTGAAACATAAATAATTACAAATAAAATTTATTCTAATTGAAGAATATAGCAGTTGAAAGGAAATAAATATGGAAAATAAAAAGAAAATTCAAAATAATATTTAAAAATAATCATTAATATCTTTTTAAAAATTCTTTTATAGATGTCTGCATTTTCACTGAAATCCTATTCAAAATGTATTCCAAATGGTCTATTTAAAAAAAAAAAAAACATGCATGTCTTTCTCCCTCTGGAATGTGTTTTAAATAACAAAGAGCTTTTATTGTATTAAAAGCATCTACTGCTGCTGCAGGTGTTATTGATTTTGTGTTTAAATCTTTTATAATAACATGGAAATGGAATATTGAAATAAAATGTTATCATAATAATTGTGGCTACATTTTATAAAGATTTATTTATTTAAAAAGAAATTATTCATAAATTTTAAAATAACTAAAATATTTCAATGCTGAAAATTAAAAAGAAAATAATATTATTAATTAGGGCACAAAGCCTAAATTCCCGCATAAAAAAACAAACAAAACAATAACCCTTGCGACATTGCGCAACGGCACAGTAAAGTGAAACTTAAACTAACAGAAACCAGAAGTGCGCAGGCGCGATCATATCGGCGTCCGCCGATGCCGATCGTCGCCGCCGTAATACCGTTTAGCGGTAAAGTTGTATGTAAAAACACATTCAACTGTCGAAATTCAAATTTTTAAATGGTCGAACTATCGGAACTGTCGTATTATCGATACTGTCGAATTACGGTTTGTTATTTGATAGGCCGGAGGTCGGGACATCAGAATATGGTCGAATTAAGGTAGAGTGTCGAATTTGCGTGTGTCGAATTAACGAGGTTATACTGTAGTAGGTTGAAATATTTTTTTAGAAACTATTTTAGATGCGTAAGATTCTTTTTTTTTTTAATTAAACAATTTCTACTGCCCTTACTGCAATGGAAAAATTAAAGTTATTGCAGTAAGGGCAGTAGAAATTGCTTAATTAAAAAAAATAATAATAATTTTACGCGTCTAAAATAGTTTCTAATTTTCATAACAGATGGCATCGAAATATTTTTTATTTTATGAACAGATAATTAATTTAGATATTTATAAACACAAGGTAATAAGACCAAATCCAAATAAATAAATAGTGTGTGACGTTGCAGTAACAGCGTTGTTACCGAAACGTCACACATTATTTATTTATTTGGATTTGGTCTTATTACCTTGTGTTTATAATCTATAATCCAAATTGTGCCTTATCATTGGATTATAGGTCTTATTTTCTTGTATTAAGCTAAAAAATGTAATTTAAAAAAAAAATCATTATCTTTCAAAGAAATCTTTTATGGTTATGATAAGGCACAATTTGGAATATAGATTTTGTCTGAAGATGGTAACAACGCTGTTACCGAAATGTCACACACTATTTATTTATTTGGATTTGGTCTTATTACCTTGTGTTTATAATCTATAATCAAAATTGTGCCTTATCATATTTTATGGTTGTTTACTTTTAGGCTAGAACCCTGTATTCAGTGTACATTCTAGCAGATCAATCTTCAAAAGGCAGTAAGTCATCTGTATGTTATTCGAAATAGCGGAATTTTATTCTGTAAGACACCTCATTAGTTACGCCTGTTATTAAGACCTTTTAAGTTAGAAGGAGGCTACATTCACTGGTATAAACACAAGGTAATAAGATCACAAATCCAAATAAATAGAGTGTGACGTTTCGGTAACAGCATTGTTGTTACCATCTTCAGACAAAAGTACTGAATGAGAACTATTTAAAACATGCTGTGGTAAAATTTCTCATTCAGTACTTTTGTCTGAAGATGGTAACAACGCTGTTACCTAAACGTCACACCACTAATTATTTATTTGGATTTGGTCTTATTACCTTGTGTATATAATCTATAATCCATATTGTCCCTTATCATTCACTAGTATGTATATTTATTAAAACTTTACATAAGTTCCAAAATATTATTAATCAATTTCTTAATGTTATTTTTAAAAAAATTATGTATGAAGAAGCTGCTTGTTTACATTGTACATTAATTGGAGGCGTAGTTTTGGAATTGGCCAAATATCTCCCTATCTCCTAAAATGATGTTTGCTGGTTGTAAATATGTAAATTATGTAATTCTTATGTCTTTATGCAAATATTACACAAATTCCATGCTACTCGAGCTGTTTGATGATAAGCAGCGGCCTCTCCCAAAGGTCCTGTTTGGTGAATCTAAAGCAAGCCTAAATATGTACTCATGGAATGGGGTGTAGGAGTGCAGCTTTCGTTGATCATGACACATGATTAAACTGTGGGTTGATAGAGTAGAACTCCCTTGTAAGACAACTTCCCTACCATTTTCACATTGCCAATATTATCATAGCTGGTCTCCCATAAAAGGACACCTCTTTCTTAGGTGTTGTCCTTTAGAAAAAGGTTCTACTGAAAAACCTTTAGTACCTACTGCTTGTGAGCCAATCAGAAACAAGCTTGGGTGGGGAGGGATAAACACTGCAAGGCATCTTCATATCTCCCATATTAGCTAAAATGTACAGCCAATTCTCAGTGATCTAAAAAAAATTAGGTGTGTCTTTAAGGTAGTTCTACCACATGTTAGCTTGCCTTAACCACAGCTTAATCCTAATAATATTGCAGCAGGCAATGTCAAGTGTGTTCTCTGCTAGAATTAAATAACAATTACCTAGGGAATTGTTAATAGTTGTCCACATTTACTACTGTTTTATTAAGTTTATATACAAGAAAATAAAACTTAATCCAAATAATTTAATAGTGTGTGATGTTTCGTTAACAGTGCTGGTTACCGAAACGTCACACACTATTAAATTATTTGGATTTGGTCTTATTATCTTGTATCTATAATCTATAATCCAAATTGTGCTTTATCATTAAGTTTATATGTTTGAAGTTTGGAATGAATAACAGTAATATTAAATATTATTTAAAAAATTATAATAATAATCATAAACACTTGAGTTCCCACCATGTAAATATCATTGCGGGTTACATTTCTACAACTAAGTTGTTTTAATTACCTATTTAAGCTTGGTAGAGAATCCTTAAGTCTATCCCAAATATTAAGAAACATTTTTAAATTTTAGAAATTTGGATATGATTCTTAGCTTATGTTTCAATACAATAGAATATCTAGCAAGGAATGGTAAAAAAATATATAAACAAACACATTTTTAGACGTAAAGTCTTTTATAGAAAAGCGCTCATTTAAAAGAATAATACATTTTATTTTAATTGAGTAATTAAACGTATTTAAACATTATTTTTGAAATTTATTTATCAATTTTGCTATAAATAATTTTAGTTTTCATTAAAATACTTTTATTTTAATTGAAAATACTCTATTTTAGACATTTTTATATCGTTTAAATCAAGCATTAGAAATAAAGCATATCTATTAATCAGTTTACCTCAAAAGAGAGAACATTTGAGATTTATTCAAACTTTGAGATTTATTCAAACTGCTTGGCGCAAATTTTCTTATATTTCCACTACAAGATACTTACCAGATTATCCATTTTCGTAATTGTGGTTTTTAAATAGATTTTTTCTCAGATTCAGAGTAAACCTCACACTAAGTTAGCACATCCCTCGAGAGTTTCGATATTCATTCAGAAATAGCAATTAATATTTCCATTGAAAACTAATGACTATATTCAAATTAGAATGATTTTTTTTACTTATCCTTTCAGTCTAAATTAGACGAGATCTAGGAGGTCGTGCTCGTAAAGAAGCTCAAGAACTCTTCTTGGTTCTCTGTACAGGGATCTTTTGTCCTTTTCAATGCAAATTAGTAAATGTTGGGAAGTGGCCTCTTCGGTTTTGCACCTAGTGCACATGGGGAAGCTTTTGGCTCCCTCTTTATAGACTAGAGGGCGCAGGTGACCAGATTTCCATCTGGCCAACTGTGTCGATTCCCTTCTGTTTAGTTGGACGGTTTGTTTTTTGGGGTTTTCTATCTGGTACCAAGAATGAAGGAAACTATCTCTATGGTTCCTTATCAGTTGTAGTTTCAGTTTGTTAATATGGTCCCTAGCTGAAAGGTAGGTCTCGAGTTCACAGCATCGGGATGTCTAGCTGCTCCTTCCTTTGCCAATCTGTTGGCCTCTTCATTTCCAGGGACTCTCACATGTGATGGAATCCATTGTAGACTTATTTTGATATTTTTATTCAGTTTGTTGATTTCTGCAGCAATGTTTTTGAGGAGCCTGTCTTGTGAATAGTAGCAGTTTTTAATTGCAAAGATGGCGGCTTTTGAATCTATAAATTATTATGTTTTTAGTCTCATTTTTCTCTATGAGCTTTAGAGTTTGTAGTATGGCTGTTAGTTCAGATATGAAAACTGACAAGTTCTTTGGGTTTTTTTTATTCTTCTTCTTATTTCCATATTATCTTTAAGGTTGAGAACTCCACTGCTAGAGGAGCCATTCTCCACCAGTGAGCCATCGGTGTATATCTGTATGGTCTCTTTATCTGCTTTTTCAATCCTCTCCATAGCGAGGCTCCTGAGTAGTCCAGGGTGGTCTGCCCCTTTGGAGCATTCTTGCTCTAGATTCAGGTGGTAGGGGATTTCTGCTCTTTTTTATATGGTTCATATTAGTTCTGGGCATTTCTATTTCTTGTGCTGTTTGGTAGTAGTTCCTGGTAGGCTAGGTGCATTGGGCTAAGGCTTTTGAGTCTGGTTTTTGGTTTTCATTTTCTTAGGTTCTGTGTGATTTTGGTGCATTTACTCTCTTGTATATATAATCGGCTAAGCCGATTTTTCTCCTGTGTGTAAGAGGCAACAAGTTGGCCTCAATCTCTGCAATTTTGGTTGGACAGGTGTTTCTGAGTCCACATATGATTCTTACAGCACTGCTCTGTACCTGATCGATTTTATTCAGGTTGGTCTTGCTCGCCGTCTGCCACACTGGTTGGGCATATTCTAAGATTGGTCTGATAAGGGCCAGATATGACTATATATATTGACAATATTCAAATTAGAATGATAATATATATTAACTAGAACAGTAGCTCGTCACACATTTGGTAGAGGTATATCTAAATCAAAATGCTAACGTGAGTAATATTTTCATCAACATGAAAAATCTATTTTAAAATAGTTATGAAAATAGCTGTAGTGTTAAGCTAGGAAGAAGTTTGAAGCAGGAATATAGGAAAATTTAAATGCCTTAATAAAGAGTGGTTAACTTGAGAAAACTTCAAAAACCTTATATCTAAAGGATATAAAAATGTCTGAAATAGATCAAATTCAAATTTCAAAAAGTGTGTCAATTAAATTGAAAAATATCGATTAAAAATAAATATCGTAAAGATAGAGGCTGCCTGGCCGGCATTCATAGTTATTCAAATTAAAGATACTTCGGCCAGTAAATATTTTAATTATCTTTATTATTATTATTATAAAAAGAATTACTGGCCGAAGTATTTGTTAATTAATAACAAAAATAAATAGAATTTACTAAAACGCCTTTATTTATTGCTTTTAATTATAATTAAATTTTAAACATATTAAAGATAATATTATTTATTTACACATATAACTATATGTAAATTAAAGAACAAAAGAAAAAGAAACCAAAAAAACGTAAACATTGGCTACCGCCATTCTTCTTTGTCTGCCAGCAACTGTTCTATAGTCGATCCTGCGCAGGCGCACACCACGCCCGCCGCCACCGCGTGCTGCTCGATGGGGTCGTGTTTTCGAGCCGCTTGCCCACTAAAATGGATATTTAACATACTCCCACCTATGATTTGGGGAAGAAAATCATACAATTAAGATAAGTCATATATATGTGGTACATAAAAGGAGTTAAGCATTATAAATTAAGTTTCTGTGGTAGCTTGACCACGCGTCCACATCGAGTTCGCTTAGCCTCACTATGCGCTTCTTCAATTGTAGTATCTCCTTTGGATCGAAGAATTGGATCCCCACTTGAAACTTCCAGGGGGTAGAGCTTTTGCACAGGGCGTATAAGGGTTCCCAGTTTTGTGCGAACTTTAGCAAACCGAGAATGTCCATCTCTTCCTGGAAACAGTTCCACTATTCTTGCCATAGGCCAGTGGAGTCTCCTCTTGTCTTCCACCTTCACTATAACCACATCACCCACACTCAGTTTCGGAGTCCTCTCATTGGCCTTCTGGACAAGCTGGCCCAGATATTCACTCCGAAAGCGACTTCTGATAGCTTCTCGCAGCCTTTGGCAATGCCGATATCTATCTTGAAATTTCTTTGAGTCCAACTTATCAAGATCTGGAACTCCCACATATTTTGAATCATGTAGAAACATGGAGGGTGATAAAGGAATCAAACTGTCAAAGTCCTCATGAATGTATGTCAGCGGACGACTGTTGATTGTAGCTTCTGCATCACATAGGATAGTGGACATCTCTTCATAGTACACTGAAGAATGGCCCAAAATTCGAACAAGGAGATCCTTGATGGAACGAATAAGATGCTCCCACCAACCTCCCCACCATGCAGCAGTAGGAGGTATGAACTTCCAACTTATCTTGTGAAGATTTTGGTCTAACACTATCTTCTTCCAGTTTAAAGCCTTGAGAGCATTGTTAGCGCCCACAAAATTAGTACCATTATCAGAATAAATGACTGTTGGTCGCCCTCTCCGGGCTATAAATCTTCTCAGAGCTTGTATGAAAGCTTCAGTACTTAATGAGGTTACAAGTTCCAGGTGTATAGCTCTGAAGACGGCACAGGTAAATAGAACAATCCATGCCTTGGTCTTGTTCTTGAGGTAAAGTGGACCAGCAAGGTCTACTCCCAGAATTTCAATGGCTGTGGCATCTCTCACTCTATCAAGGGGTACGTGTATCGGAGTAGTTTTCACAGGTTTTGATGAAAATCTTTTACACTTGGCACACTGAGAGACGACACTTCGTATGCTGCGCCGGGAATTTAAGATCCAATAATTTTCTCTGAGTTTGGCAGAAAGGATCTGAACTCCTGCATGACAATGTCTCAGATGGAATTCTCTTATCAGGCATGTGACAAAATGATGTTTTGTTGGAAGCAAAATTGGGCAACGAAATGAATATTCATCATCCCTTTCAATAAGCTTGGATTTTTTATGGATCAATCCAAAATCATCTCTGAATTTCATCAACCCGTTGATCGAATCTCGTCGGCTAGAAAAAACTTGCTGTTGCACAGTTTTCCAAATTTCCTTTTCAGCATCTTCTAATTCTGAAAGCTGTAGACTATGCATACCTGATGGGGACAATTTTTGTGTATTTCGTATGAACCTCCGGATCCACGCATTTATTCTGACAATCTTTGTAAAATTTGAAAATCTTTCAAACCATGGCATTACTTCAGTTCTGACATGTGTAGTCACCAATACTTGTCTATCTATTTCTAAATTGACCAAAGTTCTGTCTGAGTGGAATAATTGCTTTAGCCAGTGATCTTGAGGCTGCTTGAGCCATTCAGGTCCCTCCCACCATCTGGTGCGTTTAAGCTGTAGTACACTACAACCTCTTGAAGGAAGCTCTGCAGGGTTGAGGCCCCCTGGTACATAAAACCATTTGTTCGGACCTAAAGTGTTGCATATCTCTTTGACTCTGTTGTTTACAAAGGTGCCCCACTGCCTGTTCGTCTTGATCCATGAAAGGGCTGTAGTAGAGTCTGTCCAGTAATACACCGGTTCTGCAGCCAAATTCAAAGACTCAGTTATGTACCTGCTGAGTCTAACTCCCAACATACAAGCAAGAAGTTCCATCCTAGGGATAGTAGTTTTCTTAAGTGGACCTAGCCGGGATTTGGCCATCAAAAGTTGTACTGACACTCCTTTGTTCTCAGGACAACGTAGAAAAGCTGCTGCTGCATATGCACTTTGGCTGGCATCACAAAATATGTGAATGGACCAATGGGCTCTAATCCCATGGCCCACTCTACGTGGAATTTTTATGTCGGCAAGAGTGTCCAACTCACTGTACCACTTCATAAAATTTACTTGAATGGTTGATGGTAAAGGTTCATCCCAATCAGTTTTGACTGCCCAGGCTTGTTGAATAAGTAGTTTAGCAGGTAATAAGACAGGAGCCAAGAATCCAATTGGGTCAAGGATCTGTTGGGTATGAGACAAGAGGTCTCTCTTGGAAAGTGAGTTTATTATAACTCCGAACTTAGTGGTCACATTAAGAGTATCTTCTAAAAGATTCCATTTCATGCCCAGAACTGAAGCCTCTTCACTCCTTTCTATATCAACACTAGGAGGTAATCTAGAATAGACTTCCTTGACTCGGTGTATAGGTCTGAATTGCCACATTCTGAGATCCATCTTGGCTTTTGCAAATATCTCAGTAGATTTCTCCACCAGATCAACTAATTCTGCCTCGGTATCCACTGAAGTGACACAATTATCAATATACATTCCATCAACTTCTGAGGAAGAGCTCCAAATTCAGATGAGACTCCCTTAAGAGGATGCAGGATGACTGCTCCAAGCAAATAGGGGCTACAGGTCACACCAAAGACAACTCGCTTGTGACGGAAAACCTGAATATGATGATTATTTTTCCACCATAAGAATCTAAGATAGTCTCTATCTTCTTCTTTCACTTCAATTTGCAAAAAGGCTTTTATAATGTCAGCAATAACTCCAATAGCCTTTTCTCTAAACTTCAGTAGGATAGCTGGGATCTGTTCAATAACATTTGGGCCACTTGCCAAGCAATCGTTCAATGAAAGATTCCCCTTGTCCTTACATGATGCGTCAAACACAGGTCTTATCTTGGTGGTGTTGCTATTGGCTTTAACCACTGGGTGATGAGGGAGATAATGACAATTCTTGTTCAAATCTTCTGGAGACACCTTTTCAATAACACCTTCAGCTAGCCATTCTTGGAACACCCTATCATATTCGCTGAAGATACATTTAGCTCTCAATTTACGGTTGTGTTGAAAAGTCTTCTCTCTGCAATATGACGATTGGATGGAATTCCTTCTTGGTTCCCCAGCCAAGGTAATCCTACACAAAAGCGTCCATCTTCCAGCTGATGAACAGTATTTAAGAAGTGCTGGTGTACTATTTTATCTTCTTCTAGCTTGGTAAGATTTTCCCTGGGATCTTTTATGCCAATCGTTTCTAAATCCCACAAATAATCAACTGACAATTAAACTGGCGAAACCGCTGGGAGGGTTCACCACTGATGAGCCAGGCCCTCCCTTCAATTTTTTCATCGCAGTAAGGACAGTAGAAATTGTTTTATTTTAAAAAGAATTTTACGCCTCTAAAATAGTTTTATAATATTTATACTGTGCATGCTGATGACCACCAGTGATGAGTAATCAGTCTGCTCATCTTTCTTCGGCGAAGGGCCACAAATTGTCCATCCAAGATGTGTTTCTATAGCTGTTAGTCCATTTTCCAGCTGCTTCACACGTCCCGACAAAAGGCTTCCATAAATATCACTGCCGATCAAAAGTTCTATCTTGGGGCTATCTCTCCCAAGATCAGACAGCCAAATTCTAGATCCTTTTAGTTCATTCAACCATGCTCCTTTAGGCGTCCTTGTCTTGACCCAAGAATTCAAATTCTCTCAGAGTGTCCAATTCTGATAGGTTGCTGCATAATGCGACCGTATATACCTTATGGCATTTTGTTTCTGTTTGTGTACCACCAAACAATGAATGAGCAATATTTACATTGCTGATGGGCTTCAATTTTACTTCTAGTGCAGTGGATTCCAAAATATAGGACTTCTGAGAACAAGGGTCCAAGAGTGCTCGCACTCTTCTATGGCCATTATTTCCTATAATATTGACCATCAAGGTCATTAATGTTACATCTCTTGTACACTGCTGATTGGCTAAAGCACTCTGCACTACTTCAGAGACATGCGTCTTTTCCTTTCGGTTGCAGGGCAAGTCAGGACAAAGAAGAACGTAGTGTCCTTTGGCACAAATATTACATTGAACTGTCCTCTTGCAAGCCTTTGCAAGATGTCCAGGTTTAAGGCATTTCAGACAACACCTCTTTTCATAGATCTTTGCTCTTTTATCCTTGAATGGCATAGATTGAGCAGTGATGCAGCCTTTACTTTGGTGATTATTTTCACAGAACAAACATCCCATCTCCTTGGCAGAAAATAAACCTGCAGCGGTAGGCATATTTGAATTCTGCTTAAACTTATTTCTAAGTTTCTCTTTTGGGGAAGACCCTTCAAATCCTCTCCTGGCTAGAAGTCTTCTTTATTCCCCTTCCACTTCTCTTCTAAGAAAGTCCAAAAGATTGTTAAGGCGAGAGCTGGAGTTAGAATTAGTTTTTTGATGCATCACAATTATTCAGCGGTGATCTCTGCCAAGCAACCAGCACATCTTCTGGCAAACAAGACTCTATCATAGGGAAAAGCCATGCTGTGTTTTCCTTGGTGTCAACACCCAAAGATTCCAGAGATCTTAGTTGTGTTTCAAGTTTGTCATATAATTTAGCCACTGACCGCCTTTCATCTGGTGGAGTCTTGACATTTGCCATCATTAATTTAAGCAGTTCCCTTACATATATTCCACAAGAAAATCTTTCTGTCCATACCTTTGTTTCAAGGCTTGGACCGCTTTGGCATAGTTTTCTGCTGTTTGGGGATAGCTTTCTATGAGCTCTCTGGCTCTAGTGTTTGATTTCATAGACTGCACCAGATAATGAAACTTGTCTGCATCATGCAGCTCAGTATCCTCATGAATCTTTTCAAATTGTGCCCAAAATGGAAGCCAATTAATTAATTCTCCATCAAATTTTCTTATTTCGATCTTAGGAAGTTTATAACTTTTGGCCATTAATGACCCATTTGAGCTTCCCAGGGATTTAATATCACTTTTGTTATCAGAATCAATTAATTCTCTTACCTTTCTTTCCAGGGTGATGAAGGTATCCGAATAATGTTCTGCTTCCTCAATTTCACAATTTAAAGTGTCTTCTTCTGCATCAGCCACCATCATATGGTTCAACATCTTCTGGTCAAGATCCTTTAATTTGAAATCGATGTCTTTTAATTTGCTAAATTTGTCCCTGATCACACCTAGATCAGCATTAGTTTTACTTATTTCGGAATCCAAAACATTTACTACCTTAGTAAATCGCGTTCTGGTTACTGAGCGCAACTTCTTGTCACGTTCCATCCTGGCAGGCTCGCCACTTTTGTTAATTAATAACAAAAATAAATAGAATTTACTAAAAGGCCTTTATTTATTGCTTTTAATTATAATTAAATTTTAAACATATTAAAGATAATATTATTTATTTACACATATAACTATATGTAAATTAAAGAACAAAAGAAAAAGAAACCAAAAAAACGTAAACATTGGCGACCGCCATTCTTCTTTGTCTGCCAGCAACTGTTCTATAGTCGATCCTGCGCAGGCGCACACCACGCCCGCCACCACCGCGTGCTGCTCGATGGGGTCGTGTTTTCGAGCCGCTTGCCCACTAAAGTGGATATTTAACATATTCTAAGATTGGTCTGATAAGGGCCAGATATGACTATATATAATGACTATATTCAAATTAAAATGATAATAAATATTAACTAGAACAGTAGCTCGTCACACATTTGGTAGAGGTATATCTAAATCAAAATGCTAACGTGAGTAATATTTTCATCAACATGAAAAATCTATTTAAAAATAGTTATGAAAATAGCTGTAGTGTTAAGCTAGGAAGAAGTTTGAAGCAGAAATATAGGAAAATTTAAATGCCATAATAAAGAGTGGTTAACTTGAGAAATCTTCAAAACCTTATATCTAACGGATATAAAAATATCTGAAATAGATCAAATTCAAATTTCAAAAAGTGTGTCAATTAAATTGAAAAATATCGATTAAAAATAAATATCGTAAAGATAGAGGCTGCCTGGCCGGCATTCATAGTTATTCAAATTAAAGATACTTCGGCCAGTAAATCTTTTAATTATCTTTATTATTATTATTATAAAAAGAATTACTGGCCGAAGTATTTTTAATTTGAAGAAAAATGAACATGTTGTTATTAAAATGTGAAAGAATGTTATAAAGGTAAATTGTTGTTATTAAATTGTAAAATTATGTCTAAAAATGCAAAACTTATATATCATTATATATTTAAT
>CP092872.1:95389123-95502666 GCA_030710605.1 Cordylochernes scorpioides
AATTTTAGCATAAGAAGAATGTCAAGATTCTAACAGAGTAATGTTTTTTGAGCGCTCATTTAAAAACGACTTTCAATTTTAAAGTTGTTGTTTAGGTTTTGTTACTTCTGATAGGTTATAATACAATAAACTTTAAACTTTTTGAAATATAACAAGGTAATTTTTCACCTTAATATTCCAAAACTATTTTATTTAGATAATTTGCAGTCTAAAATGTATGCACCCAGAATTTTGTCGGTTTCATTTATAGTAAATTAAACATAAACATAAAATTTTTTGGTAAAACAAACGAAAAATTTATATATCTCTATATATATAAAAATTAATGTTTGTATGTATGTATGTATGTATGTATGTATGTATGTATGTCTGTCTGTATGTCCGGTATACAAATTCGCAGTAGTTCACTAATTCAAACCAAAATTTCCATACATAGGTAAAAAAAATACGGGGAAGACGATAGGCTATTTTAAAAAATATATAAATCAATTATTATTAAAACTATATATTTTTATTCAGAAAATGATGATGACGATATTGCTGTATCATTTTTGATTATCGGGAAAAATTCCAAAAAGCAGAGACCACGGGTGAAACCAGTTCATTATTTTGTACGCAGGAACAAAATTCTAACAGAAAAACAATCATTCGAGCAGAAAACAAAAGCTAGATCATCTTTCTATAAAAATATCGCTTCTCAGACACAAAGTTTGGAGCGGGACGTTTCACAAGAGTGACATCCACGGCGCCAATTTATAATTGTAACGAATAGTATTTGAATAAAAACATTTAATTGGGTAAAACCCGGGCGTTGCCCGGGTCATTCGGCTAGTATATATATATTATAAATTTATTTCGGAATTTCTTTGTTTAATACTAAAAAAAATTTTGGAAAAAATTACACTCTGGGGTGCTTCAATGCTTACTTATTTGCTTTCATTATCTTCCAACCGAGAAAACACATGGTGATTTTATTCCGCGCTAGGCCTACTCGCGGCAGACGAAACAAATTCTATTTATATTGTCGCGGAGATAAATAAAGCAAGGGCAAGTTTGGGGATAATTAATTTATTATAAGGGGTATTTATAGGGAGATGGATAAAGTACAACTTACCCCAAGTTAAAGTTAATCCTAATGAGGGACGTCAGCTCCCCCCGCCGGCCAGATTCCCCAGAACCCCTCACACCCGGTGACCAGCGATGATTGACAGACGTCCCATGGGGCCTCTCGTGATTGGAGCCGCTGAGCTTCTTGACAATACAAAGCATACAAACTTTTTTTTCCCCCCTAGCACATGTCATACAGACCTAGATATTAATGGTGGATAGTAGTTAGCAACCGATTTTAGTGCAGTTACATGTCTTAACATGTAGAAAGCAGTTTTACACTTAGTGTTTCAGAGCTCTGTTTGGTTGCTTGTAATCACTGGTGAAGTTGGACTTTAGTATGAATCGGAGGCCAAAGAAGCAATTTTTTTTTTCTTCAGAAACACAGGATTTGATTCTTGGTTGTTACTGTTGAAAATCGATGGTTTTTACTACTTCTCCATGACTTTCCAGAATGGTTGCAGGGTTTGCCCACTATGTACTAAGTGGCAGCCTGCAACCCCAAAACACATTATTGACTGTATTAACTCATCCATTGATCAGCTCTACTCTTCCCTGGCAAACACACATCAAAAGTCTCAAGCTTTACAAGCTTGATACCTTAATATGATTGAGTGGAGATAAGAAAGAAGAAGGCTATTTCTCCATCAACTCACCCTCCTCTTAATGTAATTTAACCTAACCTGTTTTGATATACTCTGCCAAGATTTCAGTCTGCAGGAATCTCACCTACCAAGACCTTATCCCTGTTAGCAATCTGTTCTAGAACAGCAGAGCCTGTCACAGTTTTGCCATCTCAAAGTAATAAGACCAAATAAATTGTGTGATATTCCGGTAATAATGCTGTTACTTTCACACTATTTGGATTGGATTGGGGTCGCTGGAAGGATGGTTTAAACCATTGGTTTTATGACCGCTATGACCTGGGTTTGATTCCCGCATTGGGCACTTTTTTTTCTGATAAAAAAAAAATGCTCCAATTGCCCCTGATTCTTTCAAAAGTCCAACCCTACCAGCGAGTGCAAGTAACCAAACAGGGCTCTGGCACATTTGTAAGTGCAAAGTTGAACTGCTTTTCACATGTGTAGACATGTGGTGCATTTACAGTAAAAGCAGTTGCCTACTTCTACCCACCATGATTATAATGACCTGTACCACGTGTACTAGGGATAAGCAAAAAAAAAAAAAACTATTTGTATTTAGTCTCATTGCGTTGTGTTTCTAATCTATAATTCAAATTGTGTCTTATCTAAGTTTTGCCATGATAAAGATAAATGAATATTATAAAATAAATGAAGCTTCCAGGGTTAAGTTTCTTGTGCAACTTTTTATTTTTAAGATTTCGGACTTGTCAGTCCTTCAACAGGAGTATCATGTTAACAACTTAATAATAAATACAATTTTTATATACACATTATCACGGAGCAAGCTAAATAAACGTTTAGTTTATTTTTGCTCCACTAAATGGCGCTCTGCCATCTAAAAAGCACATGTGCTCATAGTCAGGAAATGCCTTTTTTATTTTTAATATACATTATTATATACATATTTTAAATATTTATTGAGAGAAAAATATATTATTTCTGTTTGTAAATGTTTAGGAAACTGACAATTCTATCAACTATATGTACCCGACTTCACTCAGTCTTTTACCTGAGTGAAAGTTTGTCAAACCAACATTTGATGAAAACAATATTTTTTGAGCAAACATCTACTCCCTCTACTGAATGTATTCCTGTCAAGATAAACTGATGTTACTCCACCAAAACTACAGAATAAACCAATGGAAAATTTTACACCTAGGTAGCTGAATATATAGTTTACCATACACACACACACAAAAGCCTTTATTAAGACACACTGGTCTTATATAGGATTCTCCCCGGGATTACAAGAGAGATAGGCCTGTGAAAGTGGGGAATATACAGAAGAAGAAAAAGAAAGATTATGTAAGTATGATATATACATACACATACATATATACAACATAACAACAAAAGCCCCCATTAAGACCCAAAGTCTTACAAAAGACTCGACTGCAGGATCCAAGAAGCAAAGTAAGAAAGAGATAAAGAAGTGAACAACAACAAAAAAAAAAATTATAGATTACTGTTAAAACTATTTTACAGATCCTTTACCTTTTGTACATAGAATGAAGGTCTTAGGTGAAGGGAGACAACGAGCAAGACATCTATATCTATAGATAGCCCCAGCTGGGACCGACCGAGGGCAAAGGTCGGCGTGGCCGGAGACGACAGAGCGTCATGTTACATTCTTTTTTTGGTCAGTTGGCAGGATTCCCTTGTTAGAAGCGGAGGGGAAAGTTGAGTTCCCTTGCCAGACGGAGAGACGTCTAAAAGCTATCCTGCAAGCAGCGTCTTGTGGAAGGAAAGACGTCAAGCTATCCTGCAAGCAGCGTCTTGTGGACGGAGAGAACGCATTGGAGTATCCCTCAAGCAGCAACTTGAGAGCGGAAAAGACACTTAGACAACCAACGAGTCGCGACAATTGGACATCGCACAAGACAAGCCAAGCCTGCGACGGTGCTGCCACGAGGTACTGTGTAAACAAACGCTCGACACCCCCCCGCCATTTATTTTTGTCTTCCTTCCCTGAGATTAGTTAATTTTTTTATTTTCTTTTTTGCTTAACCTTGTTTATTTTTTTATACATAATTCCATAGATATAAGTATAATTTAGCTTAACCTTTTTTCTTGTTTTTCTACCCTTAATTCTTTATATAAGTATAATAGTTTTTATCCCTTTTGTTTTTAATCTTTAAAATAAAATCCTTTTTGTTATACTGTGTTTCTGTGCATTTATTTCCCCCATTGTTTTTCCTTTCAATCGATCACCCTTTATTTTTTTTTTTAAACGAACACGAACATTTTGGTGAGCCGGACGTGATCGATTTTAAGGAAATATGGAGGAAATGGATGCACTTAAAAAGCGCAGAAGAGCCATAAGAGGTACTTTCACTAGAATTATCAATGAAATAAATGGGGAATTTGAAAAGTCTCAAATTGATAGGAATGATATTTATTCTAAGTTTAATAGACTAGAGTCTTATTACACGAAACTTGTAGATCTAAACGAAAAATATCAGGCTTTATTGGTAGTGAAAGAAGGGATTACAGAGGAAAGTATTGATAGGGAATGGCAAGAATGCGATAAATATGAAGAGGAAAAGTTTGATATTCAACAGAAAGTCAGTGTATTACGGAATCCCGATAAAGAAGAAACAATCCCGATTGCTAGCGAGGACACTGTAATAAATGTGAAATTACCAGAGTTAGCCCTAAAAAGCTATGATGGCTCTCTGGAATGTTGGTTGTCTTGGTGGGCGCAGTTTTCGAAAATTCACGAAAATAAGAATTTATCCGATAGCGACCGGTTTTTATATTTGCGTCAAGCAATTGTACCAAATTCAGAAGCCTATCGTGTTGTAGCAAGCTATCCCGTTACAGGCGCCAACTATGTTTTGGCAGTACAAGCCCTACAGGAGCGATTCGGTGACCCGAATATACTGACAGAACTATATGTCAGACGTCTATTGAATTCGGTTATATCTAATGTAAAGAAAGAAAATAGAAATTTAAGCAGTCTGTACGACGAACTGAGCAGTCACCTCCGGTCGTTAGAGACATTGGGCATTGATCCCCAGTTGTCGGGTATTTTTTTATATCCTCTTGTCGAGTCTTCATTACCTTCGGATATTTTGAAAATATGGCACAGGCATCCTTCTTCGGGTTATGGTATGGAGTTAGCAAAACGGGAAGAGTCAGATAAAGGGGTTGGAGGAGCTCAAGAAAGGCTAAGGTTATTATTGGACTTTCTAAAAGCCGAAGTAAGGAGTGCTCAACGGCTGAAATTTGTGGAAAAAGGCTTTAGGCAGGAGGAACCCTATAAAAGGTCTTACAATGATGGGACCAGAACAAGGAGCAATTTCAGACCCGCCACTGTGTCTAGTCTGTTCGGAGGGCGAACTAATATAAAATGCTTCTTTTGTGAAAGAACAAATCATGCGAGTCATCAATGCCGCTCCATAATGAAAATGTCTCCGGGAGAGAGAAATGATAAAATACGTAGTGCCCATCTATGTTTCAAATGCTTAAGAAAGGGACACATACAGAGTCAGTGCCGAGAACAATTGGAGTGCAAAAACTGTGGGAGAAACCACTTGGAAGTTTTATGTGAAGGAAATTCTTCTAACCGGTTAACGAAACCGGGAAGAGAAAATCCAAAGGAAAATGCAACTGAACCCGTTGCATCGCTTTCTAGTCAAGCCTGCACAGGTCAGGTCTTGCTGATGACCACGGTAGCACTGTTAAGAGGCCCAAATGCCTCTAGAAGGGTTAGAGTTCTCCTCGACAGTGGAAGTCAGTTTTCGTATATCAAACAGTCGTTAGTCTGGAGTATAAGAATAGAAAGAAAAGGCGAAATAACCATAGCTAAAAGTCTTTTTGGAGGTAATAAGATTGGTGAAGAAAAGCACGGTAAATTTATGTTAGAATTAGAGAATTTAGGTAATAAAAGAGATGTGATCCATATTGAGGCGCTGGATCAACGTAAAATTTGCGACGCCATACCACCTTTGCCAAAAGGGGACTGGTTAGAAAAATTGAAGATTAAGGGCATAATATTGCCTCAGGACAATTTTAAAGGACAAGAGATTGACATATTGATTGGCGCTAACTATCTAGGTATGATTTTGACAGGAAAAATAGTTCAAGTTGAAGCAGATTTAACTGCGGTGGAAACGAAATTAGGTTGGACACTAATGGGCAATTCGCCAATTATTGATAGCAATGACAATGTGCAGCAGACTTTGAATCTGCTAACAACGCGATGCGATTTAAAGGATTTGTGGGATCTAGAAGTACTAGGCATTAGGGATCCTGTTGAAACTTGCTCCAAAGAGACCAGATATCAGGAAATAAAAGAAAAGTTTATAACAAAAATTCAAAGACAAAGTGATCAGAGATATTCTGTAGGTCTACCTTGGAAGGTAGAAAAGGAGTCAATCCCCAGCAATCTTGACATAGCGATAAAAAGGTTAGATATAAGCACTAAGAAAATGACCTCACAGAATAAGTTGACCGAATATAGTCAGATCTTTAGAGACTGGCTGACTGAAGGACTCATTGAAAGAGTCGAGGAAAATCCTCTCGAGAGAAGAGGCTATTATTTACCTCACCGCCCTGTGTACAAGATGGAATCTAAAACGACGCCCATACGTCCGGTTTTCGATGCTTCTTGTCTAGGTCATAATGGACTATCTTTGAATCAATGTTTAGAAAAGGGACCGAATTTATTGGAAAGAATCCCTGAAATGATGATAAGATTTCGGGAAAATAAATTTGGAGTCACGGCAGATATAAGAAAAGCATTCCAGATGGTGGTGATTGAAGAATCTGAACGGAACTACCTTAGATTCCTTTGGTGGGAAAAGGAGAGCGATAGAGAACTAATAGCTTACAGGCATAAGAGACTTGTATTTGGCTTAAACTGCAGTCCTTTTGTGCTGAACGCCGTAATAGAATACCATCTTCAATCAATAAGAGGCCCACTTGTTCAATGGGCAAAGATTTTAGCTCAATCCTTCTACATGGACAATTGTATTACCTCGCTGGAAACAAAGCAGGAAGTGCAGGAATTTCAAAAGGCCGCAATTGAAATTATGGACAGGGCTAAAATGGACTTACGAGAGTGGGAATATTCTCTGGAGGAAAACCCTGAAAAGGGGACTTGTACAAAAATATTGGGTGTTGTTTGGAATAAAATGGAAGACTCATTAAAATGCGAACTCCCTGACAATTTGAGTCTTCAACCCAAATTAACGAAAAGGTTGGTACTGTCCATGGTTCAGCGGATATTTGATCCACTTGGATTTTGCGCTCCAGTATTCTTGCCACCAAAGTTGTTACTGCAGCGATCATGGGGGCTGAAACTAGGTTGGGATACACCTCTACCCGAAAGTATGGCCCAGGAATTTCGAACCTGGTTGGATCAAATAAAATTCATAGAGTTAATAAAGATACCGAGATATATGTGGAATGATCTCATTTTCCCTACAGAAGTTCATATCTTTTGTGACGCTAGTCAAATAGGCTATGGAGCTGTAGCCTATTTAAGGAGCGAAACGGGACGAGAAAATACTCTAACTTTGATTTGGAGCAAAGTCAGATTAGCTCCTATGAAGAGTATTACGATCCCTCGCTTGGAATTAATGGCCATGGTACTAGGAGCTAGACTAGCCAATGCAATCCAAGCTGCCTTGAAGAGAAAATGTGAAACAACTCTTTGGTCTGACTCTACTACCGCGCTAAGTTGCATAAAGAAAGAAATTGAGTGGAGAGTTTTCGTGAGAAACCGAGTCAGAGAAATACAGGCCACTACCAATTTGAACGATTGGAGGTTCGTTCCTAGTCAGTTGAACCCGGCCGATCTTCTGTCTCGAGGTTGCCCTCCAAGCCAGTTTGTGCAAAGCAGATGGTGGGAGGGCCCCGAATGGTTGAAAAAACCTAAAGAATTCTGGCCCAATTCAGAGTTCTCGATAAATCCAAAAGAAATAAATGTTGAAGAAAACATTATGAAAACCAACATTAATTTAAACATCGATTATAAAGACTGGATACTGACAAGGAGGTCTAATTACTCTCTCAACATCAGGGTAATGTCCTATGTTTTAAGATTTTTAGGGAAACTTAAAAAACAGTCAACTGAAACAGGACCTTTGAAAGTTTCAGAATTAGACTTGGCAGAAAAAAAGCTTATCCGAATGATTCAGGAGAAAGTCTCCATAGAGAAATCCGAAAATATTGATAGAAGACAGTTGAAAGTAGGAGACGTTGTACTGATCGGGCAAGAAAATCTTAAAAGAATGTTTTGGCCTAAAGGGCGAATAGTAAATCTCATACCAGGAAAAGATGGAATAGTGAGAGTGGCCCATGTTAAAACATCCACAGGAACCTTGATCAGGGCTCTACAACGCTTACACCCTCTTGAAATATCCTCGAATGTTGAGACAATTCAAAAGGACAATTCAAATACCGAACCCCAATCTGAAGCATTTTTAGGAAATAGGCCCAATATTGAATCCAGGGACTCTAGAAATAGATATGGTAGGGTAATCAGAAAGCCTGCCAGGTATGACTCGAAGGACTAGTGAAAGTACCTGTAAAAAAAAAAAGGGGTGTAATATGTGTATTCTTTTATGTGTATTTTATGTAATGTAATAGACATATCTACTCTTGTGTGTATTGTGTATATATATGCTCTTTTGTCTTATACTTAATTTTGACTTCTTTCAGAGCAAAATTTTGTGGGAGAATGTTAAAACTATTTTACAGATCCTTTACCTTTTGTACATAGAATGAAGGTCTTAGGTGAAGGGAGACAACGAGCAAGACATCTACCTCTCTATATCTATAGATAGCCCCAGCTGGGACCGACCGAGGGCAAAGGTCGGCGTGGCCGGAGACGACAGAGCGTCATGTTACATTCTTTTTTTGGTCAGTTGGCAGGATTCCCTTGTTAGAAGCGGAGGGGAAAGTTGAGTTCCCTTGCCAGACGGAGAGACGTCTAAAAGCTATCCTGCAAGCAGCGTCTTGTGGAAGGAAAGACGTCAAGCTATCCTGCAAGCAGCGTCTTGTGGACGGAGAGAACGCATTGGAGTATCCCTCAAGCAGCAACTTGAGAGCGGAAAAGACACTTAGACAACCAACGAGTCGCGACAATTGGACATCGCACAAGACAAGCCAAGCCAAGCCTGCGACGGTGCTGCCACGAGGTACTGTGTAAACAAACGCTCGACACCCCCCCGCCATTTATTTTTGTCTTCCTTCCCTGAGATTAGTTAATTTTTTTATTTTCTTTTTTGCTTAACCTTGTTTATTTTTTTATACATAATTCCATAGATATAAGTATAATTTAGCTTAACCTTTTTTCTTGTTTTTCTACCCTTAATTCTTTATATAAGTATAATAGTTTTTATCCCTTTTGTTTTTAATCTTTAAAATAAAATCCTTTTTGTTATACTGTGTTTCTGTGCATTTATTTCCCTCATTGTTTTTCCTTTCAATCGATCACCCTTTATTATTTTTTTTAAACGAACACGAACAATTACCATATAAACTATTCAAAAACTAAAATTAGATAAAGAAATCATTTTTTTTTAGAATTTGGAGAGTTATAAAATTATAATTATTATATCTTCTTTCTTATCTCCACTCAATCATATCAGGATATCAAGCTTGTAGAACTTGAGACTTTTGATGGTGTCTGCTGGGGAAGAGTAGAGCATATCAATGGATGAGTCAATACATTCAATGATGTGTAATTTATTATTTTAATGACTTTGAATGATCCAGCTTTGCCCGGCTTCTCCCCTAGTGAATGTTTGTCAGACAAATATTGCTTTAACAAATGTTATTTATTATATCATTATATCATATTGATAAGGCACAATTTGGATTATAGATTATAAACACAAAGTAATAAGACCAAATCCAAATAAATAAATAGTGTGTGGCATTTCGGTAACAGCGTTGTTAACATCTTCAGACAAAATTACTTGTAAGTATATAGTCATGAGAATCAAATATGTGTACAAGTATTCCTGTCATTTTGCATTTCATTTTCAAAAAGAGTGTGTGACGTTTCGGTAACAATACTGTTACCGTCGTACATTATTTATTTATTTGGTCTTTTTACCTTGTGTTTAAAACATTTTATTAACATGTGCCACCTATATTGTTCTGAAAATAGAGCAATCTATACTTAAATCATTAGATAATAAAAAAGCAGAGAACAAGGTAATATCTAAGAACTAAAATTACAGAACAATTTCCTTCCATATTTAATTTGCATAGTTATGTTGAATACTTTGATTTTCTTTTCATTTTCCCTTCTCTCCTTTGTTTATATACGAGGTGTGTTCAAAAAGTATCGCAAATTTAGAATTTTCGCGGGTTACGTATATTCGAATTTCGATCTTTTTGTGGCTTTATGTTGGTACTCATGTCTCTCACTTATGCCGACAAGCTCGGCCATTTTGAATGTTCACTTAATTGTTGACAGCTGCTTTGCTTGCAGGTGTTTTGGATCGTCTTTGATTTTTACCTATTAAAAAAAAAATGGATCAAAGAACCTGTATCGAATTTTGTGTGAAAAACAAAATTAAGTGCGCGGATGCATTCAGAATGTTGACTGTGGCATACGGAGAAGCTACCTTGGACCAAAGCAACGTTTATCAGTTGTACAAAATGTTCTCAGAAGGCCGAGAAGATGTGAACGACGAAGAGCGTGCCGAACGCCCGAGCACTTCAACAACAGATGAAAAAATTAATTCCTTTTCTCCATGAAAATGATGTATGGCGAGTCCTTACAGGATGGAAATGCCCTAATAAAGCTGTTGATGTTGTTGTAATAAAAAAGACATATTGGATTGAATAAAATATTTATTTGCCAATATTATAACATTATGCGGCGCTGAGTTTGTTTATACAAAAATGTAATGTTTTGATAAAGTTTGCTGTTCAGCCAACCAAAATATTGGCAATGAAAAATGATTCGTGGATGGCTTTTCTTGATTTATCAAGAAATTGGGTTGGCCAAATATCAGGGAACAGGTTAAATAAATGATTAGTTGATTTCTGTTCCACTAGATGGTGCTCTGCCTGCTGTAAAACACATGTGCTCCTGGTCAGGATATGCCATTTTTATTTTTAATATATATATATATTTTTTTAATTAAAGATTTATTTATGGATTGCTCTATTTTCAAAAAAAAAAAAAATATATATATATAAGAATAAAACCATTAAGCATAATTTTTTTCTTTAATGATTCAAACAAAACTTTCCATTTGTCCTTACTGTGTTGAAAAAATATTGTGGAGGGCTTGGATCATCAGTGGTGAACCCTCCCAAGAGTTTGTAGGATGGTTGTTGATGTGTTGGTGTGGCTTGTGGAAAGGCTGCTGATAAAATTATAATTAAAATTAATTTATTTAAAGCCAGAAATTATAAAGAGAAAAGAAGCAACAGTTGAAGTAACGGCCGTCGGCTGAAGCCTTGTTGTTTACCGCGTGAGTGCCAGATCAAGTGTCGGAAGACGCCAGCCGCTAGAAAGTTCCGGATGACGCCTGCGCATGCGTAGTAACGTGTTCTCCAAACACGTGCTTGCCGAGGCATAGTGGGGCCGCCATTTTTCTGCCCGTATGTGTTTTGAAGCTTTGTCCCAGTTCGCTGAAGCAAAGTGCGGTCGCCACAAGTTTAATCCATTTGATCTGCTATGAAACTTTTTAAAGCTCCAATACTGATTCCACCCTACCAGGTCACATATATAAGCAGACTCTCCTGCTAGAACTCTAAAAAGCACTACGATGGATTCTTCTTCTTTGGAATCCGCCAGTGATAATATCTCGTCCAGTTTAACCTGGCTCTTATTGGTAGATATGCCATTGATGTTGTATTGAAGAACATTCAATTTAGCATTGGGAGACTGTAGGGAATTTTTCGAATGAAGCCCTCTGCCTAAAATCCAGAAGCGGCTCTGGAATGATGGATTAAATTGGCAAAACTGCTTGGAGGGTTCACCACTGATGAGCCAAGCCCTCCCAATAATAATTTTTTTTTCCATCTAAGTAAAGACAGTAGAAAGCTTTGTTTATGATTTGGAACAGAAAAAGCTGTACTTAATAGCTTTTCTTCTTATACACATTATAACATTTCTTAATATTATAAGGATACATAATAAAATAGACATGCCTTGAAAGCGCCATCTATTGAGGGTTTTCATAACAATTTATTCACCCCCACCCCTAATGCCTCGTTAATGCCTCTTCGAAGCCCATTGAAACAGAAAAACAATTTAAAGCAAAGGTTGTTTGTTTCAAATGTGGAGGTAAAGGCCATTATTAAACGATAAGAATTCTTAAAATTTGGTTAAAGGAATAAGCATAAAAAGACTAAGAGGAGCTTCTTTCAAAATTTATTCTGCAAGCTTTCGGACTAGACGTCCTTCTACAGGCAAAGGATAGTTGTAAAAACTAACGCATATAAACGATCATTGAGCCATTATAAAGATGACAATATTTACATCCCTATATCTGTAAAAACTAACATAATAAAAAAAAAACTTTATGACTAAGAATTTTGCATGTACAAAATTGGAGAAATTTAAAATTAAAATTTCAAATATGACAAATAATTTAAAAGGTATAATCTAAAATTAACTATTAAATAAATACGGAGATTGAAACATATAGAAGTTAGAGATCAATAAAATTTGGCTAAATACCAAGATACACAAGACAGGGGGTCCCACCTTCTTATGTTTGAGTTGAAACAGAATATTATATGACTATTAGTAAAGAACCTGGTATATGTCTGGGATATCTATTTTTCTATTAATGCTATTGGTTTGATTGGATATGACTGATTCTAAATAAAGTCTATTGTACTTATTGTGTATATTACGGTATAAGATTTTTGGGTGATCTAAGTTAAACTGGTGACCTGTTTGTGCTGTATGTTGATAAATTAACGATTTAGGATCTTTGTTACGGATATTTTGTTTGTGTTCGGTTAGTCTGATATGTGTCGTTCTGCCTGTCTCACCCACATATGTGGACGAGCAATCTTGGCATGAGACGACATATACTGCTCCTGTAGAATGTATGGGAAGGTTAGGACTATCAGATTTGGTGATTGGATGTCTTAATATGGTGGACAGACTAGGAGAACTGTTGTAGTGTACTTTAATTCCAAAAGGACGGAGGATTCTGGATATTGAAATTGATGAGGCTGAATATGGAAGAAAACAGGTAGCTCTGTGTAAGGTGGTGGTCTTTGGAACAGATGGATCATAGAAATGCCTCTGAATAAAGGGCCTGTTTCAACTCAAACATAAGAAGGTGGGACCCCCTGTCTTGTGTATCTTGGTATTTAGCCCAATTTTATTGATCTCTAACTTCTATATGTTTTAATCTCCGTATTTATTTAATAGTTAATTTTAGATTATACCTTTTAAATTATTTGTCATATTTGAAATTTTAATTTTAAATTTCTCCAATTTTGTACATGCAAAATTCTTAGTCATAAAGTTTTTTTTTTATTATGTTAGTTTTTACAGATATAGGGATGTAAATATTGTCATCTTTATAATGGCTCAATGATCGTTTATATGCGTTAGTTTTTACAACTATCCTTTGCCTGTAGAAGGACGTCTAGTCCGAAAGCTTGCAGAATAAATTTTGAAAGAAGCTCCTCTTAGTCTTTTTATTCTTATTCCTTTAAAGGCCATTATGCAAGGGAATGCAGGAAGAAAGGAAAGAATGAACAAAGACCAAAGAGGTTTGACCAAAACAAAGGCGTAAATATGTCGGCAATGTGCAACACTTTGTTTGGAGCTACCGCCGAGACCTGGATCATAGATTCTGGAGCGACGCACCATATGACTCCCAAGAGAGATTACTTCACATGTCTGAAAGAGTGCACAAGCAATATGAGTTCCATCACTATTGCGAGTGGTTCTTCTATAGAAGCATGTGGTATCGGTATTGTCAGTGCCAATATTGTTGGACACAAGGGAGATGCCAGCAATATGGTTGCCCAGAACACCTTGTACGTTCCAGATATGCGTCACAGTGTTCTGTCTGTACTCCAAATGATAGAAAACGGTAGAAAAGTTGTCTTCAACAAGAGTGGTTGCCACATTATGGACATGAAAGGTAAACTCTTGATAGAGGGAAAGAAACTGGGTAGACTTTACTACGTCCAGACTACTCCATCCTCTTCGATAGATCAGAATGATCGTGTTTCTCTTGCATCTGAATGCAAGGAAGAGCTTACACTGGAACTTTGGCACAAAAGGCTGATGCATGTAAATGCATATACGATAGCAAAGATGGCCAAGAACCAAAGCGTAAGAGGACTTGATTGCAGCCCGGCAAAGCCAGAAAAGTGCGAAGACTGCTTGATCGGCAAGTCTTACCGTCTGCCATTCCTTCAGCACACACACAAGGAGGAAAAAGAAATCATGCTGTTGGACTTGGTGCATGCGGACTTAATGGGTCCACTCGACGTATTGAGCTGGGGAGGAGCCAAGTACGTCTTAACCATCATTGATGAATCTACGAGATATACAAGTGTATTTTTCCTGAAAAACAAAGGCGGAACCCTGGGAAAAGTCAAAGAGTGGATTCAAGAATCTGAGAAACAAACCAGCCGGAAACTAAAACGAATACGTACGGATAATGGCTTGGAATTTTGTTCCAAGGAATGGGACACTTTCTGCACGAGCGTTGGAATAGTTCATGAACACACTATGACGTATACACCTCAACAGAATGGTGTGGCAGAAAGAATGAATAGGACACTCCTAGATCTTGTCAGGAGCACTATATCTGGAAGTGGTCTGCCAAAGGCTTCCTGGGCGGAGCTGACTTACACCGCAGCCTATGTCAGAAACAGAGTTCTCAACAATCACAATGGTGAAAACACGCCATATGAACTGTGGACAGGGAACAAGCCTAGTCTTAAACACATAAGAGCTATTGGCTGTCAAGTATTTGTCCATATTCCAAGACAAGTCCGTAAATCCAAACTCGAAAGGAGAGCTGTCAAAGGTAACCTTGTTGGATATGCACTCAGAGGACGTGGCTACAGAGTGTGGATTCCTGAGATGAATAAAGTGATGTATCGAGGAACGACAGCAACCGGGAGGTGCTTCCATCAGTTGAACACTACAGCTATGGGACTCAACGGGAGATTGAAGAGTATCCAGTGTCTTTATTAGATCAAGAAGACGTGATACCTACAGAAGAGGACAGCCATAATGAAGATACTGTAAAGCCTTCTCCTACTCGATCTCATCCAATGATCCTAAGGAACCAGAGAAATGCTCAGAACTCAACTGAACTCCTCAGTACTAAAGTAAATAAGGGAGATCCTACTTCGTATAAAGAAGCTATCCAAGGCCCTGAAGCCGAGCATTGGCTTGAAGCAAGTGGAAGAAACCTAGCGGACTTTTTAACCAAGCCACTGGGAAGAAACCTACACGAACTTCATCGTTCGAGACTGTTAAGCGGCGAAGTGATCCATGAATAGGAGGTCACTTCGAGGGAGGAGATTGCTGACGGCCGCGACGGTTGGCTTCGGTAACACTGGAGCTGATGTCACTTCCTGATGATGTAACCCTGCAAGCGGCGTCGCCACATACTGACTTGTTCTCTTTCTCCATGTTTACTATTTAATCTATGTGGCAATATCGTTGCGGAATTTCTTGTTGTTGGATGCGAATGGTGAGATTTGATTGAAGCGCAGTCGTTTGAGTGGAAGTTGCAGCATACAGTTAGGAATAATCAGGACACGTGATGGGGTTTGAAAATGAAAGGCAACTGGATTGGAGGAAAGAAAGCTTGAGAAGAGCTGAGCGATTTGACTTATTAATTATCTGATCACATGGCGGTGATTGACTTAGCTATGGGGTGAGCGGGAAGGTCTCGAGAGTAGATGTTACCTTGTTGAGAGCGAAATCACTACTAGGTCCGAACTCGGCGAGAGCGAGTGAACAACTGCCCATTCTTCCTTTTCGATTTTACACCAAGACTCAGTTTCTTTCTGATTGGTTGAGAGATGATCATATGATCTTTTCCTATTGGTCGACCTATTTAGGTGCTGTCTTCTGATTGGCCGGCGGTTTCCTTTGGTGTTGTTTTTGCCGGAAGATATATCCGATTTCGTCAGGAAGTGTTGGATAGCTCGACGCTTATAACTTCGGCGGATAGTAGATACGTCCTGTCTTTGCCGGAAATATTGGGTGTTAGCTTAACATTTATAACTTCTGGTCACCAGATACATCCTGCTTTGTCAAGAAGTATTGAGTGCTTCTTGACTAATATAACTTCTGCGGCCACTAGATACGTCCGGTCTTTGCCCCTGCAATATTGACACAGGGGTGCCAAGAATAGTCGTGCCAGCTTTAGGCCTACTTCCTATGTCTTATTGCTACTTGCTTTCCTCCAGTTACCTTGTTCTTTATTAAGTCTTTGAAAATCATACATGGTACATACATAGTGGGTCGGGGTTGCATTTAATTATATACAAATTATGACAGATGCGCCCCCTACATGTGAAGAATTCAAGAAGGGGTTAGCCTGAGAGAATTCTGTAAAGTGAAAAATAATTTTGTGGGAAAATTAGTTGTGGGTATTGAGGGGCTATATACAAGCATTGCTGGTGATATAAAAGTAAAATAGAATGGTGTTGATGATATAGGTTGAGTATAATTAATAGAAATCAAAAATTTTTTAATTGTAAGAAATCAAAATGAATGTTATGGTACATAGTGGATTAAAAAGAAAAGAAAATGCGCCTAAACGAATTCTACTCGAGATAGGAAATGAAATCGAGGGAGTTCTATTAAGGCTTTTGAAATCAAAATAAAAATAATATAAAAATAGTTGAATGAAATCAAAATTGAATGTGTTTGGTTGAAAAAAAATTGTTTTGTTGCATGGTGATAAGGGAAAATGCCTAGTTACTTTTTTGCTCGAATTTTGGAAAAGAATTCGAGGAAATTTCATAAGGTCTTTTGAGAAATCAAAGTAAAATAAAAAGTTGAAAGAAATCAAAGTGAATGTTTGATGCATGGTGAAAAAAAAAAAGAAAAATGCCTAACCATATTCTCGCTCGAAATTGGGAATGGAAAACGAGGGATTTTTATTAGGGCTTTTGAGAAATCAAAAAATAATTAAAATAAAAAGTTGGAGGAAATCAAAAAATAATATAAAAGTTGGGAGAAATCAAAGTAAATGCTTGGTTGCATGGTGAAAAAAAGATAGAGAAAAAAAAGAATGTTTTTGTAAATCAAAATGAAATATAATATCCAATTTTGAAAGAAAACCAATGAGTTTTTGTTGATTGGAAACTATGATAACATAACTAAGTGGTAAATATATGATAATTAATGATTAAAAGTGATGTTAAGTTGAATAAATTGATAAATTGATTAAATATTTACATTTTTAATTGAGAGAAAATAATGAAAATGATTAATATGAAAAATAAGGTGTATTGGTTTGAACCCTTTGGTATCTACATGCCCTATAAATTTTTTAATTGCTCAATTATGCCCTATAAATTTTTTAATTGCTCAATTATGCCCTGTAAATTTTTTGTCTCATCTGTAGCGACACTTAGGTGAAAACGTGATTCTACCCCTCAAGTGCGTTTATGCTATGTGTACAGGAGACATGGAAATCTATATAACCTTTATGTGTAATTTTTATCTTTGTGTGTGTTGTGAAAAAATGTTAGAAGTCTGTTGTGTAAGAAATGTGTGAGCGAGTTCTATGTGTTGTCTTGTGGATGTGGAATTGGATGATAAAAATTGATATGTAGACTCGAACTGGAATCAAAAATCGGTGGCATAGCGAGGTTCCCAGTTGACCTCAATAGGGGACCTTCTCATTGTAATTAGAGATACGGAAGTGGGGTGTGTCGGGCAAAAGAGAGGGAATGAAATTGGAGATCGGACGAGGCGCTCCGCTTTGTTTGCATAGGCCGAATTTATCGCCGCGGACTACACTTCCTGTCGCGGTGTCTCAAAATTCTCATTTCCTGCCGTCTATTTATTTTGGGGTGTGGCTCGGGTCTTGTTTTTGGAGTATGACTTCTCCGACATTGGTTGGTCATCTTTTCAGTTACTGCTATCTCTTCGGAGTTTATTTAGATTTTCTGCAAAAATGGTTCCTAAAATTATGAGAAGTTTTATAAATGCTTGTCCAAAATTAAAAACTGCCTCTTGTAGTTCGAAGATTTTATGAGCGGGCATGGTATAGATAAACAAGTAATTAATGATTAAAATTGGGATACAGTTGTATGGTAGAACTAACAAACAAAGGATAAAAATCAGATGAAAGATAGGATATTGCCCCATGTTCGTCCATATTTTTGTAACTGGGGACTCTGAAATATTTGCTTGAACCTTATTAATTGTAGAATTTGAATGATTGGTAGGTTCGCAGTTCTCCTGTTTGATATCTTTAGGGAGTGGTGTGATATGATTGAGCTGGTTGTCAGGTTTGCAGTTTTTAACATCGGGGAAGAGTGATGCAAATCGTCTTGTTGCAAAAATGGCAGGGTCTAAATGCCTGAAAGGTTCGCTGCTGGTGGGTTTGAACCTTAATGACTCTGTTGGGAATAATTCGGGTGTTAAATGTTTGAAAGGGAACGTGTAATTGGGGTTGTGCTTTATATGATATGTGCTAACGGCGGGTGGTGATATATAACGGATTTTTTCTGTATACAGTTTAAGTTTGTTGACGTGGATTGTGTCAGTGTCTCTTTGAAGTGGTTGATTTGGTCGATCTATGCGGACCACATTTGGTGAAATAATTTCTAATATTGTGTGAGGTCCTGTGAAATATGGCGCAAGTTTCCCTGTATTTGGGTGGTGATATAATTTTACTAACACTAGATCACCTACTTCGAAATGTGGTTGCTTGTGTCGTTGGTCATAAATGTTTTTGTCTTGTAAATGTTTGTTTTGTGTGCGTGTGTGTGCAATTTTTCTAGCTTTGTCGATATCTGGGTACGGTGTGTTATGATTAGAGATTTCTGGGGGTAGGATACCAAACATTAAGTATATGGGTGGAAAACCTGTGGTAGAGTGGGGTGTCTTGTTATATATAAGTGTAACCTTCTTGACCAACTTGGTCCATGCGACCTTAGGATTTTCTAGGTGTAATAACCTAAGTTTTCCCGTGAGGGTGGCGTTCAGGCGTTCACATAGGCCGTTGGCTTGTGGGTTGTTGCTGGTTGTGATTAACGGGTGAATATTTCTATTAAGGAGAAAACTACGAAATTTGGGTGAAGTGAAGGCAGGGGCTCTATCCGTAAGAAGGCGTTTTGGAGAACCATCCTGGAATACTCGCTTAAGTACCTGTTGGTAGGTGGTGGTACTGGTGGATTTAGATGGAAAAGCCCACGCGTAGCGTGAAAAATGATCGACTACCACATGGAGGTATATCTTGGTGTTGCCATATTTGGCAAATCCTGCTATGGTGTCCAGAGATAAAAGGTCGAAGGGTTCTTTAGATTCCGGAGGTTGACTTAATTCTCCGTAAGTGGGTCCTACTGGACGTTTTGTTAATTGGCAGGTGGGACAGGTCTTAACTTTTTGTTTAATATCTTTTGACATACCTTGCCAGTAATATTGTGTGGAGATGATTCGTGACATTTGGGAAATACCGGGGTGATTGTATTGTGTGTGTACTGTTTGTAAGAGTTGTTGTATGAGTGGTTTTGGAAGTATAATCTTGGTTACACCTTTTCGGGAAACTGTATGTAATCCATTACGATCAATGGTCAAAGTAGACTCTTTCGATGGAGGAGGTTGGTGTGTCTTGATAAGGGTGGCGTCCAAGAATCCACAAAACGGGTTACGGGACATGAGATCTGCTTCATATTGTAGTTTTCCTTTTATGTAGCGGACCTCATATTCGTAACTCGATAGTCGTAAACTCCATCGAAACAGTCTGCCGGACGGGTTCTTGATGGTTTTCAACCACTGCAATGCGTGATGGTCAGAAAATATAGTAAATTTTCTGCCCATAAGATAGATGCGAAACTTCTCCACACTCTCAACGATTGCTAAGCACTCAAGTTCAGAGATGGAGTAGTTTTTCTCGTGTGGGCGCAATGTTCGGCTGAAATACTGAGCTGGATATACGTTCCCGTCAGGGTGAACTTGTTTGAGAATGCCTGCTATACCGAGGGTGGATGCATCGCAATACACTTGGCATGGCAGACCTTCTTTGTAAAGGTGTAAAATGGGGTGTTGTGTGAGGTTTCCTTTCAGGTCAATGAACGCCTCTTGACAAGCTTCATTCCAGTTCCACACGACGTCCTTTTTGAGGAGATTGTTGAGTGGTGCTCGCAAGCGAGCGTATTCCGGAATGAATTTGTTATAGACGTTCACAGCGCCTAAAAAGGATTGTAGTGTTTTTCGGTTGTGTGGTTGTTTTATGGCGTGGATAATGTCGGTGTTACGTGTGAGTGGTGTAATTGTACCAGCTGTAATGGTGTAACCTAGAAAATCTATGGATTGTTTAAAAAATTCGCATTTCACGAAGTTAAGTTGTAGTTTCTCCGCTTCGCAAAAGGCGAAAAATTGTCGCAGGTGGTTTTGATGCTCCTCCAACGTGTTGGAGTAAATGATGAAATCATCAAAGTAATGTGCCACACAGTCAAGTCCGTGTCTCTGTAGGACCTGACTTATGGCTCGTTCGTAAATCTGAGGACTGGTTTTTAACCCGAAAGGTAATCGAGTGGGTTGGTATAATCCTTCAAAGGTGGCAAATGCTAACAGTGGTCGAGAATCGGGGTGTATTGGGACTTGCCAATACGCAGAGGATATGTCGGCCGTGGAGAAATATTTGGCCTGTGCGAGGCGGTCTAGGATATCCTCGATTCTCGGGAGGGGATGGACATCAGAGTTGATTAGCTCGTTCACCTTCCTATAATCGATACAAAACCGTTTGGTCTTGTCGCGCTTAGTGACGAGGGTGACAGGGCTCGAGAAAGGTGAAAAAGATTGTTCTATGATGCCGTTCTCCAGCATTTGTTGTATTTGGTTACGGATTTCTTGTTGGTCACATATCGGAACACGATATGGACGTATGGTGATTATTTTTTCGGAATTCGTGGGTATTTTTACTGGTGGAATCCGTAAGCATGGTACGTTGAATTTGTCCTGTGAAAAAATGTGAGTGTACCTTTGTAGAAGTGTTGTGAACTGTGGTGTATAGTGAGTGTTAGGTGTTGTGTTGTAGTATGCATGGGGTAAAGGGTTTTGTTGTGTATTAGTGTGAGTGTCGAGTTCGTTGTGTGGGTTGGTCATGTGAGAGTTGTGCAACGGTGTGTGATCACCTATGTTTTTGGTATGCGAGTTATCCCGCTGTGTGGGTGCGTTTTGGACAGGTTCATAAGTTGAAGTTGTTGTGGTTTGATTATTTGAGGGCATGTAAAAAAGGCAATTGGCTTTAGTGAAAAAGGGGCATGTAGATAAGTGGGTTTTTCTCAATGAATGCACGCAATGGTTGTCATAGGCGGAAAGTTGGGATGCGGGGAAAATTTTTTGTGACATCGCCTGACACTGCCAGTACGTGCATACATTGGACACATGATTAAAATGGTAGGAAAGGGTAGACAATGGGGCGCCCAGCTGGAATATAGTGCATTTATTAAAATCTATGGTTAATCTGAATTTATGGAGGCTATTGATACTAAGAATTCCAAATGGCAATGGTGCATTCACTACATGGAAATTCTCCTTTCGTGATATTTGTCCTATTGTCAGTGGGATAGATAGTTTACCCATGGTTTTTGCAAATCCGTTTAGGGTTTGGAGGTGTAGTGAATGTCCCTCAAGGGTTAAATTAGGCAGGTGGGTTTTTAGCATATGATAAATATTATATGGCACTATACTCAGGCTGGCGCCTGTATCAATTAAAAAGGGGCATGATACATTAGGGGCTAGAAAAAGTTTGACAGTCAGTTGGTTTAGGGAGCCTACCTCAGTCTCGAAAGGGCTGCTCGGCTGGGGTGTCTCTGGCTTGACTTGGTTGTTGTGGAATCGGAACTGGTGATTTTGGGACCGTTTGCACTGTCCGGACTTTTTCGTGGGTCGTCGGGACTGGTCGACGTCGGCATTCGCTGTGCCAGTGTCTCGCGCCGCAGAACTTGCAGTTGGACGGTGGAAGAGGTGCATTCCATGCACCTGGGCGTCGGGGTGTGCTGTGGTACGGACCCGACATTGTGGGTGGTTGATCTTCTCGGGGTCGCGTTGTCGGTACACTGGGCCCGTGGATCCGCTGTACCAGTCGGAACCATTCTCCTAGGTTCTCGGGAGGTACTACGCGGACTAGGCGCTGGTCGTTGAATGGCAGTCCTTCTGTCAGCGTCTCGAGGATCACCTCTTGTGGAAGTCCTAGTTGCAATCCCATGGCGGTTTTCTCCCGGTAATAGGTCTCTAGGTTGGCTTGCCCAGTAAGCTTCATGGCGAAATATTTCGCAAAGGACGCTTCGCTTGACTCAGGATAGAGATCTAGGAGGATTTGTCTCACCTGGAAGTAGCTCCGGTCGGCCATCCGAAGTTTCCTGAAGAGCTCCAGGGGTTGTCGCGCCAGATAGTTTGGCAGGCGGAGTAATTTTTCTTGTTCTCCCATGGATGCGTCTTCCATTTTTCGGTCGAATGCTTGGAAAAACTGTGTCGCGTTGTATGTGCCATCGAAAGGCGGGATTGCCGACTCCGCTCCATCAGAAATTTTTACCCGGGTCAGGAGCGCCGATAGCTGGTTGACGGCGTCCGCTAGGGGCGCAGTTGTCTCGCCCGTCTCTCTTACTTCCTGCCTCCCTTCCGTTGTTGTTTCCGTCGGGCCGTCCGACTTTATGCTTATGGGATCCTGATCAAGCTCCATAATATCTTTATCCTGTCGACTTAACCGATCTGTGGCAATATCGTTGCGGAATTTCTTGTTGTTGGATGCGAATGGTGAGATTTGATTGAAGCGCAGTCGTTTGAGTGGAAGTTGCAGCATACAGTTAGGAATAATCAGGACACGTGATGGGGTTTGAAAATGAAAGGCAACTGGATTGGAGGAAAGAAAGCTTGAGAAGAGCTGAGCGATTTGACTTATTAATTATCTGATCACATGGCGGTGATTGACTTAGCTATGGGGTGAGCGGGAAGGTCTCGAGAGTAGATGTTACCTTGTTGAGAGCGAAATCACTACTAGGTCCGAACTCGGCGAGAGCGAGTGAACAACTGCCCATTCTTCCTTTTCGATTTTACACCAAGACTCAGTTTCTTTCTGATTGGTTGAGAGATGATCATATGATCTTTTCCTATTGGTCGACCTATTTAGGTGCTGTCTTCTGATTGGCCGGCGGTTTCCTTTGGTGTTGTTTTTGCCGGAAGATATATCCGATTTCGTCAGGAAGTGTTGGATAGCTCGACGCTTATAACTTCGGCGGATAGTAGATACGTCCTGTCTTTGCCGGAAATATTGGGTGTTAGCTTAACATTTATAACTTCTGGTCACCAGATACATCCTGCTTTGTCAGGAAGTATTGAGTGCTTCTTGACTAATATAACTTCTGCGGCCACTAGATACGTCCGGTCTTTGCCCCTGCAATATTGACACAGGGGTGCCAAGAATAGTTGTGCCAGCTTTAGGCCTACTTCCTATGTCTTATTGCTACTTGCTTTCCTCCAGTTACCTTGTTCTTTATTAAGTCTTTGAAAATCATACATGGTACATACATAGTGGGTCGGGGTTGCATTTAATTATATACAAATTATGACATCTATATATATTCCCTTTACCTTGTAGTTAATTAAACAATAATTAACGTTGAGCGCTGTGTGTAATCAATTGGAATACAACAGTATTAATAACAGCTGATACAGCAAAAAAACATGCGTCCTAAAAAATATAACTCTGAAGAGGAAAGAAAGGCCGCAGCTGCCAAAAGAAGGCGAAATGCAAGGCAACAAGAAACAGCTGATCAACGCGCTGAACGACTCCAATGAGATGCTGAAGTTAAACGTCTAAAACTAGATAGTGAAACAGCAGAACAACGTGCTGCAAGACTTCTGTGTAATGCTGAAACATATAGAAGTCGTATTGACAATGAAACAGCAGAACAACATGCTGCAAGACTTCAACGTGATGCTGAAGCTCACAGGCGATTTCGGCGACCGACTATGCAAAAAAATGCAATTGATTTGGCTAATATAGATGAAAAAGAAATTATTGAATTTTACTGTGGCCAAATGAATGAAAGATGCGAATTTTGCAATTCTTTAAATTTCATGGGAGAGAGACCCCCAGATAAAAAATTCACAGCCTGCTGCCATAAAGGCAAAATAGATTTACCGGAGCAGGATTATCCAGAATACCTGGAAACTTTAATGAATGGCGTTGACCATAATATAGTAAAAATTTTATGGAGAATATTAGATCTTACAATAGCTCATTGGCATTTGCCTCCATGGGGGCAAACATTGCTACACGTCCAGGATATGGACCATACTGCTTCCGTATTCACAGTCAAATTTATCATAGAACTGGAACACTTCACCCAGTAGGGGAACAGCCACCAAAATTTGCCCAATTGTATATTTTAGATACAGCAGAGGCTACAAGAGAAAGACTTTCCATCCCTGAGAACCACGGATGTGATGAGAATGTTTTGAATAAACTTGCAGAACTGTTAGCAAACATAAATAAGTTTGCAATGTCTTATAAAATGCTTCGTGACGTAGAAAAAGAAGCCATACAAGAAGCTAATAATAATGGCACAGAACTACCAAATATTGTAATGGCAATTTAGAACGATCGAACGTTTGACGATACAACAAGCCAACTGCCAGTGAAGTTGCAGTTGTTTTTCAAAATGATGATGGTGAACCTCCATTTATTCGTGATATACTGATTCATTTAAAACCAATAGAGAATCAGCCAATGTTAAAGCGAATTTCAATCTTAGATCCAAATTTGGATGCGTTGGTTTATCCACTATTTTACCCTAGAGCGGAACGAGGTTGGACTACCTATCTAAAACAGAAACCCGGCTCAAGTCAAAGACTAAGTCAAATGCAATATTATAGTTATTTGCTGTCTGTCAGAAACAAGTTTAATCCTCTTTTAAATGGGGGAAAACTAACGTAACAATTCATAGTCGATGCGTATGTAAAAATGGAAGCAAATAGACTCCAATACATTAAAGATAATCAGTCTAAATTGAGAACTGAATGGATCATATAAACGCAAGAGCTGAAAATGAAAATCTTAACGTTGGAAAGGCAATAATCCTTCCATCAAGCTTTGAAGGCAGTCCAAGAAATATGCAACAAAGGTACCAAGATGCCATGTCAATTGTGATAAAATATGGAAAATCAGATTTATTTGTTACAATGACTTGCAATCCAAAATGGAAAGAAATAACTGAAAATCTTGAACCTTGGCAAAAAGCCAACATAGACCAGATTTGGTGGCACTGTCTTTAACTTAAAGTTAAAAGAGTTGCTAAAATAAATAAAAGCAGGGCTATTTGGAAAGTTAACTGCAATGGTCCATGTGATTGAATTTCAAAAAGAGGGCTTCCTCACGCCCACATTATAATAATATTGGCTGCAGAAGCAAAATTTAATACAGAAGCGGATATAGACAGAATTGTATCTGCCGAAATTCCAGATAAGGAAAAATTTCCGGTTCTTTACGGAATAGCTACAAAACACATGATTCATGGTCCATGTGTGAAAAATAATCCAAGGTCCCCATGTATGAAAAATGGTCAATGCACGAAAAAATTTCCAAAAGATTTGATTCAATCAACAATTATGAACGTTGATGGATATCCAAAATACAAACGAAGAGTGATATCTGAACAGGTTTATGTAAATTCTAAACCTATCAATAATTCATGGGTTGTTCCATACAACGCATACATATTGTTAAGATTCAACTGCCATATAAATGTTGATATCTGTTCATCTGTACAGGCAGTTAAATACTTAAGTATGTATATAAAGGCCATGATTGTGCCAATATAGAAAAACGTGAACAGACCTTGAATCACGATGAACCAACTAAATTTGTTGATTCAAGATATGTTGGCCCTGTAGAAGCAGGTTGGAGAATTTTCGGATTCCATATGCATGAACAATCCCATGCTATAATACGGTTAGCTTCCACTTGCCTGATTATCAGAATGTTGTATTTAATGACGATATCAGCGATGAACAGCTGCAAAATAGACTGAGTCAAGACTCAACATTAATGGGCTATTTTAAACTTAACCGTGATGATCCTAATGCGAGGGAATACTTATATCGTGATATCCCCGATCATTATACTTGGAATTGCAAAGAGAGGCAATGGAACACGCGAAAATTGCGTGGAGATAAAGTGATTGGCAGAATGTATACTGTCAGCGTTAAAGAACAAGAGCGCTATTATTTGAGGCTACTTCTCTTAAATGTAAAGGCAGCTCAGTCATTCGACAATCTGTCGACGAAATTTTATATCCCAGCTTTAGACAAGCTGCACTTGCAAGAGGTCTTTTCCTCGATGATAGTGTATGGAAATCTACACTGGAAGGTGGCGTCGTCATGAACATGCCAAAGCAACTTCGAGAGTTGTTTGCATATATTTGCGTACTTGGACCACCCGCAAAACCACGCGAATTGTGGGATGAATTTAAGCCTCACATGTGTGAAGACTTTTGCCGAAAGCATCATCCTAATGATGATGCATGCACCCATTGCGAGGGTTATGCCATGAAAGAAATTAGTGACATATTTTTAAGTCATAGAGTTAATTATAACGAATATGGGCTTTTCCAGTGCCAGCATGGAACATCCCTGATGTTCCATGTTCAGAGGAATATATTTCTGATACTGAAGTTCTTTTAGCCGCTGATAAAATGGAAAGTTTTAACGCTGAACAAACAGCAGCATATGATCAAATGATGGCTGCAGTCAAAGATGTCACAATGAGACCAAAATGTTTCTTCATTGATGGTCCAGGTGGGAGTGGAAAGACTTACCTCTATACCACCTTGATGCACTCCTTTATAGGAATGAACCAAGTTGTTCTTCCAGCTGCTACTACTGGCATTGCAGCCAATTTATTACAAGGAGGAAAAACAATGCACTCCTTATACGGACTTCCAATTCCGTTGAATGAAACTTCAGTTTCAAATATTAAAATGACTACAATGGCTGCTGGCACCCTGCGAGAGGCAAAGCTATTTATTATTGATGAGTGTACAATGGCTTCAAACCATGCCCTTACCACAATCGATAGACTTCTTAGAGAAGTCATGACTGAGGATAAAAAATATCCTAACCAAATTCTATTTGGTGGTAAGTTCCTCATTGTAGGAGGCGATTTTCGGCAATGCCTACCAGTAATACCTCATTGTATGAGAGCACAAATTGTGCAAAGTTGTTTGAAATATTCTCAGACATGGAGCCATTTTGAACACTTACCATTGGTAAGAAATGTAAGGGCCAAATCAGATCCCGAATACACAGAATGGCTATTAAAGCTAGGCAATGGAAGTCTGCCAACTTTTGACGATCTGGGAGCAGATCTCATTGAGATTCCCCAAGAACTAATATGCAAAGACGATATAGTCTGAGAAATATTTGGAGACTCCTGAATTGGTTGAAACCATGTCACAAAGAGCAATATTGTGCCCCAAGAATGACGATGTTCATAAAATGAATGACCAAGTCATGGACCTTATAGTTGGCGACTACCACACTTATTTAAGTGATGATTCCCGTTGTCTCAGACAGCGATGAAAAGCGGAATAATTTTCCCGTTGAATTCCTGAAAAGTGTTACTCCTTCAGGAAATGCCGCCTCATCGTCTAAGATTAAAGGTCGAATGCATTATTCAGCTTCTTAGAAATCTGAAGAAGGGTTTATGTAATGGAACCCGCTTTACTGTTAAATCATTAAAAAGTAACGTCATTGAGGCAGAAGTCCTGACTGGCTCAAATAAAGGGGACATTGTATTGATTCCCCCGAATAGATTTGGCCCCATCTGAAACAGGATTGCCCTTCATAATGAAGAGACGGCAATTTCCTGTAAAACCTGCCTTTGTCATGACCATAAATAAGGCACAAGGTAAAACGCTCAAACGTGTTGGCATTTATTTACCGGAGCCTGTATTCGGTCACGGACAACTTTATGTTGCCTTTTCAAGAGTGCAACACAGTAGTGATGTTAAAATCATGATTAAAGATTCAGCACTGCAAGGCAGGCTAATTGAAGTGACAGAGTTTTTACTCGAAATGTCGTATTTAAAGAAATTTTTTAAGCTAGCCCAGCGTGGCATAGAGGAGTAACCCTCAGTAAAAAATCTACATAAAAGAAGGAAAACTTCTAACCCGTGTGATAGCACGTAGTTAAGTAATACCCTTAACCTGATGAGTGCCAAGGCTAGGCCGAAACGTTGCTATCACTTTTACATAATATTTGAAATCTAAAATGTTCGAGAATAATTGGCTGTAAGTTAAAGGGCATATTGGCCCGAAGGCTTGAGAAATAAAGAGTGGTTAAAAGAGGCCCTGAATTGGTTATTTTGCTAAATTGATTGGATGTAAAAATAAAACCTTTCATAAGAGGCCCGATATTTATGCGGTTCCTGTTGTAGGCACTTGAAACTGTGTTCACACCATAAAATTTGGCTGATAATATGAAATTGTTTTGTCGCTGCGGTGAATAAGTACGTAGAAATAATGAAGATATCTTCTACTATATATATAAAAATGAATGTTTGTTTGTTTGTATGTCCAGTATACAAATTCGCAGTAGTTCACTAATTCAAACCAAAATATACATACATAGGTTAAAAAATATGGGAAAGACGATAGGCTATTTTAAAAAATATATAAATCAATTATTAAAACTATATATTCAAATCATTCTACTTAGCCTACGAACAGCGCCCTCTATCAAAGATTAGATTAAATTATGCTGATGCAAACAAATAGATAATACTAATAACAAACAATTATAAAAAAAATCTTATCTAAATATATATCACTCCGGTAGATATGCACACGGGTCAATCCCGGGCGAAGCCCGGGTCACCCGTCTAGTCTATCTATATATATATAAAAATGAATGTCTGTGTGTGTGTGTTCTCTATAGATTCAAAAACCATACATCCAATCGCCGTGAAATTTTGGGATATTATTAGGCATATCCCCGGAAAGGTTTTTCGAGAAAATGTAATTGTCCGGCCGCCGGCCGGTTGGACAGTCCAAGTTCCCACCGACCAATCAGAGGGATCAAGAGGTCCTGGTGTGCGGGGGCAGAGTTGGTGACACAGCTGTGCCAAGTAGACAAGAAAAAAGCCTCGCGGGTGACCTCCGGGAACTACGTCCATCTTCCATAAACGACCGTGATTTTATTCAACTTATTGAGTATTTTTCAAGGGACCGGGAAAAAATGTACACTAGATAAAACGATGATTTTGTAATGTAGAAAATTAGGAAAGACAAAATTCAGGATGACACGGCACACAGGGACCGGGAAAAATGATCACTTTATCGAGAGATTCAAATTTATGTTGCAGCTGATCATTTTTTCTATAAATATAATATACTATGTTGTTTGTAAATTTGATTATTTAAATAATTTGTATTTTTTTAAATATTTAATTATAAAATGAATTTTTGTAAATATATATATGTAAATTTTTGTGTAAAAAAATTAATTAATAATAGAATATTTGCATATGTTTTTTGTTCATTAAAAAGTAGAAAATATTTTAAGAAAGGTGTGTGTGCCTTCTGTCCATTCTTCCACCCAACATAGGTTATGGGCCTACTAGCAAGCTTTTAGCTGTTTACTATAGCAACCTAATTGGCTAAACTTTTGGGGCCGCATTAAAAGTTTGAAAATGACTGATACAAGTTTCACTTTCCCTAAGCTGAATGCTTTTAACTATAATTTATGGAAGGTGGATATGAAGGTCCTTCTGATCGATAGAGGAAGCTGGGATTTTATCATTGAAGATGAACCTGATCTTCCAGCTGAGGCAACAGCCAAAGATATTAGAGAATTTAAATGGAGGAAGGATAGGGCTTTCACTACAATTTACCAAGGAGTAGAAAGAAAATACCAAACCTTGATTGCTAATGCTGCTAATGGAAAAGAAGCCTGGAACATTTTAAAGCAGAATTTTGAGCCAAATTCAAGAGCCAGACTGGCTGGTTTGATTGATGAATTTTATGAACTAAAATTTGCTCCTGATGAAGAAACTATTGGAATATTTATTAAAAGAGTCCAAGAGAAAAAACAACTGATTAAAGAAGCTGGATTTGACCTACCTGAAGTACTTGTGTGTTTTCAGTTGATAAGGAAATTGCCTCAAGATTATGATGGCATTGTCCAAGTTCTATACAGACTAGAAGAAAAACACTTTAATGTTGAAAACATTGAAGCCCACTTGATAACTGAATCGGGAAGAGTTCAACAAAAGAAAAAAGATGATGGACTTGATATTGTGGCAAATGCTTATCAAACAAAAACTCCCAGGATGTACCAAGGAAATAAAAAGAAAAAATATTTTTCTGCAAAAGCACAGTATAGCAGTGGTAGCATGCTGGAGCCAACAGTGCATCCAAGAACAGCAAGAACCTATGATATAAGGAATTGCTCCTTCTGTGGGAAAACTGGCCATCTTATAAAAGACTGTTTTCTTAGAAACAAAAACTCTCAAGGGCAACACTACAGAAAGGATCAGAACTACAGGGGAAAATCTTCTGCATTTCACTCAGAAATTCTAAGCTTCCACCACATTAGTGAAAGAGCAAGTGATCCAACTAGTGAATGGGGAGAATGGCTGATAGACAGCGCAGCTACATCTCATTTTTGTAAAGAGAAAGATTGGTTTACCAACTATCAAGAAATACCCCCAATGGATGCGTTAATAGGAGATGTCGACTGCAAGTCAAAAATCTTAGGTAAGGGAGATATAAACTTTATCTTTAAGGATATAAATAATTCCTATGTAGAGGTAACTTTACTTAATGTACTATATGCCCCTAATATGAGAAGGAATCTAATTAGTGGCTCATGTATAGATATGGCAGGAAATAAGATCATTTGGAAAGATGGTAAAATGGTAATTTTCAGAAATAATGGAGAATATTTCTTTACAGCTAAAAGAGTAGATAAATTATATATAGTAAATGGATACCCTAATAAAGCCAAAGCTCAAAATTATTCAATTTCATATAACTTAAATCTTAATTTTCTCCATAAGAGATTTTGTCATATTAATTCAGAAATACTTAATTCTATGAGTAAAAAGAATACTGTCAAAGTATTAGAAAAAGTTCAGGGTAATCCAACCACATGTGATGTATGTAAAGTAGCTAAGATCACCAGATCATCATTTAAATTTAGCTATACAATTCTGACTAGAAAACCTTTAGAAAAAGTGCATATGGATATCTGGGGTCCTGCACCAGTGAGATCACTTGGTGGCAGTAGATATTTTCTTTCTATCATAGATGACTACTCTAGAAAGGTTAATGTTTATTTCCTAAAAGAAAAGTCAGAAGTGTTTAACTATTTTAAGCAATACTTGCATGAGTCTGAGAGAGCATTAAATGCTAAATTAAAATGTATTAGGACAGATAATGGATTAGAATTCTGTAACAAAGAAATTGAAAATTTTCTAGTAAATTTGGGTATTAAAATAGAAAGAACATCAACTTATAGTCCTGAACAAAATGGAATAGCTGAAAGGTTTAATCGAACTGCAATTGAAGGTGTTCGAGCAATGCTTTTAGATAGTGGGTTACAACCCAGATTCTGGGCAGAAGCCCTAAATACCTTTGTATACACCAAAAACAGATGTGAACATGCCCTAACAAAAGGAGTAAGTCCAATGGAATTATGGTCAGGACATAAACCATCTGTAAGACATTTTAAAATTTTTGGCTCATTAGCTTATGTACATGTCCCTAAAATGAAAAGAAATAAGTTACAACCTAAGGCCAATTCAGGCATAATGGTAGGTTATGCAACCAAAACAAAAGGTTATAGAATCTGGTTGCCAGCAGATAGAAAAGTAATAGAAACCATTCATGTATTTATTGATGAAGCTAAGAAGGGTGTGGATACTTTGTTTGGTACTGCTTCTAGAGTACAATATGTTTTTTACCCACAGGATGATAACTACCCTTATGAAAATAATGATAGTGATAACCATAATTTACATACACTTACACCAATAGACATAACTCAATGGAAAAGACTAGAGGTACCTAGAAAGACAGGATCAAGAGTAGACATATACTATTACCCCCCTTCTGGTGATCAAAAATTGAGATCATTAAATGATGTACAAAAATATTGTGAAACACAAAAGCTAGAATTCAATTCTGAAATGTTTTCATTTAGACCACAAAAACCAGATATAAGTGAGGAAAATGAAGTTAAAATAGAAACAAATTGTTTAGAAGATGATTTGTACGAAAGTATTTTTCATGAGGAAATCTATAATGTAGAACTTCCTAAAAACTTTAATGATGTACAACAATCACAGGAAAAAAAGGAATTGGATTAAGGCAATGGAGGATGAACTTAAGGTGATGAAAGATAGGAAAGTATGGAAATTAGTAGATCCCCCACCTCAAGGTGTGAAAATATTAGGTAATAAATGGGTATATAGCGTAAAAAGGGATGATAAAAATAATATAAAAAGATATAAAGCTAGGCTTGTAGCACAAGGTTATAGACAGAAATATGGAATAGATTACACTGACATTTTTTCACCAGTTGTAAATTTTTCAATAATTAGATTCCTATTTATAATATTAGTATCTTTGCTAAAATGGAAGCATGTCCAGTTAGATGTTAAATCAGCCTATCTTTATGGAAATTTGAAGGAAAAAATTTACATGCAACAACCTGATGGATTCAAACTAAAAGGTAGTGAAGATAAAGTTTGTCTTTTAGAAAAGACTATTTATGGGTTACATCAGAGTGGAAGAGAATGGAATAAAGAATTGGATTCAATTTTGAATTCAATAGGATTTGAGACCATTAAATGGTGCAACTGTGTATACAAAATGAATAATAGTGTTATCTTGATAGTATATGTTGATGTTATCTTGTTATTTGGAATAGAAACATCTGTAATTGGAAAAACTATTCAAATTATTAAAGAAAAGTTAGATATAGAAGAATTAGGAAAGGTCAAATATCTGTTAGGAGTTAACTTTGAAACTACAGACAAGGGCATATACTTACATCAAGAAACATATATAAACAGACTTATAACTAGTTTTACAGATTTACCTAAGACATTGGTAAATTTACCTTTTAAAACAGGGTGCTGGTTACCACCAAAAATTAAGGAAGATGAAATTATTGAGACTGAACTCATGAGAAAATACCCATATAGATCAATAATAGGTTGTTTATCTTTACTTGCAGACAGAAGCCGACCAGATATTTCTTTTTCAGTAAACACAATGGCTCAATTCTGTAATGGATACACATATCAACATTGGAAAATCGTTGTAGATTTAATGAATTATGTCTTTAGGACAAAACATTATAAAATAAATCTAACAAATGTTAATAGAGGCATCTTAAATGCATATTCTGATGCAAACTGGGGAAGTCATTTGACCAATAGACACTCTACAAGTGGATACATACTATATTTAGATGATACCCCATTTACATGGAAATCAAGAAAACAAAAGTGTATTGCATTAAGTTCTATGGAATCCGAATTTATAGCCTTAACTGAAAGTGTAAAAGAAACAATATGGTATTTTAATATATTAAAAGAAATAGACGTACTACCTAATGTGGGAAAACCTATTCAATTCTGTGACAATCAGTCAGCTATATATTTCTGTAAGAATAGTGTAGAAAATATAAAAACCAAGCATATTGATATCTCAGACTACAATTCATTAGAAAACTTGTTGAAGAAGAAGAATTCACTTTAAAATTTGTTAATAGTAATTTAAACTTAGCTGACTTCCTAACTAAACCTTTATCCAAAGAGAAACTAAGTCGTTTCATAGAGAGACTGTTTTGGAGATGAACTGTCTACAAATTAATCCAAGACTCATCTTCAGACAAGACTGGACCCGAAGCAGGAGGGAGTGTGAAGTCCACTACTTGTACAAGTTGACAAGGGACTCTGCATCATCTGTAAATTCCTTCACTGCTCTGTGCTATTTATCTCATTCTGTCTCTTTATAATTTTGTGTAGCTATCATGTTGTAAATCAGGGGAAATGATCATGGGGCCGATTGTTGCAGCTGATCATTTTTTCTATAAATATAATATACTATGTTGTTTGTAAATTTGATTATTTAAATAATTTGTATTTTTTTAAATATTTAATTATAAAATGAATTTTTGTAAATATATATATATGTAAATTTTTGTGTAAAAAAAATTAATTAATAATAGAAAATTTGCATATGTTTTTTGTTCATTAAAAAGTAGAAAATATTTTAAGAAAGGTGTGTGTGCCTTCTGTCCATTCTTCCACCCAACAATTTACGAGTTTCAAATTATCAAAATCAACTTATCGAGTATTTTTTAAGGGACCGGGGAAAAAATGTTCACTTGATAAAACGATTATTTTGTAATGTAGAAAATTAGGAAATACAAAATTCAGGATGACACGGCACACAGGGACCGGGAAAAAATGATCACTTTATCGAGAGATTCAAATTTAAGAGTTTCAAATTATCAAAATATATCTATTATTTTTTTTATATGTTTATAGAGAATTGTTTTAACAAATGTTCGTTATACAAACCTTTACTCGGGTAAAACCAGGGCGAAGTGATGGTTGCCCGTAATCGTGATGGATGAAAATTCACTGGGATCCCTCCCTTCAGATCAGATTCGGGAAATATGTAAAATGTGGGAAACTGTGCAATTGTTCGTAGCAAGAAGAATTGCCCGAGTTTCAATTATTAACAATAAGAAATTAGTTTCGCACTACGAGCGTTTTGGAGTACGAGCATGGCTCTGGAACGGATTATGCTCGCAAACCGAGGGTCCACTGTAATATTGATTTTATTCAACTTATCGAGTATTTTTCAAGGGACCGGGAAAAAAATGTTCACTAGATAAAACGATGATTTTGTAATGTAGAAAATTAGGAAAGACAAAATTCAGGATGACACGGCACACAGGGACCGGAAAAAATGTTCACTTTATCGAGAGATTCAAATTTACGAGTTTCAAATTATCAAAATATATCTTTTTTAAAAAAGGTTTATAGAGAAATGTTTTAACAAATGTTCATTAGACAAACCTTTACTCGGGTAAAACACGGGCAAATGTTCGTTAGACAAACCTTTACTCGGGTAAAACCTCGGGCGAAGCCGGGTACGTCCGCTAGTCTATATATATAAAAATGAATGTATGTGTGTGTGTGTCCTTTATGCCTGACCAAACCACTCATTGGAACGCCATGAAACTTTGGGAAGTTATTTAGTATAGTACTGCGAAGGTTTCTAGCAAATAAAATTTTTGAAATAACTTTTCGCCTAAAAATAATCAAGATGAATATTCTAATTTATCTGTTATAATTCAAAAATCTGCTCTAAATATTATCATGATGATACGATGATTTTATAATGTAGAAAATTAGGAAAGACAAAATTCAGGATGACACTGCAATTTATTTGAGACAAGAATAATGATACAATTCCAAGGCAAGATACTATTCCTTTAACTTCCAATTACCGAGGGAACCAATTAATATTGATTTTATTCAACTTATCGAGTATTTTTCAAGGGACCGGAAAAAATGTTCACTTTATCGAGAGATTCGTTAGACAAACCTTTACTCGGGTAAAACCCGGGCGTCCGCTAATCTATATATATAAAATTGAATGTCTGGCTGTCTGTACTCTATAGATTCAAAAACCATACATCCAATCGCCGTGAAATTTTGGGATATTATTAGGTATATCACCAGGAAGGTTTTTGAAAATAATTTCATGAATATCTTGAATATCCTTAGAGTTATTTGCAGATTTGTAGATTTAACTCGCAAGCAGCGCCCCTATTGTGACGATGATAACAAGTTTTCTTATCACTAAGTTTGTTATCTTAAAGATTATTTATCAAAAGTAAGATTATCTCAGGATGACACGGCAATTTATTTGAGACAAGAATAATGATACAATTCAAGGCGAAGATACTATTCCTTTAACTTCCAATTACCGAGGGAACCAATTAATATTGATTTTATTCAACTTATCGTGTATTTTTCAAGGTAGGGGGGGAAAATATTCACTAGATAAAACGATGATTTTGTAATGTAGAAAATTAGGAAAGACAAAATTCAGGATGACACGGCACACAGGGACCGGGAAAAAATGTTCACTTTATCGAGAGATTCAAATTTACGAGTTTCAAATTATCAAAATATATCTTTTTTTTATAAGTTTATAGAGAATTGTTTTAACAAATGTTCGTTAGACAAACCTTTAAAACCTCGGGCGAAGCCGGGTACGTCCGCTAGTAAATATATAAAAATGAATGAATGTATGTGTGTGTGTGCGTATGTCTGTCTTTTATGCCTGACCAAACCACTCATTGGAACGCCATGGAACTTTGGGAAGTTATTTAGTATAGTACTGGGAAGGTTTCTGAAAAATAATTTCTTGAATATCTTGAATATCCTTAGAGTTATTTGCAGATTTGTAGATTTAACTCGCAAGCAGCGCCACCATTGCGACGATGTTAACAAGTTTTTATCTATAAGTTTTATTATCACTAAGTTTATTATCTTAAAGATTATTTATCAAAAGTAAGATTATCTCAGGATGACACGGCAATTTATTTGAGACAAGAATAATGATACAATTCAAGGTGAAGATACTATTCCTTTAACTTCCAATTACCGAGGGAACCAATTAATATTGATTTTATTCAACTTATCGAGTATTTTTCAAGGGACCGGGAAAAAATGTTCACTAGATAAAACGATGATTTTGTAATGTAGAAAATTAGGAAAGACAAAATTCAGGATGACACGGCACACAGGGGCTTGAATCGAGAGATTCAAATTTACGAGTTTCAAATTATTAAAATATATATTATTTTTTATAAGTTTATAGAGAATTGTTTTAACAAATGTTCGTTAGACAAACCTTTACTTGGGTAAAACCTGAGAAGCCGGGTACATCCTCTAGTAATTAATAAAATAAAAGTAGAGATGATCCTTGAGAAATTTAATGTAGTAATTTTTTAAAATTCTATTGCTATCCTTGAGATACCTAATTTATCAAATATATTTAATATATTAAATATATTTGGTAAAATTCAATGTGGTAATTTAAGAAATCCTAATGCTTTTAATTTTCCACAATATACAAGGAAAAGGAATGAAGTATGGTACATATAAAATTTATTTATGGTACATATTTACATTATGTACACCATTACTGCTGCGGGCTTCGGACTACAGAGCGCTCAAAGCTCGTCCAGGTCCTCCCTCTGGACAACAAAGACTTCGGCAAGGCTATTGTAAATACGTGTATATGATATAAGATATCATTGTTGGGCTCGTTTGGTGAAAAACTGCCCAACATGGCTGTTAGTTCAGATCTGAAAACTAACAAGTTCTATGGGTTTTTTATTCTTCTTCGTATTTCCATATTATCTTTAAGGACGAGAACTCCACTGCCAGAGGAGCCATTCTCTACCAGTGAGCCATCGATGTATATCTGTATGGTCTCTTTGTCTGCTTTTCAATCCTCTCCATAGCGAGGCTCCTGAGTAGTCCAGGGTGGTCTACCCCTTTGGAGCATTCTTGCTCTAGATTCAGGTTGTAGGAGATTTCTGGTCTTTCTTTATATGGTTCATATTGGTTCTGGGCATTTTTATTTCTTGTGCTGTTTTGTAGTAGTTCCTGGTAGGCTAGGTGCATTGAGCTAAGGCTTTTGAGTCTGGTTTTTGGTTTTCATTTTCGTATGGATTCTCCGGTTCTGTGTGATTTTGGTGCATTTACTCTCTTGAATCGGCTAAGCCGATTTTTCTCCTGTGTGCAAGAGGCAACAAGTTGGCCTCAATCTCTGCAATTTTGGTTGGACAGGTGTTTCTGAGTCAACATATGATTCTTACAGCACTGCTCTGTACCTGATCGATTTTATTCAGGTTGGTCTTGCTCACCGTCTGCCACACTGGTTGGGCATATTCTAAGATTGGTCTGATAAGGGCCAGATATGACTATATATAATGACTATATTCAAATTAGAATGATCCCTATATATAGTCACGACCGTCTTTCCTCATCGGCCTCTGTCACAGATGCGCGCGCACAGGGAGGTCACGTGCTCGCCGGCAGCCAATAAAAATAATTTTAAAAAACTCCCTCGAGCCGGATTTGAACCAGCGACCTAAGGATCATCGTTGTAACATCTACAGTCCTCCGCTCTGCCAACTGAGCTATCGAGGGATACAAACTGTATGAATAAGTTTACCTTATAAAGTCAACTAATCCTATTTCTACACAAAATGTATCCCTATATATAGTCACGACTGTCTTTCCTCATCGGCCTCTGTCACGAATGTGCGCGCACAGGGAGGTCACGTGCTCGCCGGCAGCCAATAAAAATAATTTTAAAAAACTCCCTCGAGCCGGATTTGAACCAGCGACCTAAGGATCATCGTTGTAACATCTACAGTCCTCCGCTCTGCCAACTGAGCTATCGAGGGATACAAACTGTATGAATAAGTTTACCTTATAAAGTCAACTAATCCTATTTCTACACAAAATGTATCCCTATATATAGTCACGACCGTCTTTCCTCATCGGCCTCTGTCACGGATGCGCGCGCACAGGGAGGTCACGTGCTCGCCGGCTCCCTCGAGCCGGATTTGAACCAGCGACCTAAGGATCACCGTTGTACAGTCGGGTAAAACACGGGCAACGCCTGATTACCTGATTACCTGATTAAATGCTTTTATTCAAATACTATTCGTTACAATTATAAATTGGCGCCGTGGATGTCATTCCTGTATAATATATAAATGAGTTTTTTAAATTGTAAAAAAAAAAATGCATCGGCCGGGAATCGAACCCGGGGCGCCCGCGTGGCAGGCGAGCATTCTACCACTGAACCAAAAGCAAACGGTGACAGAATTAAGAACGCATGACAATGATAACTGTATATTATCCGTGACAGAGGCCGATGAGGAAAGACAGTCGTGACTATATATAGGGATAGCCGAATGACCCGGGCGTTGCCCGGGTCATTCGGCTATCCCTATATATAGTCACGACTGTCTTTCCTCATCGGCCTCTGTCACGGATAATATACAGTTATCATTGTCATGCGTTCTTAATTCTGTCACCGTTTGCTTTTGGTTCAGTGGTAGAATGCTCGCCTGCCACGCGGGCGCCCCGGGTTCGATTCCCGGCCGATGCATTTTTTTTTTTACAATTTAAAAAACTCATTTATATATTATACAGGAATGACATCCACGGCGCCAATTTATAATTGTAACGAATAGTATTTGAATAAAAGCATTTAATCAGGTAAACCCCGGGCGTTGCCCGGGTCATTCGGCTAGTTATATTTATAGTCACGACCGTCTGTCGTGGCCTCTGTCACGGATAATATACAGTTATCATCGTCATGCGTTTTTACTTCTGTCACCGTTTGCTTTTGGTTCAGTGGTAGAATGCTCGCCTGCCACGCGGGCGCCCTGGGTTCGATTTCCGGCCAATTCCCGGCCGATGCATTTTTTTTATTTATAATTTTTAAAACTCATTTATATATTATACAAGAATGACATCCACGGCGCCAATTTATAATTGTAACTAATAGTATTTGAATAAAAGCATTTAATCGGGTAAACCCCGGGCGTTGTAGATTATAAACACAAGGTAATAAGACCACATCCATGATAAGGTACAGTTTGGATTATAGATTATAAACACAAGGTAATAAGACCACATCCATGATAAGGTACAATTTGGATTATAGATTATAAACACAAGGTAACAAGACCACATCCATGACAAGGTACAGTTTGGATTATTACTATATATAGTCGTCTTTCCTCATCGGCCGCCTCTGTCAAGGATAATATACAGTTATCATCGTCATGCGTTCTTAATTCTGTCACCGTTTGCTTTAGGTTCAGTGGTAGAATGCTCGCCGAAGCATATTATACAAGAATGACATCCACGGTGCCAATTTATAATTGTAACGAATAGTATTTGAATAAAAGCATTTAATCGGGTAAACGGGCGTTGGGTCATTGGCTAGTATATATATAGTCACGACCGTCTTTCCTCATCGGCCTCTGTCACGGATGCGCGCGCACAGGGAGGTCACGTGCTCGCCGCCGGATTTGAACCAGCGACCTAAGGATCACCGTTGTAACATCTACAGTCGGGTAAAACCTGTCATTCGGCTAGTAATATATATTAACTAGAACAGTAGCTCGTCGCACATTTGGTAAAGGTATATCTAAATCAAAATGCTAACTTGAGTAATATTTTCATCAACATGAAAAATCTATTTAAAAATAGTTATGAAAATAGCTGTAGTGTTAAGCTGGGAAGAAGTTTGAAGCAGGAATATAGGAAAATTTAAATGCCATAATAAAGAGTGGTTAACTTGAGAATACTTCAAGAACTTTATATCTAACTGATATAAAAATGTCTGAAATAGATCAAATTCAAATTTCAAAAAGTGTGTCAATTAAATTTAAAAATATCGTAAAGATAGAGGCTGCCTGGCCGGCATTCATTGTTATTCAAATTAAAAATACTTCGGCAAGTGAATCTTTTTATTATCTTTATTATTATATAAAAACAATTACTGGCTGAAGTATTTTTAATTTGAAGAAAAATAAATTTGTTGTTATTAAAGTGTGAAAGGATGTTATAAAGGTAAATTGTTGTTATTAAATTGTAAAATTTGGTCTAAAATAGCAAAAAAACTTATATATAATTATATATTTTATAATTTTAACACAAGAAGAATGTCAAAATCTTTAACAGAGTAATGTTTTTTTTGAGCTCTCATTTAAAAATGACTTTCAATTTTAAAGTTGTTGTTTATGTTTTGTTACTTCTGCTAGGTTATAATACAATAAACTTTAGGCTTTTTGAAATAATAAGGTAATTTTTCACCTCAATATTCCAAAATTATTTTTTAGATAATTTGCAGTCTAAAATGTATGCACCCAGAATTTTGTCGGTTTCATTTATAGTAAATTAAACATAAACATTAAAATTTTTGGTAAAACAAACGAAAAATGTCTATATATATATATATATATTTAAAAAAGATGCATATATTGGATTTATAATGAATTAATTGTTCCAATATTTCGAGGGGCAACTCGCCTCTCTTTATCGAGGATGTTTGTGTTTTTCACTAAAGCATGCGCGCACGCGTACACCACTCTCGTTCTACAAGGCCAATGAAAGAATTGTATATTTGATTTAAACATTACATTCAGTATATATACAGCTAACAATTATATTTAATTTTACAGATAAATACCATTATTATTATTTTGTCTACACATTGTGCTTGAAATAGAGATTTATATACAACAGTGTAACCGTAAATACAGTAGAACTTGGATAATTCGAACTTCTTTAATTCGAAAACCTCTTTAATTCGAATATTTATCTTGGTCCCTAGAAGCCTTAAGCCTTTATTCAAAACATCTTTAATTCGAATTTTTGGATAATTCGAATTTTTTTATGGTCCCTTGGGGTTCGAATTATCCAAGTTCGACTGTAATTGTGTGCATACATATTAATGATAAAATTTTTGAAGAAAAATAAATGAGTAAATTAAAAGTATATACATAGTTATTTACAAACAATTAGGATATGAATTCTTTATAAATTTCTGGAAAATCAATTTTTCTGTTTGTACTGTGTTTATCTTCGGCAGAAGCCCAACTTTCTAAAAAACAGTCTACAATGCTTTTCTGTAATATTTTTGTATATAATTGATGCTTGTTTGAAATCTGGTATATGGCTATTATTTAGGGAGTGGTCAACTTTGGTCTTTTACCTGAGTGAAAGTTTGTTTAACCAACATTGGTTAAAACAATATTTTTGTGCAAACATCTACTCCCTCTACTGAATGTATTCTTGTAAAGATGTTTGTTACTTCTCTCCACCAAAAATACAGAATAAACCAATGGAAAATTTTACACCTAGGTAGCTGAATATATAGATATATTAGCATATAAGCTATTCAAAAACTAAAATTAAACCAAGAAATCATTTTTTTAGAATTTTGATAGTTATAAAATTATAATTATTATATCTTCTTTCTTATCTCCACTCAATCATATCAGGGTATCAAGTGCAATTCTCAGCCTGCAACCCCAAGACATATTATTGACTCATCCATTGATGAGCTCTACTCTTTCCCGGCAGACACCATCAAAAATCTCAAGCTTTACAAGCCTGATACCTTAGTGTGATTGAGTGGAGATAAGAAAGAAGAAGAAGGGTATCAAGCTTGTAGAGCTTGTTGATGGTGTCTGCTGGGGATGAGTAGAGCATATCAATAGATGAGTCAATACAGTCAATGATGTGTAATTATTATTTTAATGACTTTGAATGTACCAGCTTTGCCCGGCTTCTCCCCTAGTGAATGCTTGTCAGACAAATATTGCTTTAACAAATGTTATTTATTATATCATTTTATCATAAGTATATAGTCATGAGAATCCAATATGGGTATTCCTGTCATTTTGCATTTCATTTTCAAATAGTGTGTAACATTTCGGTAACAATACTGTTACCGTCGTACATTATTCATTTGGATTTGGTCTTTTTACCTTGTGTTTAAAACATTTTATTAACATGTGCCACCTATATTGTTCTGAAAATAGAGCAATCCATACTTAAATCATTAGATAATAAAAAAAACATATATTGGATTGAATAAAAGATTTATTTGCCAATATTATACAAAAATGTAATGCCTTGATAAAGTTTGCTGTTCAGCCAACCGAAATATTGGTAACGAAAAATGATTCGTGGATGGCTTTTCTTGATTTATCAAGAAATTGTGTTGGCCAAATATCAGGGAACAGGCTAAATCAATGTTTAGTTGATTTCTGTTCCACTAGATGGTGCTCTGCCTTCTGTAAAGCACATGTGCTCCTGGTCAGGATATGCCATTTATATTTTTAATATATATATATATATATATATATTTTTAATTAAAAAGGCATATATTGGATCAAAAAATCATTTATACAAATCAATTATCCAATATATGCCTTTTTAATTAAAGATTTATTTATAAAATGAAAGGATTTAAAAGCACGAATGTTTCTTTTATACATAATACAAACTTCTACTGCCCTTACTGCAATGAAAAAATATAAAAGTCATTAAATAAAAATTTATTTATGGATTGCTCTATTTAAAAAAAAAGAAATATTAAAAAATATATATATATAAGAATAAAACCATTAAGCAGAATTTTTTCTTTAATGATTCAAACAAAACTTTCCATTGCCCTTACTGTGATGAAAAAATATTGTGGAGGGCTTGGATCATCAGTGGTGAACCCTCCCAACAGTTTAGTCAATTTGATCTGCTATGCAACTTTTCAAAGCTCTAATACTGATTCCACCCTACCATGTTACATATATAAGCAGACTCTCCTGCTAGAGCTCTAAAAAGCACTATGATGGATTCTTCTTTGGAATCCACCAGTGATAATATCTCGTCCAGTTTAACCTGGCTCTTATTGGTAGATATTCCATTGATGTTGCACTGAAGAACATTTAATTTGGCATTGGGAGACTAGGGAATTTTTCGAATGAAGCCCTCTGCCTAAACTCCAGAAGTGGCTCTGGTATGATGGATTAAATAGGCAAAACTGCTTGGAGGGTTCACCACTGATGAGCCAAGCCCTCCCAATAATTATTTTTTCCATCTAAGTAAGGACAGTAGAAATCTTTGTTTATGATTTAGAACAGAAAAAGCTGTACTTAATAGCTTTTCTCTTCTTCTATATTCAAATATTTCTTAATATTATAAGGATACATAATAGAATAGATATCCCTTGAAAGTGCCATCTATTGAGAGTTTTTATAACTATTTATTCATCCCCCCCTACATGACAATATATTTATATTTTATCCAATTATTCATGGATGGCTTTTCTTGATTTATCAAGAAAAATGGGTTGGCCAAATATCAGGGAACAGGCTAAATCAATGTTTAGTTGATTTCTGTTCTACTAGATTGCGCTCTGCCATCTAAAAAGCACATGTACTTCTGGTCAGGATATGCCTTCTTTTTTTTTTTTGCTAATCCCTAGTACACGTGGTACAGGCCATGATAATCATGGTGGGTAGTTAGCGACTGCTTTTACTGTAAGTGCACCACATGTCTGTCTACACATGTGAAAAGCAGCTTGAATTTGCACTAACAAATGTGCCAGAGCCCCATTTGGTTACTTGCACTTGCTGGTGGGGTTGGACTTTTGCAAAAATTGGGGGCCATTGGTGCATTTTTTTTTTTATCAGATAAAATTGCCCAATGCGGGAATCGAACCCGGGTAGTAGTGGTCGAAAATCAACGGTTTAGATCATCCTTCCACCGACCCCCCCATGCCTTCTTTATTTTTATTATCAACACCTGCTGACATTTTTTTAAAATTCATTTTTTCTATTTTTCACATATATATATATATTATGAAAAAAAGGTTGAGTGTTTCTGCTTGATATTTGATCATGTTGAGGATTATTGTAATGGTGGTGCAGTCATGGTCGAACAATCTTGAAAGAATAATAATATTGAAGATCATAGATTTCTTTATTTGAGCTGAGTAATATATATGAATAACATAATTGGGTAAAAGTAATGCCTGGCTTAAGGCGTAAGAATAAAAAAGAAAAGCTTATTTACATAATGTACAAAAGTTTTGGGCCGACCAACGGGAAAGAACAACAATGAGATTTTATATGGGAAGCATGACCTCTGGCGGCCCATTTAACAGAATATTTTTATCTATGAAATATATTTTTAAATGAAACAATATCTTAATATAACATTTTAAATAATACCTTTATATAACATATATATGTTTACAATCACAGGCCGCAGTATATTATATAACATATATATATATTGGTGTGATGTTCAGAAGAGAAGCATGGGATGGTTCAGCTGGCTCCTAGGTTGTGGTAAAAAAGATGCAGACCAACCCTCAGAATCTTACTACGAAGATGAAATAGCCGAGGATGACCCCGTGGCAATCATCTTGGACTCAATGGGCTGCTTGGATATCCACACAGAGCTTCTGGTGAGAACTTAATTACATATCTTCCACCTTTACATATGGAATTCTACACATGTCCATATGAAATTATAAACATTTCAATATGAATTATATATATATACATATTTTACCTAAGTATAAATATATGAGTATATGGAATTATGTAAATATACATATGGGATCATATATATATATGTTTGTATATGGGATTATATGCACATTTGAATATGGGATTATTTATATTTGAATATGCAATTATGCACGTTTGCATTAAGGGATTATGTACATGTGTAATTTTGAATTTTACATAAGACAAGTGTTTAATTCCTTGAATCATCTAAAGACTTTTAAACTTTTTCAATAAAAAAAAGTTTTAATCCTCAAGTCTTTTTAACGCTTCTGAGAGAGGCAAGACTTTGGAAGCTTAGCAGCAGAAATCCTTGGTCCATTGGATTCCTGACCAGTTATACATGTTTAAAATTTGAAGAAAAAAAAACTCTTAATTTGCAATTTAGAACTATAAGGTAATATGTCCAAATAAATGATGTATGAAAAAAAGTGCCCAATACAGGATTTAATCACAAGGAAGGTCGGCTTATAGCACTTGTCCACCGACTCCTCATTCAGTACTTTTGTCTGATCACAGTAGCAACACTATTACTGAAATCTCACACACTATTTATTTATTTGGATTTGGTCTTATTACCTTGGTAGTTGTAATCTATAATCCAAATTGTACCTTATCATTATCAATTCAGCTAATATTTAAAATGGTAATAATAATCTTTAATTTTTGTGTATATTTTTTATGATGATTGTGTCAACTAATATGATTGAGTGAAGATAAGAAGATTTTTGCCATACAAAGACCTCATTAAAAAATGGTAAAGGAATCTAAAAAGAGGTCGCAGTATTTACAGAAAGTCTGGTGTCAGAAGGAATACAAGCTGCCTCTCTACAAACCTTGTAGCTTGTCTTATTTGAGGGGTTATATATTATCTCCATAGACACAAGAAAATAATACCTAATCCAAATAATTTAATAGTGTGTGACAATGCTGTTGCCGAAACATCACACACTAATTAAATTATTTGGATTAGGTCTTATTTTCTTGTCTATAGTCTATAATCCAAATTTTGCTTTATTATTATGCCATAGTGTTTGATTGAATACCATTTTTTTTCTAAGATTCCACCCTTCAGTGTAGCATATATAAGTAGAATCATTTAATACAGTATTAGAGCTCTAAGAAGCGCGCAGTCTGGTAGATTAAATTGGTGAAACCGCTGGGAGGGTTCACCACTGATGAGCCAAGCCCTCCCAATATATATTTTTTCATTGCAGTAAGAGCAGTAGAGGTTTATTTATTTATTTATTTTTTTGTGTGTAAAAAAGAAACATCCGTTCTTTAATGTTTTCATTTCTCTTCTTATCTCCACTTAATCATATCAGGGTATCAAGCTTGTAGAGTTTGTTGATGGTGTCTGCTGGGGATGAGTAGAGCTCATCAATGGATGAGTCAATACCCTTAATGATATGGTTTCCTCCACAAGACCTGTTAACTGCTTCAAAGTGCCGAGAGGTTGACCCTGGATGGGATAGGTGAAGTATGTCTGGATTTAGTCTGAACTCCTGGTACCCAAGGCATGAAGGCTGTCCCACTATGTCCAGATAAATGTTAACAGTCGTATTCCTGAAGGGGTCGGTGGAAGGATGGTCTAAACCGTTGGTTTTGACCGCTACGACCCGGGTTCGATTTTTTTTCTGTTTAAAAAAAAATGCCCCAATGGCACCCGATTCTTGCAAAAGTCCAACCCTACCAGAGAGTGCAAGTAATCAAACAGGACTCTGGCACATTTGTAATTGCAAAGTCGAACTGCTTTTCACATGTGTAGACATGTGGTGCACTTACAGTAAAAGTAGTCGCCTACTTCTACCCAACATGATTATCATGGCCTGTACCATGTGTACTAGGGATAAGCAAAAAAAAATTATGTCCCATCAACAGGAAACACATCTAAATACTCCAATGAATTCTGCTCCATGATATAGTTTGGAGTTGAGAATTGCAGCTTTCATTTCTTACATAAGGTTATATACCCCTCTATAGTGAACCCCAATGGGACAGAGTTCACTATAGCCACTACACAGGGAGTCTACCATGATGGCCAGCACTAAGATAACTGAGTGTGTGGTCAGGAGTGCTACAAGGAGCGCAAGGATGAGGATAGCTACTACCAACTGGCTGAGAAATTTAAAAAATGTTGCACAGACAATAAAGATCGAATGGGCAACCTCCATGTGTACATCCCCAAGTTTTAGGACCTCTCAGTTTTTACATCGATTTTGTAATAAATCGATTTAATGTAATTAATGTATATAAATGTGATGTAATAAATTCATTTAAATATATATATAAATATGCAATTTTTTTTTCTCTCTAAATATCTATATTATTTTAAATCTTTCTTTAATGTTATATTTTTGAGATCAAAAAAATAGAAATTTGATGGAGTTTATAGAGGTAATATTCAAATAAGTATATATATATATTTGCATATATATTAAACACAATATATAAACTTCGCCATGGTCGCATGTTATTGCCTTATGTTTAATTTATGCCTAACTGTATGAATTGATTGTTCTTTCACAGGGAAGGTTCTAAGGGACATGTTTGTAGTAAAGTTTTTGGACTGGCACCAACAAATCCCTCGTTTTTCAAACCTAGATGTCTGCCTGACTGAGGAAGAAAGTAGCCAATAATGGGTAAAATAAGGTTTATTGGCAAGCTGGGGCAGTCTTGTTTGGCTGGAGTCAAGGCTACAGAGGTCACAAACAGAGTGGAGGCCAGGTTCCTGTTAAATTGGAAACGCACTAAAGATTCATCTACCTCGTTGTGTCATCAGTTGATTCTCAATGTCATGTGACCAGCCGTGGTGGCCATGTCCTGCCATCTCTGCGGCACTGCTAGCCCTGGTTAAGAAATAAACAACTCTAGGAGTTTCATGTTGTCACATCTCTGTGGCTTATTTACAGTAGAACTTTGGTTTTCTGAATTGGCCACTAGCAGGAATGTCAATTATATGTAAAATCTGTTGTTTGGGAGTGTCCGCTAGTGAGAATGTCCGCTAGCGCGAATGTATTTTCAAAGGGAGGACAATTTTGGTGGTTAAAAACTGTCTGTTGTTTAGAGGTGTCCACTAAGGGAGGTTCTACCGTACAGCCGAAGTGGGGAGTTCTCCACTTGTATTTTTTATACTTGTCATTTTTACCTTAGCTACATGTGTTGTTTATCACAGCATGTCCAACAAAGAGTAGACATGGGATGTACTCCTTTATTCTAATGATTATCATGGCTTGTACCATCCCCTAAATGATCCATCCACTGAAACATCACCTTGTCAAGTTCCAAAGAAGTCTGTACCACCTCACCACCCTGTGTTATATCCAGGCAATAGCTGCTCTAACTGTAGATCACGGAATATGTTGTGTCGCTGGAGACCTGCTGGTGATTCTCCCCCAAACTCTGCAGCGGTGTACATATTCATTGTACATACTTGTATATATCTACACAAGGTAATAAGAACAAATCCATATAAATAAATAGTGTGTGACGTTCCGGTAACAGTGTTGTCACCATCTTCAGACAAAAGTACTGAATACGATTGAATGAATACGATTCAGTACTTTTGTCTGAAGATGGTAACAACACTGTTACTGAAACGTCACACACTAGTTATTTATTTGGATTTGGTCTTATTACCTTTGTGTTTATAATCTATAATCCAAATTGTGGCTTATCATTTGTACATATCTAATTACTATTTTAAAATAATAGCGTAGGCACCATTGCATGTGTTGACAATTGTGTAACCTGAGCTACGTGGTGGGAGCAGAGATGCTACCGCACCCACCACCAGGACTGGAGCAGCTGCCAGGAGTCACTCCACCATTTCCGCCAGTGTGTAGAAGTCTTCAAACAGCTGGAGAAAGGGAAGGCTGATCTCAGACCTTACCTCCCTCAACTCTAGCTGTGTTCCTTCCTTCTCTTTGTTGGCATATGTTGACTGTGTCCCCACCTGGGTTCTGTCTGGTGGATGTTTGCAGAACAAATGTTTAACACAAGGTAATAAGACCAAATATATATATAGTTAAACCTGTCTATAGTGCCCCCTCTAAATAGCGCCCGATTTTAAACATTAAAATGTAAACATTTTACATTAAAAGTGACCTGTCTATAGCACCCTATTTTCGTGAGTCCTAAGAGGGAACGCTATAGACAGGTTTAACTGTATAGTGTGTGATGTTTCGGTAACAGTGTTGTTACCATCTTCAGACAAAAGTACTAAAATGAGAAAATATATCACAGCATGTGTTTTAAATAGTTATTGTTTTCATTATTTACAGATATGCTTTTAATTATATCTAAACAAAAATATAAAGAGTTTTTTTTTCCCCACTTCTAATTCTAGGAATAAAAATTTTAGTGTTCTTAGAAAACTAACTTCTCTTCTTTATCTGCTATCTTGTTTACATACTTCTGATAACAGTACTTACTATTTAAAAACATGCTGTGATATATTTTCTCATTCAGTAATTTTGTCTGATGATGGTAACAAGGCTGTTACTGAAACATTGCACACTATTAATTTGATTTAGATTTGGTCTTATTACCTTGTGTTTATAATCAAAATTATCATAGAACAAATATTGTTTTAATTTGTTCTTTCTTTATATATATACTAGCGGATGTACCCGGCTTCGCCCGTGTTTTACCCGAGTAAAGGTTTGTCTAACGAATCTCTCGATAAAGTGAACATTTTTTCCCGGTCCCTTGAAAAATACTCGATAAGTTGAATAAAATCAATATTAATCGGTACCCGAGTAAAGGTCTGTCTAACGAACATTTGTTAAAACAATTCTCTATAAACTTATAAAAAGAAATAAATATATTTTGATAATTTGAAACTGATAAAGTGATCATTTTTTCCCGGTCCCTGTGTGCCGTGTCATTCTGAATTTTGTCTTTCCTAATTTTCTACATTACAAAATAATCGTTTTATCTAGTGAACATTTTTTCCCGGTCCCTTGAAAAATACTCGATAAGGTTGAATAAATTCATGGTCGTTTATGGAAGATTGACGAAGTTCCCTGAGGTCATCTTGGGCAAGCTCCAGCGAGGCTTTTTTTCTTGTCTACTTGGCATAGCTGTGTCACCAACTCTGCCCTGATTGGTCGGTGGGCGGCCGGCGGCCGGGCGAATCCATTCTCTCACGGGGTGGGGCAGACCCAAGCAAACCTAAGCCTATCTCTGTCTCAATGGTGGCGCTGCTTGCGAGTTAAAGCTACAAATCTGCAAATAACTCTAAGGATATTAAAGATATTCAAGATATTATTTTTCGTAAACCTTTCCGGGGATACACCTAATAATATCCCAAAATTTCACGGCGATTGGATGTATGGTTTTTGAATCCATAGAGGACACACACACACAGACACACACACACATTCATTTTTATATATATATAGACTAGACGGGCGACCCGGGCTTTGCCCCGGGATTGACCCGTATGCATATCTACCCGAGTGATATATATTTAGATAAGATTTTTTTTTAATAATTGTTTGTTATTAGCATTATCTATTTGTTTGCATCAGCATAATTTAATCTAATCTTTGATAGAGGGCGCTGTTCGTGAGCTAAGTAAAATAATTTGAATATATAGTTTTAATAATTGATTTATATATTTTTTTAAAATAGCCTATTGTCTTTCCCGTATTTTTTTTTACCTATGTATGGAAATTTTGGTTTGAATTAGTGAACTACTGCGAATTTGTATACCGGACATACAAACAAACAAACATACAAACATTGATTTTTATATATATAGACTAGACGGGTGACCCGGGCTTCGCCGCGGGATTGACCCGTGTGCATATCTACCCGAGTTATATATATTCAGATAAGATTTTTTTTTTAATTATTGTTTGTTATTAGCATTATCTATTTGTTTGCATCAGCCTAATTTATTCTAATCTTTGATAGAGGGCGCTGTTCGTGAGCTAAGTAGAATAATTTGAATATATAGTTTTAAGTTTGGCATACCCGAGACATTTGGCCTATATCGACAGATGAATCAGCTTTATAATCAATATGGGCATTATACTGCAAACCTGAAAAAGGCTTATGAGTCCAAAGCTGAATACGCTGAACAGGAACTTGCATAGTTTGTGTAGCTGCGACGCGGGCTTCAGAATACCTAAGACGGCGAAGCGCACGACGCGTCTCACTTTGAAGTGGTGTCTCAATAGTTCTAGCATTCCTATATCTCCTGGAAGCAGCCATATTCCTACCAAGTAAACGTCGGCTGTGGCGAGGCATATATTCTGAAAAAAAAATTATATTGAGATTAACAAAAGCTTCAAAACCAGCAATTTCTAAACAAAGCATAAAAATTTCCTGTCTTTTTGAGGTAAAAATCAAAATTTTTAAATATTTTATTCAAAATAACCTTCAGATATGTTAAAAAGATTTTAAAAAACTAAAATCATAATATTATTTTAACAAAAAAATTAATGTACAAAACCAGTTATCATTAAAAAGCTTCAAAAATAGACCAACCGCTGGATACGGCAATAAAAAAAAGCATGCTTTTTTGAGCTAAAAAAAAAGAAATAATTTTCTAAAATACAAAATAAAACCCCTATATGTTAAAAAAAACTATTAATAATCTAAATATAAAATATTTAATCAAATAAATTAAAATATCTTTAAAAAAATTTTGAAAAAGGACTTCAAAAAGACAAATAAATGAATTCGTAAAAGAAATCCCTTGCTTATTTAAAAATATAAATAACCTATTTTTTAGATACAACCCATATATGTAGAAAATATAATAAATAAACTGTATGGCATATTCTGAAAAAAAATTTAGATTGAGATTAATAACAAAAGCTTCAAAACCAGCAATTTCTAAACAAAGCATAAAAATTTCCTGTCTTTTTGAGGTAAAAATCAAAATTTGTAAATTTTTTATTCAAAATAACCTTCAGATATGTTAAAAAGATTTTAAAAAACTAAAATCATAATATTATATTACCAAAAAATTAATGTACAAAACCAGTTATCATTAAAAAGCTTCAAAAATAGACCAACCGCTGGATGAAAAAGCATGCTTTTTTGAGCTAAAAAATAGAAATAATTTTCTAAAATACAAAATACAACCCCTATATGTTAAAAAAAACTATAAATAATCTACTTTTAAAATATCTAAGCAATTAATTAAAATTTTGTTAAGGTCCTCAAAAAAGACATAAAATTGAGCACATTAATGAAATTTCAAGCTTTTTAGTGAAAAAAAATAGAAATAACCCAAATATTTTTTACAAAACAACCCATATAAGTGGAAAACACCATAAATAATCTGTTATTAAAATATCTAAACAATTAGTTAACAATTTTGTTAAGGTCCTCAAAAAAGACATAAAATTGAGCACGTTAATGAAATTTCAATCTTTTTTGTAAAAAAATAATATAAATAACCTTAGTCTTATAAAAATACTAACCATGTAAGTTAGAAATAGCATATATAATCTGTATATAAAATAAAAAAGAAATAAATTAAAATTAGCCTAAAAATTTATCTAAAATATAAAATTGATCTCATCAAGTAAGGCTTCAACTTTTTTTGGTATAAAATATGAAAACTATAAAATAAAAGTATCTTACAATGTATAAAAGTTATTAAAATATATATAAAAAAGATTAAAACTAATTTTCAAAGAAGCGCTAAAGTGTAAACACTTTTGAAAGTGTAAACACTTTAACTCTGTTGAATTTTTTTGTATTGACGTGACAACGTCTTAAATTAGGTTGCGGCTGGGAGTCACTTATGAAAAAGTGTAACGACCGGTAACGTTACGATGAGTCATCGAACGAGAGTGCTGCGCGCGCAGCGCTAGAGAATTAGGCGCATTGAATCGGCGCATGCTTGTCTCTCTCTTTGTCTTTCTCGAACGTTCTTGGCGTTGGAAAAACAAGAAAGCGTCATAATACAAGTTCACACGTGTGGTTAAAGTATCGTCAGCTGTGTCTGTAGTGAAAATGTGGAGTGCTTAGATTCGTCATTTACAACAACTACAACAATAAAGGTAAATAATTGTACACTGATATTTCATTATCGTAAACTATGATTGATTGATTAATTGTTAGATTGACACAAAAGTTGAGAAACTGAGTTTATAGGTTATGTCATACTATTGATAAATGTTGATAGTGTTAAGTAAATTATTAGTTTAAAATTAATTAATTAATTTATTATTATTTTACAAATTTTAAATAGTTTCAAATTTATTTAGCAAAAATTTGAACCTTCGATCTGAATAAATGTTTTGATTTTCGAATTGATTCTTTAAAATTACAAATATTAAGAAAAAGTGGCAGATATAAGAAAACTTTATTTAAACTGTGTTGAGCAAGAATTTTAACATCTAATTTAAGTAAATGTTTTAATTTTCAACTTCATCATTTACAATTACAAATTTTATTTAATTTCAAATATATTTAGCAAAAATTTGAACCTTCGATCTGAATAAGTGTTTTGATTTTCAAATACCAACGCGGCTGGTGGAGTGGCGATCTATCGTAAATTATCATCGACATCTACGGCGGAAGTGTTCCAAGTTGCGATTACAGACGTAACTCGTGTCATTAAAACCAAGGGTGACATGTGCATGACTGAAGTTACTTGCTTCGCCGCTAATACTAGCTTCAAGTTTATACTCGGTGCTGTATATATTCATCCAGGAGCTAGTATGCAGGATATTATTTATTGCGTATGATATTGTTTTTTACAGCACAATACAACAATGTTGGCAAGTTTCTCTAGAGTGGAATGTCGAGGTGACGAATCCACTCCAGGGCCTCCTCTGTGCACCGGTGGATATCCCCAAGCAGGATATTGGAATGTTACTATGGCAAGGACTCGGTCCGTACATTCACAACAGCCAGTACGTGCCACCGTTCGTGCAAGTTGATTCTAGTATACCGATTCTTCTGTGTGGTGATTTTAACAAAAACGTAAAGCCTGACAACTCGTTTCTTAAATTCATGAAAAATACGTATAATCTTGATTGCGTATCAAACGTTTCTAAGTCAACTACGTTAAAAGGAACAACTATCGACTTGACTTTCGCAAGACACATTACAGCAGAAACACTTCCTTTCATTTCATATTTCTCCTATCATCGTCCTATCCTCAACAAAATCACTCAAATAGGAATTAGTTAAGTTTAAGTTTACATGTACAATGTTTTAGTAAACAAAATATATTTCTATAGTTAAAATTTGTGCAATTCTTATTTTCATTCAATTCCTTGTTCCTATTGTGCAATTTAATTATATTCATATCAATAAATATTCTACCGTTGTCACGTAAAATCTTCGCCCGTAAAACCGACTTTACAGGCAACCATTGTTTTTTTTTATCGATAACAGCAAAGTTATGTATGTTAAAGTTAGGAAAAATATTTTGATGTTAAGCAAAACCTGCTCCATCTCGTTTTACATAAATGTTGAAAATTTGGTCGAAATTGATGCATTGTAACGAAAGTTTTTAGTGAACAACACTTATGAAATTTCCATTTTATTAATATAGATATAGTCTAGCCTCTTAATTCACACTTGCCATTTTATTTAATTTAATCTGACTAGAATTCAACATGCCGACTTTAATTCAACCCAAAATTCTGTTGCCTTGGGGTGTTCAGCAACAGAACCTCCCATGAGAGACCACAGGCTGAAAACATGGTTAAATCTGGTGTCTCTTGGAGTAGTCTCTCCTTATCAGAGGCTCTGTCATGTCAAGTCATGAAGAGTCCTTTAGACTCTGATAAGAGGCCAGCTAAAGGAGGAACTGGGTTTTTCCATGTCTCTCATGGGAGGCTACTGTATATCAATATTAAATCATCATTTTCTGACTCCAAAGTATGCAAATTTGGTTGTTATTGGAATAATTTGCATTATTTTTCTGATTAGCCGCAAAAACATTTCTATTTTTTAATAGACAGTAGGGATTATAGAAATTAATATATATATATATATTTGTAGATGTAATATGCAATTAGGTCAGTTGTTTAGCTAATTTCCATATTTTTCCTGGGGTCGAAGCTATGATTCCACAGACTTAACTCTCTAATACACACACACCAACATTTATAATTTTACTGTCCTAAAAAGCTTATTTCCATAATGTACTTAAATACCATTTCTAAGATTCCACCCTTCAATGTTGCATATATAAGCAAAATCGTCCAATACAGCATTAAGGCTTTAAGAAGCGGTCTGGTGGATTAAATTGGCGAAACTGCTGGGAGGGTTCACCACTGATGAGCCAAGCCCTCCCAATATTTTTTTTATTGCAGTAAGAAGAGTATAAAAGAAAAATATTCGTGCTTTAACACTTTCACTTAATATATCTATATGCAGTCAAACCTGTCTATAGCGCTCCCTCTATAAATAGCGCCACCCTCTCTAAAGCGCTTGATTTTAAATACGTAGTACGATGTTGCATATATAAGCATAATCGTCCAATACAGTATTAGAGCTCTGAGAAGCGGTCTGGTGGATTAAATTGGCGAAACTGCTGGGAGGGTTCACTACTGATGAGCCAAGCCCTCCCAATATATTTTTCATCGCAGTAAGGACAGTAGAAGTTTGTATTATGTATAAAAGAAACATTCGTGCTTTTAATTCCTTTCATTTTATACCATGTGATTTACATTAAAAGTGACCTGTCTATAGCACCCTATTTTGGTGAGTCCCAAGAGGCAGGTTTAACTGTACCTATATATTGTTACATCAATTTTAATGCGCCTTACATTTATTCAAAATATTCTATGATCTACTTATATATTTGCCTTATTCTGTCTGTTTGTCTGTTTGAAGCTCACGGATGGGATTTTTCATAACCATCGGTGGTTCAGTGGTAGAATGCTCGCCTGCCACGCGGGCGGCCCGGGTTCGATTCCCGGCCGATGCATTTTTTTTTTTTTTTTACAATTTTTAAAACTCATTTATATATTATACAAGAATGACATCCATGGCGCCAATTTATAATTGTAACGAATAGTATTTGAATTAAAACGTTTTTAAAATATATACGCACTCGGGTAAAACCCGGGCGTTGCCCGGGCCATTCGTCTAGTATTTAATATTTATTTAAAACAGAATATTTAGATTATCATCATTACTTTTTATAGTTTCATTCCTTTTGTAATATTTTATTGTACATATATCTTGATTGGTTATTGGAGCGAGAGAGGACCTAGATGAAGACTGCAGATCGCGACCTACGAGGAACACCACGAATAAATAAACACAATAACGTTGAAAGGTAATTTATTTTTATTCAATTTTATTTATTTACTTTTACACTTATTTGCTTTGAATATGGAAACCTGCTCGGGAAACGTGTATAACACCAAGAAGGAAGAAACCAAGGTCGAAGACCATGCAAAGTTACAACTTGGTGCAACACTATCCAGGTAAAATTTCTCAGTGATTGGTGAACTATGGAGGAAACTTATTGCTACAACTTCCCTACACACAGATGGTGCTCTATGTTACCTGTCTAGGCCTAAGGTGTGGAAATGGCCACTTACTTCATTGATTTTGGGACTTCTGCCTGTAAATACATTGGTTGGGAGGGTTTAAATTTCTCTAAATAAACTGTGTACACACTGTCATTACAATGAAGTGGATTTGTAAACTTATCAGTTTGAGAAATTCTACAAACACACTCATGGACAAAACAATGGACAAGGTTGGAATTTTGCAAGAATCGGGGGCCATTGGAGCATTTTTTTTAATCAGAAAAAAGTGTCCAATGCGGGAATCGAACCCGGGTCGTATTTGGTCGAAAACCAAATGGTTTAACCAGCCTTCCACCGACCCCCTTGTTTAAAAGTTTTAAAAGTTGGAGAAAAAAAAATATAAATAAGGTAATATGACCAAATAAATGGGGTATGAAAAAAAGTGCTTAATACAGGATTTGATCACAAGGAAGGACAGTTTACACCACTTGTCCACTGACTTCAGTACTTTTGTCTGAAGATGGTAACAACGCTATTACCGAAATGTCAAACACTAGTTATTTGGATTTATTATCTTGGTAGTTGATAAATCACAATTTGGATTATAGATTATAATAAAAGAAAATAAGACCTAATCCAAATAATTTATTAGTGTGTGACGTTTCGGCAACAGCATTGTCACCATCATCAGACAAAAGAATAAATGGAATAAAATCTATAATCCAAATTGTGGCTTATCATTTGTACATATCTAATTATTATTTTAAAATAATAGCGTAGGCACCATTGCATGTGTTGACAATTGTGTAACCTGAGCTACGTGGTGGGAGCAGAGATGCTACCGCACCCACCACCAGGACTGGAGCAGCTGCCAGGAGTCACTCCAACATTTCCACCAGTGTGTAGAAGTCTTCAAACAGCTGGAGAAAGGGGAGGCTGACCTCAGACCTTACCTCCCTCAACTCTAGCTGTGTTCCTTCCTTCTCTTTGTTGGATATGTTGACTGTGTCCCCACCTGGGTTCTGTCTGGTGGATGTTTGCAGAACAAATGTTTAACACAAGGTAATAAGACCAAATATATATATACAGTTAAACCTGTCTATAGTGCCCCCTCTAAATAGTGCATTCCTCTCTATAGCGCTTGATTTTAAACATTAAAATGTAAACATTTTACATTAAAAGTGACCTGTCTATAGCACCCTATTTTCATGAGCCCAAAGAGGAAACGCTATAGACAGGTTTAACTGTATATTGTGTGATGTTTCGGTAACAGTGTTGTTACCATTTTCAGACAAAAGTACTAAAATGAGAAAATATATCACAGCATGTGTTTTAAATAGTTATTGTTTTCATTATTTACAGATATGCTTTTAATTATATCTAAACAAAAATATAAAGAGTTTTTTTCCCCACTTCTAATTCTAAGAATAAAAATTTTAGTGTTCTTAAAAAACTAACTTCTCTTCATTATCTGCTATCTTGTTTACACACCTCTGATAACAGTACTTACTATTTAAAAACATGCTGTGATATATTTTCTCATTTAGTAATTTTTGTCTGATGATGGTAACAATGCTGTTACTGAAACATTGCATACTATTAATTTGATTTAGATTTGGTCTTATTACCTTGTGTTTATAATCAAAATTATCATAGAACAAATATTGTTTTAATTTGTTCTTTCTTTATATAAAACTAGACGGGTGACCCGGTCTTTGCCCCGGGATTGACCCGTGTGCATATCTACCCAAGTGATATATATTTAGAAAGATTTTTTTAAAATAATTGTTTGTTATTAGCATTATCTATTTACCAAGGTCTACCCCAAGGATCAATCCTAAGCCCTATTCTCTTCAATATTTACCTAAATGATGTACACACTTCTATCAAACCGCCAGCTAAAATTGCCCTTTACGCAGATGACATAATCATCTGGGTCTCCAAAAACAACCTCTCCGATGCAGAACAATCTCTGAATAAAGCCATGAAAAATCTACAAAAGGTAACTCAGAAACTAAAATTATCCATCAACATCAGCAAATCTGAAATCGGCCTCTTCACCATCAACAACCACCTTCGCCACTAGACCCCAAATATTTTCTTAAATAATTCAAAACTTCAATATTCAGATTCCCCTGCGCTCACTTTTAAAAAACATATTGACACCATGATAAGCAAAGCCAAAAATAGGCTCAAAATCCTGAAAAAAATATCAGGCTTAAACTGGGGTGCAAATGCCAATATCTTACGCACAACGTACCTTGCACTCGTGAGACCTATTTTGGAATATGCCACACCAGCCTGGATCAATGCAAGTAAAACTAACCTATCCAAAATAGACAGAATCCAAGCAAGCTCAGCTAAAATCATCAGCGGACTTCGAGGATCCTGCCCAAATCGCATTGCTGAACTCGAATCCAACCTTCTTCCCCTGCACCTAAGGAGAAAAATCTGCTTTTCAAAATTTATAACAAAAAAGATTAACTCTCCAAAAGAACATCTTACAGGAAAATTTATTAGAAATTGGGTCCCAAACCAAAGATTAAAACGCCCCACTCCTCTCAACATGGCTCACAACTCTAATCTTTTAGACATCCCAATTAATCCCAAACACAGAACTTCCTATCCCCCACACAAAACTCGCAACAAACTCATCTGTTTCCCTCATCTACCAGACAATCCCCACAAACATGAAACTCAGCCAGAATTACTTAAAGCTCTTGGCCTCCAAATCATTGAGGAAAATAGCTCCCTCTTCGACATCACAATTTACACTGACGGTAGCCAACTTGAAACTGGACTGTCTGGCAGTGGAATTGCTATCTACAAAGATAAGATCCTGGAAAAAATCTCCCTCTCCCACCCTAGACATCTTTCAGTTTATTAATCAGAACTCTCTGCTATAGATACGGCTCTAAAAGACATCAACATCAACTCGTCAAGCAAAATAATTATCTACTCCGACTCAAGAGCAGCCATTTATACCCTTCAAAGCTGCTTCTCCTGTAAGAACCCCTCCTCAAGAGCATTGCTAAGTCTGTAAACCGACTCCCAGCCAACAGCTCAGTCACAGTGCAATGGCTTCCAGCTCACGTTGGAATTCCTGGTAATGAGCTGGCAGACTCTCTGGCAAAGGCTGGTGCTCTTGGCCTACCTGAAGCAAGAGAATCCACCACCCAACTAGACGAAAGAGACCTCCTCCGTACCATCAAAACCCAATGCCTGCAGGAATGGAAATCTAATGCTGCACATATATGACTGGTACAGAGCAGGAGGGACAAGCACCGGTTCTGTCCTCCCAAGAGAACAACAGTCTTTGATTTCCACACTTAAGTCTGGTCATCTACGGACAATGACTTTCCAGAATGGTTGCAAGGTTTTCCCACTATGTACCAAGTGCAATTCTCAGCCTGCAACCCCAAGACATATTATTGACTGTATTGACTCATCCATTGATGAGCTCTACTCTTCCCCGGCAGACACCATCAAAAATCTCAAGCTTTACAGGCTTGATACCTTAGTGTGATTGGGTGGAGATAAGAAAGAAGAAGAAGAAGCATTATCTATTTTTTGCATCAGCATAATTTAATCTAATCTTTGATAGAGGGCGCTGTTCGTGAGCTAAGTAGAATAATTTGAATATAGTTTTAATAATTGATTTATATATTTTTTAAAATAGCCTATCGTCTCCCGTATTTTTTTACCTATGTATGGAAATTTTGGTTTGAATTAGTGAACTACTGCGAATTTGTATCCCGGACATACAAACAAACAAACATACAAACATTGATTTTTATATATATAGATATAGTCTAGCCTCTTAATTCACACTTGCCATTTTCTTTAATTTAATCTGACTAGAATTCAACATGCCGACTTTAATTCAACCTAAAATTCTGTTCCCTTGGGGTGTTCAGCAACAGAACCTCCCATGAGAGACCACAGGCTGAAAACATGGTTAAATCTGGTGTCTCTTGGAGTAGTCTCTCCTTATCAGAGACTCTGTCATGTCAAGTCATGAAGAGTCCTTTAGACTCTAATAAGAGGCCAGCTAAAGGAGGAACTGGGTTTTTCCATGTCTCTCATGGGAGATTACTGTATATTATCAAATCATCATTTTCTGACTCCCCAAAATATGCAAATTTATTTGTTATTGGAATAATTTCCATTATTTTTCTGATTAGCAGCAAAAACATTTCTATAGGAGGGCGCCGGCCATCCGTGACAGAGGCGGCCTATGACTGATTGATTAGGTTATGTATTTATTTAAGGCGCCAATTTATAATTGTAACAAATAGTATTTGAATAAAAACATTCAATCGGGTAAAACAAGGGCGTTGTTCGGCTCGGCTAGTATATATATAGTCACGACCGTCTTTCCTCATCAGCCTCTGTCATGGTGCGCGCGCACAGGGAGGTCACGTGCTCGCCGGCTCCCTCGAGCCGGATCCAGCGACCTATAACAAGCTATAACATCTACAGTCGTTGCCCAAGTCATTCGGCTAGTATATATATAGTCACGACCTCTTTCCTCATCGGCCTCTGTAACGGATGCGCGCGCACAGGGAGGTCACATGCTCGCCGGCTCCCTCGAGCCGGATTTGAACCAGCGACCTAAGGATAAAATTTGAACCAGCGACCTAAGGATCACCGTTGTAACATCTATACAGTCAGGTAAAACACGGGCGTTGCCAGGGTCATTTAGCTAGTAATATATATTAACTAGAACAGTAGCTCGTCACACATTTGGTAGAGGTATATCTAAATCAAAATGCTAACTTGAGTAATATTTTCATCAACATGAAAAATCTATTTAAAAATAGTTATGAAAATAGCTGTAGTGTTAAGCTGGGAAGAAGTTTGAAGCAGGAATATAGGAAAATTTAAATGCCATAATAAAGAGTGGTTAACTTGAGAAAACTTCAAAAACCTTATATCTAACTGATATAAAAATGTCTGAAATAGATCAAATTCAAATTTCAAAAAGTGTGTCAATTAAATTTAAAAATATCGATTAAAAATAAATATCGTAAAGATAGAGGCTGCCTGGCGGGGCATTCATTGTTATTCAAATTAAAGATACTTCGGCAAGTAAATATTTTTATTATCTTTATTATTATTATTATATAAAAACAATTACTGGCCGAAGTATTTTTAATTTGAAGAAAAATAAATTTGTTGTTATTAAATTGTAAAATTTTGTCTAAAATAGCAAAAAAAAAAACTTATATATAATTATATATTTTATAATTTTAACACAAGAAGAATGTCAAAATCTTTCACAGAGTAATGTTTTTTGAGCGCTCATTTAAAAACGACTTTCAATTTTAAAGTTGTTGTTTATGTTTTGTTACTTCTGCTAGGTTATAATACAATAAACTTTAGACTTTTTGAAATATAACAAGGTAATTTTTCACCTTAATATTCCAAAATTATTTTTTAGATAATTTGCAGTCTAAAATGTATGCACCCAGAATTTTGTCGGTTTCATTTATAGTAAATTAAACATAAACATTAAAAATTTTGGTAAAACAAACGAAAAATTTCTATCTATATTAATAAAATGGAAATTTCATAAGTGGTCATCACTAAAAACTTTCGTTACAATGCATCAATTTCAACCAAATTTTCAACATTTATGTAAAACGAGATGGAGCAGGTTTTGCTTAACATCAAAATATATTTCCTAACATTAACATGCGTAACTTCGCTGTTATCGATTAAATACAAAAAAAAAAAAATCAACAGAGTTAATTTTATTTATATATAAATACAAAATTAAATTTCAACATTATGGATTGCTCTATTTTCAAAAAAAAAAAATATATATATATATATATATCAACACCTGACCCACTTATCTTTTATTTTTTCTATTGTTTTTTCATATATATAAGAATAAAACCATTAAGCAGAATTTTTTTTCTTTAATGATTCAAACAAAACTTTCCATTGCCCTTACTGTGATGAAAAAATATTGTGGAGGGCTTGGATCATCAGTGGTGAACTCTCCCAACAGTTTAGTCAATTTGATCTGCTATGCAACTTTTCAAAGCTCTAATACTGATATAGATTCCACCCTACCATGTTACATATATAAGCAGACTCTCCTGCTAGAGCTCTAAAAAGCACTATGATGGATTCTTCTTTGGAATCCGCCAGTGATAATATCTCGTCCAGTTTAACCTTACTCTTATTGGTAGATATTCCATTGATGTTGCACTGAAGAACATTTAATTTGGCATTGGGAGTCTGTAGGGAATTTTTCGAATGAAGCCCTCTGCCTAAACTCCAGAAGCGGCTCTGGTATGATGGATTAAATAGGCAAAACTGCTTGGAGGGTTCACCACTGATGAGCCAAGCCCTCCCGATAATTATTTTTTCCATCTAAGAAAGGACAGTAGAAAGCTTTGTTTATGATTTGGAACAGAAAAAGCTGTACTTAATAGCTTTTCTCTTCTTCTATATTCAAATATTTCTTAATATTATAAGGATACATAATAGAATAGATATACCTTGAAAGTGCCATCTATTGAGAGTTTTTATAACTATTTATTCATCCCCCCCTACATGACAATATATTTATATTTTATCCAATTATTCATGGATGGCTTTTCTTGATTTATCAAGAAAAATGGGTTGGCCAAATATCAGGGAACAGGCTAAATCAATGTTTAGTTGATTTCTGTTCCACTAGATTGCGCTCTGCCATCTAAAAAGCACATGTACTTCTGGTCAGGATATGCCTTCTTTTTTTTTTTTGCTAATCCCTAGTACACGTGGTACAGGCCATGATAATCATGGTGGGTAGTTAGCGACTGCTTTTACTGTAAGTTCACCACATGTCTACTATATATGTGAAAAGCAGTTCGACTTTGCACTTACAAATGTCCCAGAGCCCCATTTGGTTACTTGCACTTGCTGGTGGGGTTGGACTTTTGCAAAAATTAGGGGCCATTGGTGCATTTTTTTTTTTATCAGATAAAATTGCCCAATGCGGGAATCGAACCCGGGTAGTAGTGGTCGAAAATCAACGGTTTAGATCATCCTTCCACCGACCCCCCCCATGCCTTCTTTATTTTTATTATCAACACCTGCTGACCTTTTTTTTTAAATTCATTTTTTCTATTTTTCACATATATATATATATATTTACTAAGAGAACAACTTGATGATTCCCTCATCAAGTTGTTCTCTTAGTAAATATTAGTGAAGGGATTATTGTTTCAACATTTCAATATATATATATTATGAAAAAAAGGTTGAGTGTTTCTGCTTGATATTTGATCATGTTGAGGATTATTGTAATGGTGGTGCAGTCATGGTCGAACAATCTTGAAAGAATAATAATATTGAAGATCATAGATTTCTTTATTTGAGCTGAGTAATATATATGAATAACATAATTGGGTAAAAGTAATGCCTGGCTTAAGGCGTAAGAATAAAAAAGAAAAGCTTATTTACATAATGTATAAAAGTTTTGGGCCGACCAACGGGGAAGAACAACAATGAGATTTTATATGGGAAGCATGACCTCTGGCGGCCCATTTAACAGAATATTTTTATCTATGAAATATATTTTTAAATAAAACAATATCTTAATATAACATTTTAAATAATACCTTTATATAACATATATATGTTTACAATCACAGGCCGCAGTATATTATATAACATATATATATATTGGTGTGATGTTCAGAAGAGAAGCATGGGATGGTTCAGCTGGCTCCTAGGTTGTGGTAAAAAAGACGCAGACCAACCCTCAGAATCTTACTACGAAGATGAAATAGCCGAGGATGACCCCGTGGCAATCATCTTGGACTCAATGGGCTGCTTGGATATCCACACAGAGCTTCTGGTGAGAACTTAATTACATATCTTCCACCTTTACATATGGAATTCTACACATATGGATTATACACATGTCCATATGAAATTATACACATTTCAATATGGATTATATATATATACATATTTTACATAAATATAAATATATGAGTATATGGAATTATGTAAATATACATATGGGATCATATATATATATATATGTTTGTATATGGGATTATATGCACATTTGAATATGGGATTATTTATATTTGAATATGCAATTATGCACGTTTGCATTAAGGGATTATGTACATGTGTAATTTTGAATTTTACATAAGACAAGTGTTTAATTCCTTGAATCATCTAAAGACTTTTAAACTTTTTCAATAAAAAAAAGTTTTAATCCTCAAGTCTATTTACGCTTCTGAGAGAGGCAAGACTTTGGAAGCTTAGCAGCAGAAATCCTTGGTCCATTGGATTCCTGACCAGTTATACATGTTTAAAATTTGAAGAAAAAAAAAACTCTTAATTCGCAATTTAGAACTATAAGGTAATATGTCCAAATAAATGGTGTATGAAAAAAAGTGCCCAATACAGGATTTGATCACAAGGAAGGTCGGCTTATAGCACTTGTCCACCGACTCCTCATTCAGTACTTTTGTCTGATGACAGTAACAACACTATTACTGAAATCTCACACACTATTTATTTATTTGGATTTGGTCTTATTACCTTGGTAGTTGTAATCTATAATCCAAATTGTACCTTATCATTATCAATTCAACTAATATTTAATGGTAATAATAATCTTTAATTTTTGTGTATATTTTTTTATGATGATTGTGTCAACTAATATGATTGAGTGAAGATAAGAAGATTTTTGCCATACAAAGACCTCATTAAAAAATGGTAAAGGAATCTAAAAAGAGGTCGCAGTATTTACAGAAAGTCTGGTGTCAGAAGGAATACAAGCTGCCTTACAGCTCTCTACAAACCTTGTAGCTTGTCTTATTTGAGGGGTTATATATTATGTCCATAAACACAAGAAATATAAGACCTAATCCAAATAATTTAATAGTGTGTGACATTTCGGCAACAGCATTGTCACCATCATCAGACAACATGTTTATATTCTTTTGTCTGATGATGGTGACAATGCTGTTGCCGAAACATCACACACTAATTAAATTATTTGGATTAGGTCTTATTTTCTTGTCTATAGTCTATAATCCAAATTTTGCTTTATTATTATGCCATAGTGTTTGATTGAATACCATTTTTTTTTCTAAGATTCCACCCTTCAGTGTAGCATATATAAGCAGAATCATTTAATACAGTATTAGAGCTCTAAGAAGCGCGCAGTCTGGTAGATTAAATTGGTGAAACCGCTGGGAGGGTTCACCACTGATGAGCCAAGCCCTCCCAATATATATTTTTTCATTGCAGTAAGAGCAGTAGAGGTTTATTTATTTATTTTTGTGTGTAAAAGAAACATCTGTGCTTTACTGTTTTCATGTCTCTTCACATCTCCACTTAATCATATCAGGGTATCAAACTTGTAGATGGTGTCTGCTGGGGATGAGTAGAGCTCATCAATGGATGAGTCAATACCCTTATTGATATGGTTTTCCTCCCCAAGACCTGTTAACTGCCTCAAAGTGCTGAGAGGTTGACCCTGGATGAGACAGGTGAAGTATGTCTGGAGTTTAGTCTGAACTCCTGGTACCCAAGGCATGAAGGCTGTCCCACTATGTCCAGCTAAATGTTAACAGTCGTATTCCTGAGGGGGTCGGTGGAAAAACAGTCTAAACTGTTGGTTTTGACCGCTACGACCTGGGTTCGATTTTTTTTTCTGTTTAAAAAAAAATGCCCCAATGGCACTTGATTCTTGCAAAAGTCCAACCCTACCAGCGAGTGCAAGTAATCAAACAGGGCTCTGGCACATTTGTAAGTGCAAAGTCGAACTGCTTTTCACATGTGTAGACATGTGGTGCACTTCCAGTAAAAGCAGTCGCCTACTTCTACCCACCATGATTATCATGGCCTGTACCACGTGTACTAGGGATAAGGAGAAAAAAAAAATTATGTCCCATCAACAGGAAACACATCTAAATACTCCAATGAATTCTGCTCCATGATATAGTTTGGAGTTGAGAATTGCAGCTTTAATTTCTTACATAAGGTTATATACCCCTCTATAGTGAACCCCAATGGGACAGAGTTCACTATAGCCACTACACAGGTAGTCTACCATGATGGCCAGCACTAAGATAACTGAGTGTGTGGTCAGGAGTGCTACAAGGAGCGCAAGGATGAGGATAGCTACTACCAACTGGCTGAGAAATTTAAAAAATGTTGCGCAGACAATAAAGATCGAATGGGCAACCTCCATGTGTACATCCCCAAGTTTTAGGACCTCTCAGTTATTACATCGATTTTGTAATAAATCGATTTAATGTAATTAATGTATATAAATGTGATGTAATAAATTCATTTAAAAATATATATAAATATGCAATTTTTTTTTCTCTCTAAATATCTATATTATTTTAAATATTTCTTTTTTTTTTAATGTTATATTTTTGAGATCAAAGAAATAGAAATTTGATGTAGTGTATAGAGGTAATATTCAAATAGGTATATATATATATTTACATATATATTAAACACAATATATAAACTTCGCCATGGTCGCATGTTATTGCCTTATGTTTAATTTATGTCTAACTGTATGAATTGATTGTTCTTTCACAGGGAAGGATCTAAGGGACATGTTTGTAGTAAAGTGAGGTTGTTTTTAGACTGGCACCAACAAATCCCTCATTTTTCAAACCTAGATGTCTGTCTAACTGTGGAAGAAAGCAGCAGAGAATGGGTCAAATAAGGTTTATTGGCAAGCTGGGGCAGTCTTGTTTGGCTGGAGTCAAGGCTACAGAGGTCACAAACAGAGTGGAGGCCAGGTTCTTGTTGAATTGGAAACACACTAAAGATTCATTATCTACCTCGTTGTATTATCAGTTGGTTCTCAATGTCATGTGACCAGCCGTGGCGGCCATGTTACACCATGTCTCGCCATCTCTGCGACATTACTAGCCCTGGTTAAGGAATAAACAACTCTAGGAGTTTCATGTTGTCACATCTCTGTGGCTTATTTACACTCGAACTTTGATTTTCTGAATTGGCCACTAGCCAGAATGTCTATTATATGTAAAATCTATTGTTTGGGAGTGTCCGCTAGTGAGAATGTTGTTGTTTCTTATCCCCTTGTCTAAAGATTACACGAATTCCATGCTGATCTCATGGAATGGGGTTTAGGGGTGCAGCTTTCAAGTGCGAATGTATTTTCAATGGGAGGACAATTTTGGTGGCAAGTCTGTTGTTTAGAGGTGTCCACTAAGGGAGGTTCTACTGTACAGCCAAAGTGGGGAGTTCTCCACTTGTATTTTTTATACTTGTCATTTTTACCTTAGTTACATGTGTTGTTTATTATGGCATGTTGAACAAAGTGTAGACATGGGATGTACTCCTTTATTCTAATGATTATCATGGCTTGTACCATCCCCTAAATGATCCATCCACTGAAACATCACCTTGTCAAGTTCCAAAGAAGTGGGTACCACCTCACCACCCTGTGTTATATCCAGGCAATAGATGCTCTAACTGTAGATCACGGAATGTGTTGTGTCGCTGGAGACCTGCTGGTGATTCTCCACCAAACTCTGCAGCGGTGTACATATTCATTGTACATACTTGTATATATCTACACAAGGTAATAAGAACAAATCCATATAAATAGTGTGTCTTATTACCTTGTGTTTCTATAATCCAAATTCAAGGTAAAGGACCAAGCCATATAAATAAATAAGGTGTGACGTTTCGGTAACAGCGTTGTTAACATCTTCAGACAAAGTACTGAATGCAATTGAATACGATTGAATGAATATGATTCAGTACTTTTGTCTGAAGATGGTAACAACACTGTTACTGAAACGTCACACACTATTTATTTATTTGGATTTGGTCTTATTACCTTTGTGTTTATAATCTATAATCCAAATTGTGCCTTATCATTTGTACATATCTAATTATTATTTTAAAATAATAGCGTAGGCACCATTGCATGTGTTGACAATTGTGTAACCTGAGCTACGTGGTGGGAGCAGAGATGCTACCGCACCCACCACCAGGACTGGAGCAGCTGCCAGGAGTCACTCCAACATTTCCGCCAGTGTGTAGAAGTCTTCAAACAGCTGGAGAAAGGGGAGGCTGACCTCAGACCCTACCTCTAGCTGTGTTCCTTCCTTCTCTTTGTTGGATATGTTGACTGTGTCCCCACCTGGGTTCTGTCTGGTGGATGTTTGCAGAACAAATGTTTAACACAAGGTAATACGACCAAATATATATATACAGTTAAACCTGTCTATAGCGCCCCCTCTAAATAGCGCATTCCTCTCTATAGCGCCTGATTTTAAACATTAAAAATGTAAACATTTTACATTAAAAGTGACCTGTCTATAGCGCCCCCTCTCTATAGCACCCTATTTTCGTGAGTCCCAAGAGGGGGCGCTATAGACAGGTTTAACTGTATAGTGTGTGATGTTTCGGTAACAACGTTGTTACCATCTTCAGACAAAAGTACCAAATGAGAAAATATATCACAGCATGTTTTAAATAGTTACTCTTATCAATATTTATATATATGCTTTTAATTTAATCTAAACAACAAAAGATAGTTTTTTTTCCACTTCTAATTCTAAGAATGAAATTTTTAGGGTTCTTAGAAAACTAACTTCTCTTCATTAACTGCTATCTTGTTTACATACCTCTGATAACAGTACTAACTAATTAAAAATATGCTGTGATATATTTTCTCATTTAGTACTTTTGTCTGATGATGGTAACAATGCTGTTACTGAAACATTACATACTATTAATTTATTTAGATTTGGTCTTATTACCTTGTGTTTATAATCTATAATCCAAATTGTGCCTTATTATAGAACACAAATGTTGTTTTAACCAATGTTAATGATTATATTTTCATTATTTGTTCTCTTTTTATATAATATATAGTCTAAGCCTCTTAATTCACACTTGCCATTTTCTTTAATTCAATCTGACTAGAATTCAACATGCCGACTTTAATTCAACCTAAAATTCTGTTCCCTTGGGGTGTTGAGCAACAGAACCTCCCATGAGAGACCACAGGCTGAAAACATGGTTATATCTGGTGTCTCTTGGAGTAGTCTCTCCTTATCAGAGACTCTGTCATGTCAAGTCATGAAGAGTCCTTTAGACTCTGATAAGAGGCCAGCTAAAGGAGGAACTGGGTTTTTCCATGTCTCTCGCGGGAGACTACTGTATACAAGGTATGTCCCATAAGTTCCCGGACTGGGTCCATAAAAAAATAAATAAATGAAAAATGTAAATGAATTTGACTGTTTATTATAGAAAAAAAATATCTGGCTACACGGTGGTACCAATATCGAGGTGGTACTTGCGCGCGCGCCAAGGTTATTCTAATTTATTTAAAGGTCACACCTAGCGCTGCGGCGATTTTACGATGGAACAAAAATTGAAGCAGAGGATTTGCATAGAATTTTGTGTGAAACTTCAAATATCAGCAACCGAAACTTTTGAAATGCTTAATAAAGCATTCCCCAATGACGCCCCAAAGAGAACAACTGTTTTTGAATGGAATTCTAGATTTAAAGCTGGCAGAATTTCCATTGAAGATGATCCTCGTCAAGGACACCCAAAATTTCAAAGGACTGATGAAAATGTGCAAAAAATCACCGATTTGATAAAAGAAAATCCTCGAACCACTTTGCTGGAGCTAGAGCAAGACACAGGCATCTCTAAAACAACTATTGGAAGGATCGTAACCGAAGATTTGAAGCTCAAAAAGACTCCTGCAAAATTCATCCCAAGATTCCTCACCAATGAGCAAAAACTGTGTCGGCTTGCAACCTGTGAGGACATGATGGAAATGACAAGAACGGATCCAGAATGGAAAGACAAGATAATCACAGGCGACGAGACATGGGTCTATGGCTATGACCCTGAAACCAAACCTCAATCTGCCGAGTGGAGAGGTTAGGGTGAGCCCTAGACCCAAAAAATCCAGAAACAAGGTGTTGCTGGTCGCTTTTTCGGATAACAAGGGCATTGTTCATCACGAGTATCTTCCTGCAGGCCAAACAGTTATTAAGGAAATGTATTTGGGCATTCTTCGCCGTCTAAGGGAAGCGATTCGAAAAAAATGGCCAGAAAAATGGACTAATGGTGGCTGGATCCTACACCATGACAATGCTCGCCCTCACACAGCGCACTTGATGACTAGCTTTTTGGCGAAAAACGGGACACAAATCCTACTTCAACCACCCTATTTCCCAGACATCGCACCAAATGACTTTTTCCTGTTCCCCAAACTTAAAGCAGTTCTAAAAGGAAGACATTTTGACACCAGGGATGACATAATAGAAAAATCGCCGTTAGCATTGAAGAGCATTCCAAAAGAGGCTTATAAAAACTGTTTCGACAATTGGGAGAAACGATGGCGCTGGTGCGTTGAAGCAAGGGGGGATTACTTTGAAAAGTTTTAATTTAAAAAATTTAAAAAAAATCTTACCTTTTTTTTTTATGGACCCAGTCCGGGAACTTATGGGACATACCTTGTATTATCAAGTTATCATTTTCTGACTCCCCAAAATATGCAAATTTATTTGTTATTGGAATAATTTGCATTATTTTCTGATTAGCCGCAAAAACATTTCTATTTTTTAATATACAGTAGGGATTATAGAAATTAATATATATATATTTGTAGATGTAATATGCAATTAGGTCAGTTGTTTAGCTAATTTCCATATTTTTCCTGGGGTCGAAGCTATGATTCCACAGACCTACCTCTCTAATATACCAACATTTATAATTCTACTGTCCTAAAAAGCTTATTTCCATAATGTACTTAAATACCATTTCTAAGATTCCACCCTTCAATGTAACATATATAAGCAAAATCGTCCAATACAGTATTAGAGCTCTGAGAAGCGGTCTGGTGGATTAAATTGGCGAAACCGCTGGGAGGGTTCACTACTGATGAGCCAAGCCCTCCCAATATATTTTTTCATCGCAGTAAGGGCAGTAGAAGTTTGTATTATGTATAAAAGAAACATTCGTGCTTTTAAATCCTTTCATTTTATACGATGTGATTTACATTAAAAGTGACCTGTCTATAGCACCCTATTTTGGTGAGTCCCAAGAGGCAGGTTTAACTGTATCTATATATTGTTACATCAATGTTAATGCGCCTTACATTTATTCAAAATATTCTATGATATTTAATATTTATTTAAAACATAATATTTCTATTATCATCATTACTTTTTATAGTTTCATTCCTTTTGTAATATTTATTGTACATATATCTTGATTGGTTATTGGAGCGAGAGAGGACCAAGATGAAGACTGCAGATCGCGACCTACGAGGAACACCACGAATAAATAAACACAATAACGTTGAAAGGTAATTTATTTTTATTTAATTTTATTTATTTACTTTTACACTTATTTGCTTTGAATATGGAAACCTGCTCGGGAAACGTGTATAACACCAAGAAGGAAGAAACCAAGGTCGACGACCCTGCAAAGCTCCAACTTGGTGCAATAATATCCAGGTAAAATTTCTCAATGATTGGTGAACTATGGAGGAAACCTATTGCTACAACTTCCCTTCACACAGATGGTGCTCTATGTTACCTGTCTAGGCCTAAGGTGTGGAGATGGCCACTTACTTCATTGATTTTGGGACTTCTGCCTGTAAATACATTGGTTGGGAGAGTTTAAATTGCTCTAAATAAACTGTGTACACACTGTCATTACAATGAATTGGATTTGTAAAATTATCAGTTTAAGAAATTCTACAAACACACTCATGGACAAAACAATGGACAAGGTTGGAATTTTGCAAGAATCGGGGGCCATTGGAGCATTTTTTTTAATCAGAAAAAAGTGTCCAATGCGGGAATCGAACCCGGGTCGTATTGGTCGAAAACCAAATGGTTTAACCAGCCTTCCACCGACCCCCTTGTTTAAAAGTTTTAAAAGTTGGAGAAAAAAAAATATAAATAAGGTAATATGACCAAATAAATGGGGTATGAAAAAAAGTGCTTAATACAGGATTTGATCACAAGGAAGGACAGTTTACACCACTTGTCCACTGACTTCAGTACTTTTGTCTGAAGATGGTAACAACGCTATTACCGAAATGTCAAACACTAGTTATTTGGATTTATTATCTTGGTAGTTGATAAATCACAATTTGGATTATAGATTATAATAAAAGAAAATAAGACCTAATCCAAATAATTTATTAGTGTGTGACGTTTCGGCAACAGCATTGTCACCATCATCAGACAAAAGAATAAATGGAATAAAATCTATAATCCAAATTGTACCTTATCATTATCCATTCAGCTATATTTAATGGTAATAAAAATCTTTAATTTTTGTGTATATTTTTTTTATGATGGTTGTGTCAACTAATATGATTGAGTGAAGATAAGAAAGAAGATTTTTGTATATAACAATACAAAGACCACATTGGGGGTCGGTGGAAGGCTGGTTAAACCGTTTGGTTTTGACCACTACGACCCGGGTTCGATTCCCGCATTGGACACTTTTTTTCTGTTTAAAAAAAAATGCTCCAATGGCCCTTGATTCTTGCAATAGTCCAACCCCACCAGCGAGTGCAAGTAATCAATAAGGACTCTGGCACATTTGTAAGTGCAAAGTCGAACTGCTTTTCACATGTGTAGACATGTGGTGCACTTACAGTAAAAGTAGTCGCCTACTTCTACCCACCATGATTTTCATGGCCTGTACCACGTGTACTAGGGATAAGGAGAAAAAAAAATTATGTCCCATCAACAGGAAACACATCTAAATACTCCAATGAATTCTGCTCCATGATATAGCTTGGAGTTGAGAATTGCAGCTTTAATTTCTTACATAAGGTTATATACCCCTCTATAGTGAACCCCAATGGGACAGATTTCACTATAGCCACTACACAGGGAGTCTACCATGATGGCCAGCACTAAGATAACTGAGTGTGTGGTCAGGAGTGCTACAAGGAGCGCAAGGATGAGGATAGCTACTACCACCTGGCTGAGAAATTTTAAAAATGTTGCGCAGACAATAAAGATCGAATGGGAAACTTCCATTAGGACCTCTCAGTTATCACATCGATTTTGTAATAAATCGATTTAATGTAATTAATGTATATAAATGTGATGTAATAAATTCATTTAAAAATATATATAAATATGCAATTTTTTTTTCTCTCTAAATATCTATATTATTTTAAATCTTTTTTTAATGTTATATTTTTGAATTCAAAGAAATAGAAATTTGATGGAGTGTATAGAGGTAATATTCAAATAGGTATCTACTTATATATTTGCCTTATTCTGTCTGTTTGTCTGTCTGAAGCTCACGGATGGTATTTTTCATAACCATCGGAGGTTCAGTGGTAGAATGCTCGCCTGCCACGCAGGCGGCCCGGGTTCGATTCCCGGCCGATGCATTTTTTTTTTTTTTTACAATTTTTAAAACTCATTTATATATTATACAAGAATGACATCCACGGCGCCAATTTATAATTGTGACAAATAGTATTTGAATAAAAGCATTTAATCGGGTAAAACCCTGGCGTTGCCCGGGTCATTCGTATATAATAATTGTATAAACGAATGCAAGACAAAATCACCGCAAATGTTTCTTTTTTTTAAGGCAATTTCTTTTTAAGGCAATTATCGTTATTTATCGTTAATTTTTGTTTCGATTTTATTGAAAAAAAAAAACGATATGGTGCCTTTAAAAAATGATCTTTATTCCTATGCAGTTTTCTATTTAGTCAATATACCTGAGTTCATGTTGCAAATGTAATTATCTCTATCGATTTAGTAGGTGAAAAGCAAAAAAAAAAATCGACATGATGAAATCTTTATGAAAATTCACATTTTTATTTTTATATTTTCAAGACACACACAGTTTGGGGCGGGACGTTTCACAAGAGAGACATCCACGGCGCCAATTTATAATTGTAACGAATAGTATTTTAATTAAAACATTTTGAAAACACACAGTTTGGAACGGGACGTTTCACAAGAGTGACATCCATGGCGCCAATTTATAATTGTAACGAATAGTATTTGAATTAAAACGTTTTTAAAATATATACGCACTCGGGTAAAACCCGGGCGTTGCCCGGGCCATTCGTCTAGTATATATATATTTACATATATATTAAACACAATATATAAACTCGCCATGGTCGCATGTTATTGCCTTATGTTTAATTTATGCCTAACTGTATGAATTGATTGTTCTTTCACAGGGAAGGTTCTAAGGGACATGTTTGTAGTAAAGTTTTTAGAATGACACCAACAAATCCCTCGTTTTTCAAACCTAGATGTCTGCCTAACTGTGGAAGAAAGCGGCGGAGAGTTGGTCAAATAAAGTTTATTGGCAAGCTGGGGCAGTCTTGTTTGGCTGGAGTCATGGCTACAGAGGTCACAGAGTGGAGGCCAGGTTCCTGTTAAATTGGAAACACACTAAAGATTCATCTACCTCGTTGTGTCATCAATTGGTTCCCAATGTCATGTGACCAGCCGTGGCGGCCATGTTACACCATGTCTCGCCATCTCTGCGACATTACTAGCCCTGGTTAAGGAATAAACAACTCGAGGAGTTTCATGTTGTCACATCTCTGTGGCTTATTTACAGTTGAACTTTGATTTTCTGAATTGGCCACTAGCAGGAATGTCTATTATATGTAAATTCTATTGTTTGGGAGTGTCCGCTAGTGCGAACGTTGTTGTTGTTGTTTCTTATCCCCTTGTGTAAAGATTACACGAATTCCATGCTGATCTCATGGAATGGGGTGTAGGGGTGCAGCTTTCGAGTGCAAATGTATTTTCAATGGGAGGACAATTTTGATGGTAAAAACTGTCTGTTGTTTAGAGGTGTCCACTAAGGGAGGTTCTACCGTACAGCCAAATGGGGAGTTCTCCACTTGTATTTTTTATACTTGTCATTTTTACCTTAGTTACATGTGTTGTTTATTACAGCACATGTTGAATATAGTGTAGACATGGGATGTACTCCTTTATTCTAATGATTATCATGGCTTGTACCTTCCCCTAAATGATCCATCCACTGAAACTTCACCTTGTCAAGTTCCAAAGAAGTTTTACCACCTCACTGGTCTCACCCTGTGTTTTATCCAGGCAATAGCTGCTCTAACTGTAGATCACGGAATGTGTTGTGTTGCTGGAGACCTGCTGGTGATTCTCCACCAAACTCTGCAGAGGTGTACATATTCATTGTACATACTTGTATATATCTACACAAGGTAATAAGACCAAATCCAAATAAATAATGTGTCTTATTACCTTGTGTTTCTATAATCCAAATTCAAGTTAATAAGACCAAATCCATATAAATAAATAGTGTGTGACGTTTCGGTAACAGCATTGTTACCATCTTCAGACAAAAGTACTGAATGCGATTGAATACAATTGAATGAATACGATTCAGTACTTTTGTCTGAAGATGGTAACAACGCTGTTACCAAAACGTCACACATTATTTATTTATTTGGATTTGGTCTTATTACTTTGTGTTTATAATCTATAATCCAAATTGTGCCTTATCATTTGTACATATCTAATTATTATTTTAAAATAATGGCGTAGGCACCATTGCATGTGTTGACAATTGTGTAACCTGAGCTACGTGGTGGGAACAGAGATGCTACCACACCCACCACCAGGACTGGAGCAGCTGCCAGGAGTCACTCCAACATTTCCGCCAGTGTGTAGAAGTCTTCAAACAGCTGGAGAAAGGGGAGGCTGACCTCAGACCTTACCTTCCTCAACTCTAGCTGTGTTCCTTCCTTCTCTTTGTTGGCATATGTTGACTGTGTCCCCACCTGGGTTCTGTCTGGTGGATGTTTGCAGAACAAATGTTTAACACAAGGTAATAAGACCAAATATATATATATACAGTTAAACCTGTCTATAGTGCCCCCTCTAAATACAGTGGTACCTCGACATACGAGTTTAATTCGTTCCGCAACCTTGCTCGTATCTTGAATTACTCGTATCTCGAAGCAAATTTCCCCATACAAAACAATTGAACTACCATTAATCCGTTCCAACCTCCAAAATGTCACCCCAGTTATTTTTGTTACGTGGTTTTAAATAATAAAAACGTATTTATAAATATCAAATATTTATTGCACAAAAACAAAAAAAAATGTAAAGAAATAAATTAGATATCCTCACTGGATTTGCCTTTTTCACTACATTTTTCTCGCTTTCACCTGTAGGCCGTTTAGAAAAAAACATGTCCAAGGAGGTTTGTTTCTTCCTCCCTCTCAGAATGTTCTCAGAATCCTCAGCTGCCTTTATATCTGAACTTGCTGCCTCACCATGTCTGACAATGGAGTGAATACCGCTCCTCTTTTTAAAATTCTCAAACCAGCCCCGGCTGGCTTTAAATGACTCTTCCGATGCCTCGTCGATGGAAGTTACGGTTACACTGTTGTATATAAATCTCTATTTCTAGCACAATGTGTAGACAAAATAATAATAATGGTATTTATCTGTAATATTAAATATAATTGTTAGCTTTATATATACTGAATGTAATGTTTAAATCAAAGATACAAATCTTTCATTGGCCTTGTAGAACGAGAGTGGTGTACGCGTGCGCGCATGCTTTAGTGAAAAACACAAACATCCTCGATAAAGAGAGGCGAGTTGCCCCTCGAAATATTGGAACAATAAATTCATTATAAATCCAAAGTATGCATATTTTTAAAAAATATATATATATATATATATAGAAAATTTTCGTTTGTTTTACCAAAAATTTTAATGTTTATGTTTAATTTACTATAAATGAAACCGACAAAATTCTGGGTGCATACATTTTAGACTGCAAATTATCTAAAAAATAATTTTGGAATATTAAGGTGAAAAATTACCTTATTATTTCAAAAAGCCTAAAGTTTATTGTATTATAACCTAGCAGAAGTAACAAAACATAAAAACAACTTTAAAATTGAAAGTCATTTTTAAATGAGCGCTCAAAAAAACATTACTCTGTTAAAGATTTTGACATTCTTCTTGTGTTAAAATTATAAAATATATAATTATATATAAGTTTTTTTTTTTGCTATTTTAGACAAAATTTTACAATTTAATAACAACAATTTACCTTTATAACATCCTTTCACACTTTAATAACAACAAATTTATTTTTCTTCAAATTAAAAATACTTCGGCCAGTAATTCTTTTTATATAATAATAATAATAAAGATAATAAAAAGATTTACTTGCCGAAGTATCTTTAATTTGAATAACAATGAATGCCGGCCAGGCAGCCTCTATCTTTACGATATTTATTTTTAATCGATATTTTTAAATTTAATTGACACACTTTTTGAAATTTGAATTTGATCTATTTCAGACATTTTTATATCCGTTAGATATAAGGTTTTTGAAGTTTTCTCAACCACTCTTTATTATGGCATTTAAATTTTCCTATATTCCTGCTTCAAACTTCTTCCCAGCTTAACACTACAGCTATTTTCATAACTATTTTTAAATAGATTTTTCATGTTGATGAAAATTAGCATCAAGTTAGCATTTTGATTTAGATATACCTCTACCAAATGTGTGACGAGCTACTGTTCTAGTTAATATATATTACTAGCCGATTGACCCAGGCAACGCCCGTGTTTTACCCAACTGTAGATGTTACAACGGTGATCCTTAGGTCGCTGGCTCAAATCTGCTCGAGGGAGCCGGCGAGCACGTGACCTCCCTGTGCGCGCGCATCCGTGACAGAGGCCGATGAGGAAAGACGGTCGTGACTATATATATATACTAGCCAAATGACCCGGGCAACGCCAGTGTTTTACCCTGATTGAATGTTTTTATTCAAATACTATTTGTTACAATTATAAATTGGCGCCTTAAATAAATGCATATCCTAATCAATCAGTCATAGGCCGCCTCTGTCACGAATGGCCAGCGCCCTCCTATAGAAATGTTTTTGCTGCTAATCAGAAAAATAATGGAAATTATTCCAATAACAAATAAATTTGCATATTTTGGGGAGTCAGAAAATGATGATTTGATAATATACAGTAATCTCCCATGAGAGACATGGAAAAACCCAGTTCCTCCTTTAGCTGGCCTCTTATTAGAGTCTAAAGGACTCTTCATGACTTATCCTGACATGACAGAGCCTCTGATAAGGAGAGACTACTCCAAGAGCCACCAGATTTAACCATGTTTTCAGCCTGTGGTCTCTCATGGGAGGTTCTGTTGCTCAACACACCAAGGGAACAGAATTTTAGGTTGAATTAAAGTCGGCATGTTGAATTCTAGTCAGATTAAATTAAAGAAAAGTGTGAATTAAGAGAGAGGTTAAACTATATCTATATATATAAAAATCAATGTTTGTATGTTTGTTTGTTTGTATGTCCGGTATACAAATTCGCAGTAGTTCACTAATTCAAACCAAAATTTCCATACATAGGTAAAAAAATACGGGGAAGACGATAGGCTATTTTAAAAAATATATAAATCAATTATTAAAACTATATTCAAATTATTCTACTTAGCTCACGAACAGCCCCCTCTATCAAAGATTAGATTAAATTATGCTGATGCAAACAAATAGATAATGCTTCTTCTTCTTTCTTATCTCCACCCAATCACACTAAGGTATCAAGCCTGTAAAGCTTGAGATTTTTGATGGTGACTGCCGGGGAAGAGTAGAGCTCATCAATGGATGAGTCAATATAGTCAATAATATGTCTTGGGGTTGCAGGCTGAGAATTGCACTTGGTACATAGTGGGAAAACCTTGCAAACATTCTGGAAAGTCATTGTCCGTAGATGACCAGACTTAAGTCTGGAAATCAAAGACTGTTGTTCTCTTGGGAGGACAGAACCGGTGCTTGTCCCTCCTGCTCTGTACCAGTCATATATGTGCAGCATCAGATTTCCATTCCTGCAGGCATTGGGTTTTGATGGTATGGAGGAGGTCTCTTTCGTCTAGTTGGGTGGTGGATTCTCTTGCTTCAGGTAGGCCAAGAGCACCAGCCTTTGCCAGAGAGTCTGCCAGCTCATTACCAGGAATTCCAACGTGAGCTGGAAGCCATTGCACTGTGACTGAGCTGTTGGCTGGGAGTCGGTTTACAGACTTAGCAATGCTCTTGAGGAGGGGTTCTTACAGGAGAAGCAGCTTTGAAGGGTATAAATGGCTGCTCTTGAGTCGGAGTAGATAATTATTTTGCTTGACGAGTTTATGTTGATGTCTTTAGAGCCGTATCTATAGCAGAGAGTTCTGATTTATAAACTGAAAGATGTCTAGGGTGGGAGAGGGAGATTTTTTCCAGGATCTTATCTTTGTAGATAGCAATTCCACTGCCAGACAATTCAGTTTCAAGTTGGCTAACGTCAGTGTAAATTGTGATGTCGAAGAGGAAGCTATTTTCCTCAATGATTTGGAGGCCAAGAGCTTTAAGTAATTCTGGCTGAGTTTCATGTTTGTGGGGATTGTCTGGTAGATGAGGGAAACAGATGAGTTTGTTGCGAGTTTTGTGTGGGGGATAGGAAGTTCTGTGTTTGGGATTAATTGGGATGTCTAAAAGATTAGAGTTGTGAGCCATGTTGAGAGGAGTGGGGCGTTTTAATCTTTGGTTTGGGACCCAATTTCTAGTAAATTTTCCTGTAAGATGTTCTTTTGGAGAGTTAATCTTTTTTTGTTATAAATTTTGAAAAGCAGATTTTTCTCCTTAGGTGCAGGGGAAGAAGGTTGGATTCGAGTTCAGCAATGCGATTTGGGCAGGATCCTCGAAGTCCGCTGATGATTTTAGCTGCGCTTGCTTGGATTCTGTCTATTTTGGATAGGTTAGTTTTACTTGCATTAATCCAGGCTGGTGTAGCATATTCCAAAATAGGTATTACGAGTGCAAGGTACGTTGTGCGTAAGATATTGGCATTTGCACCCCAGTTTAAGCCTGATATTTTTTTCAGGATTTTGAGCCTATTTTTGGCTTTGCTTATCATGGTGTCAATATGTTTTTTAAAGGTGAGCGCAGGGTCGAGTGTGACACCAAGATATCTTGGGGAATCTGAATATTGAAGTTTTGAATTATTTAAGAAAATATTTGGGGTCCAGTGGCGAAGGTGGTTGTTGATGGTGAAGAGGCCGATTTCAGATTTGCTGATGTTGATGGATAATTTTAGTTTCTGAGTTACCTTTTGTAGATTTTTCATGGCTTTATTCAGAGATTGTTCTGCATCGGAGAGGTTGTTTTTGGAGACCCAGATGATTATGTCATCTGCGTAAAGGGCAATTTTAGCTGGCGGTTTGATAGAAGTGTGTACATCATTTAGGTAAATATTGAAGAGAATAGGGCTTAGGATTGATCCTTGGGGTAGACCTTGGTAAATAGATAATGCTAATAACAAACAATTATTTTTAAAAATCTTATCTAAATATATATCACTCGGGTAGATATGCACACGGGTCAATCCTGGGGCGAAGCCCGGGTCACCCGTCAGTACTATATAAAGAAAGAACAAATTAAAACAATATTTGTTCTATGATAATTTTGATTATAAACACAAGGTAATAAGACCAAATCTAAATCAAATTAATAGTGTGCAATGTTTCAGTAACGGCCTTGTTACCATCATCAGACAAAAGTACTAAATGAGAAAATATATCTCAGCATGTTTTTAATTAGTTAGTACTGTTATCAGAAGTGTGTAAACAAGATAGCAGATAAAGAAGAGTAGTTTTTTAAGAACCCTAAAAATTTCATTCTTAGAATTAGAAGTGGGGGAAAAAAACTCTTTATATTTTTGTTTAGATATAATTAAAAGCATATCTGTAAATAATGAAAAAAATAACTATTTAAAACACATGCTGTGATATATTTTCTCATTTTAGTACTTTTGTCTGAAGATGGTAACAACACTGTTCCCGAAACATCACACAATATACACTTAAACCTGTCTATAGCGCCCCCTCTTGGGACTCATGAAAATAGGGTGCTATAGACAGGTCACTTTTAATGTAAAATGTTTACATTTTAATGTTTAAAATAAAGCGCTATAGAGAGGAATGCACTACAGTGGTACCTCGACATACGAGCGCCCCAACTACGAGTTTTTCGAGATACGAGCCGACGAGCAAGTGATTTTTGCTTTTAGTTACGAGCGAAATTCGAGATACGAGTGTTCGGTTCGGCAGTGTTGAAGATATTAATCTGTGATTTTAAATGTTTCTTTTTGACCTGTACTTTTGTTTTGTTTTTGCTTTTCCTAAAATGTTTCTTTCTTCTTCTTCATTATTATCTACTTATATATTTGCCTTATTCTGTCTGTTTGTCTGTTTGTCTGAAGCTCACGGATAGAATGCGCGCTCATTGGCTGCCAGGGAACACGTGTCCTCCCTGCCCCCCTCTAGACAACCCTGTTATTCAAAAACCATACATCCAATCGCCATGAAATTCTGGGATATTATTAGGTATATCCCCGGAAAGGTTTTCGAAAAATAATTTCTTGAATATCTTGAATATCCTTAGAGTTATTTGCAGAATTGTAGATATAACTCGCAAGCAGCGCCGCCAGACGGTGATAGGCCTAAGCTTGCTGCTCCACCCCTGTTGACCTTGGGTCATCGTGTGAGTCACAGCATGATGCAACAAAAACACTCTCTCTGGGGATTGCGGCGTCAACAACCTGTAAGTTTGCCTCTCTCATAAACCTGTCTATACAGACCACCCTGACTATAGCGACCACTCTAGACAACCCTGTTATCAGCTGCCTGTCTATACAGACCACCCTGTCTATAGCGGTCACCTTAGGCAACCCTGTTATCAGCAGTGTGATACATCCACCTGTCTATACAGACCACCCTGTCTATAGCGACCACTCTAGACAACCCTGTTATCAGCTGTGTGATATATCCACCTGTCTATACAGACCACCCTGTTAATAGCGACCACCCAAGTCAACGTTTTTAAAATATATTCGCACTCGGGTAAACCCCGGGCGTTGCCCGGGCCATTCGTCTAGTTTGTTCTATATGCAAAGCTTTGTTTTTTTGAGACTTGAATAAACTAATTCAAGTTTATTATATTTTTGTGTGCTTTTAAAGTTAAAACACAATAGGTAGTAACACGCAGTCACGCCATCACTATCAGTTAGCAGCGTGCTTCCGCTGTGATAAGTTGTGTTTTGTGTTCGCGTTTTGTGTTGCGTTTACATTTACAGTTTTAGTTCATTTATTTTTATAACCATGGATCGGAAGAAAGTTTGTAAAAAGTCAAGTGCTAAGAAAAAGATGATAAGTATTGAATTAAAACGTGAAATTATAGAAAAACATGAGCAAGGTGTTCGAGTTGTTGACTTGTCGAGGCAGTATGGCCGTAGTACGTCCATGATATGTTCTGTGCTTAAACGGAAGGAGTCGATAAAGAGTGTAACGCCGGCTAAGGGCCTTACGATAATTTCCAAGCTGCGAACCTCCCTTCATGAAAATATGGAGAAACTGCTGATGGTGTGGGTGACAGAAAAGCAGCTCCAAGGAGATACCTTGACGCAGACCATCATTTGTGAGAAGCTGCTTCTCCTGTAAGAACCCCTCCTCAAGAGCATTGCTAAGTCTGTAAACCGACTCCCAGCCAACAGCTCAGTCACAGTGCAATGGCTTCCAGCTCGGGTTGGAATTCCTGGTGATGAGCTGGCAGACTCTCTGGCAAAGGCTGGTGCTCTTGGCCTACCTGAAGCAAGAGAATCCACCACCCAACTAGACGAAAGAGACCTCCTCCGTACCATCAAAACCCAATGCCTGCAGGAATGGAAATCTGATGCTGCACATATATGACTGGTACAGAGCAGGAGGGACAAGCACCGGTTCTGTCCTCCCAAGAGAACAACAGTCTTTGATTTCCAGACTTAAGTCTGGTCATCTACGGACAATGACTTTCCAGAATGGTTGCAAGGTTTTCCCACTATGTACCAAGTGCAATTCTCAGCCTGCAACCCCAAGACATATTATTGACTGTATTGACTCATCCATTGATGAGCTCTACTCTTCCCCGGCAGTCACCATCAAAAATCTCAAGCTTTACAGGCTTGATACCTTAGTGTGATTGGGTGGAGATAAGAAAGAAGAAGAAGAAGCATTATCTATTTGTTTGCATCAGCATAATTTAATCTAATCTTTGATAGAGGGCGCTGTTCATGAGCTAAGTAGAATAATTTGAATATAGTTTTAATAATTGATTTATATATTTTTTAAAATAGCCTATCGTCTTCCCCGTATTTTTTTACCTACAAACAAACAAACATACATTGATTTTTATATATATAGATATAGTTTAACCTCTCTCTTAATTCACACTTTTCTTTAATTTAATCTGACTAGAATTCAACATGCCGACTTTAATTCAACCTAAAATTCTGTTCCCTTGGTGTGTTGAGCAACAGAACCTCCCATGAGAGACCACAGGCTGAAAACATGGCTAAATCTGGTCTCTCTTAGAGTAGTCTCTCCTTATCAGAGGCTCTGTCATGTCAGGATAAGTCATGAAGAGTCCTTTAGACTCTAATAAGAGGCCAGCTAAAGGAGGAACTGGGTTTTTCCATGTCTCTCATGGGAGATTACTGTATATTATCAAATCATCATTTTCTGACTCCCCAAAATATGCAAATTTATTTGTTATTGGAATAATTTCCATTATTTTTCTGATTAGCAACAAAAACATTTCTATAGGAGGGCGCTGGCCATTCGTGACAGAGGCGGCCTATGACTGATTGATTAGGATATGCATTTATTTAAGGCGCCAATTTATAATTGTAACAAATAGTATTTGAATAAAAACATTCAATCAGGGTAAAACACTGGCGTTGCCCGGGTCATTTGGCTAGTATATATATAGTCACGACCGTCTTTCCTCATCGGCCTCTGTCACGGATGCGCGCGCACAGGGAGGTCACGTGCTCGCCGGCTCCCTCGAGCCGGATTTGAACCAGCGACCTAAGGATCACCGTTGTAACATCTACAGTCTTTGAACCAGCGACCTAAGGATCACCGTTGTAACATCTACAGTGGGGCAGAGGACACGGGTCAGGACACGTTGCCGGGTCATTCATTCGGCTAGTAATATATATTAACTAGAACAGTAGCTCGTCACACATTTGGTAGAGGTATATCTAAATCAAAATGCTAACTTGATGCTAATTTTCATCAACATGAAAAATCTATTTAAAAATAGTTATGAAAATAGCTGTAGTGTTAAGCTGGGAAGAAGTTTGAAGCAGGAATATAGGAAAATTTAAATGTCATAATAAAGAGTGGTTAACTTGAGAAAACTTCAAAAACCTTATATCTAACGGATATAAAAATGTCTGATATAGATCAAATTCAAATTTCAAAAAGTGTGTCAATTAAATTTAAAAATATCGATTAAAAATAAATATCATAAAGATAGAGGCTGCCTGGCCTGCATTCATTGTTATTCAAATTAAAGATACTTCGGCACGTAAATCTTTTTATTATCTTTATTATTATTATTATAAAAAAGAATTACTGGCCGAAGTATTTTTAATTTGAAGAAAAATAAATTTGTTGTTATTAAAGTGTGAAAGGATTTTATAAAGGTAAATTGTTGTTATTAAATTGTAAAATTTTGTCTATATATAAAATAGCAAAAAAAAAACTTATATATAATTATATATTTTATAATTTTAACACAAGAAGAATGTCAAAATCTTTCACAGAGTAATGTTTTTTTGAGCTCTCATTTAAAAATGACTTTCAATTTTAAAGTTGTTGTTTATGTTTTGTTACTTCTGCTAGGTTATAATACAATAAACTTTAGGCTTTTTGAAATAATAAGGTAATTTTTCACCTAATATTCCAAAATTATTTTTTAGATAATTTGCAGTCTAAAATGTATGCACCCAGAATTTTGTCGGTTTCATTTATAGTAAATTAAACATAAACATTAAAATATATATTTTAATATTTCTATATATATATATATATATTTAAAAAATATGCATACTTTGGATTTATAATGAATTTATTGTTCCAATATTTCGAGGGGCAACTCGCCTCTCTTTATCGAGGATGTTTGTGTTTTTCACTAAAGCATGCGCGCACGCGTACACCACTCTCGTTCTACAAGGCCAATGAAAGAATTGTATCTTTGATTTAAACATTACATTCAGTATATATACAGCTAACAATTATATTTAATATTACAGATAAATACCATTATTATTATTTTGTCTACACATTGTGCTTGAAATAGAGATTTACATACAACAGTGTAACCGTAAATAATTGTGTGCATACATATTAATTCTAAATTAATGATAAAATTTTTGAAGAAAAATAAATGAGTAAATTAAAAGTATATACATAGTTATTTACAAACAATTAGGATATGAATTCTTTATAAATTTCTGGAAAATCAATTTTTCTGTTTATACTGTGTTTATCTTCGGCAGAAGCCCAACTTTCTAAAAACAGTCTACAATGCTTTTCTGTAATATTTTTGTATATAATTGATGCTTGTTTGAAATCTGGTATATGGCTATTATTTAGGGAGTGGTCAACTTCGGTCTTTTACCTGAGTGAAAGTTTGTCTAACCAACATTTGTTAAAACAATATTTTTGTGCAAACATTTACTCCCTCTACTGAATGTATTCTTGTAAAGATGTTTGTTACTTCTCTCCACCAAAAATACAGAATAAACCAATGGAAAATTTTACACCTAGGTAGCTGAATATATAGATATATAAGCTATTCAAAAACTAAAATTAAACAAAGAAATCATTTTTTTAGAATTTTGAGAGTTATAAAATTATAATTATTATATCTTCTTTCTTATCTCCACTCAATCATATCAGGGTATCAAGTGCAATTCTCAGCCTGCAACCCCAAGACATATTATTGACTGTATTGACTCATCCATTGATGAGCTCTACTCTTTCCCGGCAGACACCATCAAAAATCTCAAGCTTTACAAGCCTGATACCTTAGTGTGATTGAGTGGAGATAAGAAAGAAGAAGAAGGGTATCAAGCTTGTAGAGCTTGTTGATGGTGTCTGCTGGGGATGAGTAGAGCATATCAATAGATGAGTCAATACAGTCAATGATGTGTAATTATTATTTTAATGACTTTGAATGTACCAGCTTTGCCCGGCTTCTCCCCTAGTGAATGCTTGTCAGACAAATATTGCTTTAACAAATGTTATTTATTATATCATTTTATCATAAGTATATAGTCATGAGAATCCAATATGGGTATTCCTGTCATTTTGCATTTCATTTTCAAATAGTGTGTAACATTTCGGTAACAATACTGTTACCGTCGTACATTATTCATTTGGATTTGGTCTTTTTACCTTGTGTTTAAAACATTTTATTAACATGTGCCACCTATATTGTTCTGAAAATAGAGCAATCTATACTTAAAACATTAGATAATAAAAAAAAACATATATTGGATTGAATAAAAGATTTATTTGCCAATATTATACAAAAATGTAATGCCTTGATTAAGTTTGCTGTTCAGCCAACCGAAATATTGGTAACGAAAAATGATTCGTGGATGGCTTTTCTTGATTTATCAAGAAATTGTGTTGGCCAAATATCAGGGAACAGGCTAAATCAATGTTTAGTTGATTTCTGTTCCACTAGATGGTGCTCTGCCTTCTGTAAAGCACATGTGCTCCTGGTCAGGATATGCCATTTATATTTTTAATATATATATATATATATTTTTTTTTTAATTAAAAAGGCATATATTGGATCAAAAAATCATTTATACAAATCAATTATCCAATATATGCCTTTTTAATTAAAGATTTATTTATAAAATGAAAGGATTTAAAAGCACGAATGTTTCTTTTATACATAATACAAACTTCTACTGCCCTTACTGCAATGAAAAAATATAAAAGTCATTAAATAAAAATTTATTTATGGATTGCTCTATTTAAAAAAAAAGAAATATTAAAAAATATATATATATAAGAATAAAACCATTAAGCAGAATTTTTTCTTTAATGATTCAAACAAAACTTTCCATTGCCCTTACTGTGATGAAAAAATATTGTGGAGGGCTTGGATCATCAGTGGTGAACCCTCCCAACAGTTTAGTCAATTTGATCTGCTATGCAACTTTTCAAAGCTCTAATACTGATTCCACCCTACCATGTTACATATATAAGCAGACTCTCCTGCTAGAGCTCTAAAAAGCACTATGATGGATTCTTCTTTGGAATCCACCAGTGATAATATCTCGTCCAGTTTAACCTGGCTCTTATTGGTAGATATTCCATTGATGTTGCACTGAAGAACATTTAATTTGGCATTGGGAGACTAGGGAATTTTTCGAATGAAGCCCTCTGCCTAAACTCCAGAAGTGGCTCTGGTATGATGGATTAAATAGGCAAAACTGCTTGGAGGGTTCACCACTGATGAGCCAAGCCCTCCCAATAATTATTTTTTCCATCTAAGTAAGGACAGTAGAAATCTTTGTTTATGATTTAGAACAGAAAAAGCTGTACTTAATAGCTTTTCTCTTCTTCTATATTCAAATATTTCTTAATATTATAAGGATACATAATAGAATAGATATCCCTTGAAAGTGCCATCTATTGAGAGTTTTTATAACTATTTATTCATCCACCCCTACATGACAATATATTTATATTTTATCCAATTATTCATGGATGGCTTTTCTTGATTTATCAAGAAAAATGGGTTGGCCAAATATCAGGGAACAGGCTAAATCAATGTTTAGTTGATTTCTGTTCTACTAGATTGCGCTCTGCCATCTAAAAAGCACATGTACTTCTGGTCAGGATATGCCTTCTTTTTTTTTTTTGCTAATCCCTAGTACACGTGGTACAGGCCATGATAATCATGGTGGGTAGTTAGCGACTGATTTTACTGTAAGTGCACCACATATCTGTCTACACATGTGAAAAGCAGCTTGAATTTGCACTAACAAATGTGCCAGAGCCCCATTTGGTTACTTGTACTTGCTGGTGGGGTTGGACTTTTGCAAAAATTGGGGGCCATTGGTGCATTTTTTTTTTATCAGATAAAATTGCCCAATGCGGGAATCGAACCCGGGTAGTAGTGGTCGAAAATCAACGGTTTAGATCATCCTTCCACCGACCCCCCCATGCCTTCTTTATTTTTATTATCAACACCTGCTGACCTTTTTTTTAAAATTCATTTTTTCTATTTTTCACATATATATATATATTATGAAAAAAAGGTTGAGTGTTTCTGCTTGATATTTGATCATGTTGAGGATTATTGTAATGGTGGTGCAGTCATGGTCGAACAATCTTGAAAGAATAATAATATTGAAGATCATAGATTTCTTTATTTGAGCTGAGTAATATATATGAATAACATAATTGGGTAAAAGTAATGCCTGGCTTAAGGCGTAAGAATAAAAAAGAAAAGCTTATTTACATAATGTACAAAAGTTTTGGGCCGACCAACGGGAAAGAACAACAATGAGATTTTATATGGGAAGCATGACCTCTGGCGGCCCATTTAACAGAATATTTTTATCTATGAAATATATTTTTAAATGAAACAATATCTTAATATAACATTTTAAATAATACCTTTATATAACATATATATGTTTACAATCACCGGCCGCAGTATATTATATAACATATATATATATTGGTGTGATGTTCAGAAGAGAAGCATGGGATGGTTCAGCTGGCTCCTAGGTTGTGGTAAAAAAGACGCAGACCAACCCTCAGAATCTTACTACGAAGATGAAATAGCCGAGGATGACCCCGTGGCAATCATCTTGGACTCAATGGGCTGCTTGGATATCCACACAGAGCTTCTGGTGAGAACTTAATTACATATCTTCCACCTTTACATATGGAATTCTACACATGTCCATATGAAATTATACACATTTCAATATGAATTATATATATATACATATTTTACCTAAGTATAAATATATGAGTATATGGAATTATGTAAATATACATATGGGATCATATATATATATGTTTGTATATGGGATTATATGCACATTTGAATATGGGATTATATGCACATTTGAATATGGGATTATTTATATTTGAATATGCAATTATGCACGTTTGCATTAAGGGATTATGTACATGTGTAATTTTGAATTTTACATAAGACAAGTGTTTAATTCCTTGAATCATCTAAAGACTTTTAAACTTTTTCAATAAAAAAAAGTTTTAATCCTCAAGTCTTTTTAACGCTTCTGAGAGAGGCAAGACTTTGGAAGCTTAGCAGCAGAAATCCTTGGTCCATTGGATTCCTGACCAGTTATACATGTTTAAAATTTGAAGAAAAAAAAAAACTCTTAATTCGCAATTTAGAACTATAAGGTAATATGTCCAAATAAATGGTGTATGAAAAAAAGTGCCCAATACAGGATTTGATCACAAGGAAGGTCGGCTTATAGCACTTGTCCACCGACTCCTCATTCAGTACTTTTGTCTGATGACAGTAACAACACTATTACTGAAATCTCACACACTATTTATTTATTTGGATTTGGTCTTATTACCTTGGTATTTGTAATCTATAATCCAAATTGTACCTTATCATTATCAATTCAGCTAATATTTAAAATGGTAATAATAATCTTTAATTTTTGTGTATATTTTTTTATGATGATTGTGTCAACTAATATGATTGAGTGAAGATAAGAAGATTTTTGCCATACAAAGACCTCATTAAAAAATGGTAAAGGAATCTAAAAAGAGGTCGCAGTATTTACAGAAAGTCTGGTGTCAGAAGGAATACAAGCTGCCTTACAGCTCTTTACAAACCTTGTAGCTTGTCTTATTTGAGGGGTTATATATTATGTCCATAGACACAAGAAAATAAGACCTAATCCAAATAATTTAATAGTGTGTGACGTTTCGGCAACAGCATTGTCACCATCATCAGACAACATGTTTATATTCTTTTGTCTGATGATGGTGACAATGCTGTTGCCGAAACATCACACACTAATTAAATTATTTGGATTAGGTCTTATTTTCTTGTCTATAGTCTATAATCCAAATTTTGCTTTATTATTAAGCCATAGTGTTTGATTGAATACCTTTTTTTTTTCTAAGATTCCACCCTTCAGTGTAGCATATATAAGCAGAATCATTTAATACAGTATTAGAGCTCTAAGAAGCGCACAGTCTGGTAGATTAAATTGGTGAAACCGCTGGGAGGGTTCACCACTGATGAGCCAAGCCCTCCCAATATATATTTTTTCATTGCAGTAAGAGCAGTAGAGGTTTATTTATTTATTTATTTTTTTGTGTGTAAAAGAAACATCCGTTCTTTAATGTTTTCATTTCTCTTCTTATCTCCACTTAATCATATCAGGGTATCAAGCTTGTAGAGTTTGTTGATGGTGTCTGCTGGGGATGAGTAGAGCTCATCAATGGATGAGTCAATACCCTTATTGATATGGTTTTCCTCCCCAAGACCTGTTAACTGCTTCAAAGTGCCGAGGGGTTGACCCTGGATGGGATAGGTGAAGTATGTCTGGATTTAGTCTGAACTCCTGGTACCCAAGGCATGAAGGCTGTCCCACTATGTCCAGATAAATGTTAACAGTCGTATTCCTGAAGGGGTCGGTGGAAGGATGGTCTAAACCGTTGGTTTTGACCGCTACGACCCGGGTTCGATTTTTTTTCTGTTTAAAAAAAAAATGCCCCAATGGCACCCGATTCTTGCTAAAGTCCAACCCTACCAGCGAGTGCAAGTAATCAAACAGGGCTCTGGCACATTTGTAAGTGCAAAGTCGAACTGCTTTTCACATGTGTAGACATGTGGTGCACTTACAGTAAAAGCAGTCGCCTACTTCTACCCACCATGATTTTCATGGCCTGTACCACGTGTACTAGGGATAAGCAAAAAAAAAAAAAATGTCCCATCAACAGGAAACACATCTAAATACTCCAATGAATTCTGCTCCATGATATATTTTGGAGTTGAGAATTGCAGCTTTAATTTCTTACATAAGGTTATATACAGTAAAACCCCTCTATAGTGAACCCCAATGGGACAGAGTTCACTATAGCCACTACACAGGGAGTCTACCATGATGGCCAGCACTAAGATAACTGAGTGTGTGGTCAGGAATGCTACAAGGAGCGCAAGGATGAGGATAGCTACTACCACCTGGCTGAGAAATTTAAAAAATGTTGCGCAGACAATAAAGATCGAATGGGCAACCTCCATGTGTACATCCCCAAGTTTTAGGACCTCTCATTTAATACATCGATTTTGTAATAAATCGATTTAATGTAATTAATGTATATAAAAATGTGATGTAATAAATTCATTTAAAAATATATATAAATATGCAATTTTTTTTTCTCTCTAAATATCTATATTATTTTAAATATTTCTTTTTTTTTTAATCTTATATTTTTGAGATCAAAGGAATAGAAATTTGATGGAGTTTATAGAGGTAATATTCAAATAGGTATATATATATATTTACATATATATTAAACACAATATATAAACTCGCCATGGTCGCATGTTATTGCCTTATGTTTAATTTATGCCTAACTGTATGAATTGATTGTTCTTTCACAGGGAAGGTTCTAAGGGACATGTTTGTAGTAAAGTGAGGTTGTTTTTGGACTCACACCAACAAATCCCTCGTTTTTCAAACCTAGATGTCTGTCTAACTGTGAAAGAAAGCAGCGAAGAGTTGGTCAAATAAGGTTTATTGGCAAGCTGAGGCAGTCTTGTTTGGCTGGAGTCAAGGCCACAGAGGTCACAGAGTGGAGGCCAGGTTCTTGTTAAATTGGAAATACACTAAAGATTCATCTACCTCGTTGTGTCATCAATTGGTTCCCAATGTCATGTGACCAGCCGTGGCGGCCATGTTACACCATGTCTCGCCATCTCTGCGGCCTTGCTAGCTCTGGTTAAGGAATAAATAACTCTAAGAGTTTCATGTTGTCACATCACTGTGGCTTATTTACAGTCGAACTTTGGTTTTCTGAATTGGTCACTAGCAGGAATGTCTATTATATGTAAAATCTATTGTTTGGGAGTGTCTCCTAGTGAGAATGTCTGCTAGCACGAACATATTTTCAAAGGGAGGACAATTTTGGTGGTTAAAAACTGTCTGTTGTTTAGAGGTGTCCACTAAGGGAGGTTCTACCATACAGCCAAAGTGGGGAGTTCTCCACTTGTATTTTTATACTTATCATTTTTACCTTAGCTACATGTATTGTTTATCACAGCACATGTTGAATAAAGTGTAGACATGGGATGTACTCCTTTATTCTAATGATTATCATGGCTTGTACCATCCCCTAAATGATCAGTCCACTGAAATATCACCTTGTCAAGTTCCAAAGAAGTGGGTACCACCTCACTTCTCTCACCCTGTGTTATATCCAGGCAATAGCTGCTCTAACTGTAGATCACGGAATGTGTTGAAACCTGCTGGTGATTCTCCACCAAACTCTGCAGCGGTGACAGAGGTGTACATATTCATTGTACATACTTGTATATATCTACACAAGGTAATAAGACCAAATAAATAGTGTGTCTTATTACCTTGTGTTTCTATAATCCAAATTCAAGGTAATAAGACTAAATCCTTATAAATAAATAGTGTGTGACGTTTCAGTAACAGCGTTGTTACCATCTTCAGACCAAGTACTGAATACGATTGAATACGATTGAATGAATATGATTCAGTACTTTTGTCTGAAGATGGTAACAACACTGTTACTGAAACGTCACACACTAGTTATTTATTTGGATTTGGTCTTATTACCTTTGTGTTTATAATCTATAATCCAAATTGTGGCTTATCATTTGTACATATCTAATTATTATTTTAAAATAATAGCGTAGGCACCATTGCATGTGTTGACAATTGTGTAACCTGAGCTACGTGGTGGGAGCAGAGATGCTACCACACCCATCACCAGGACTGGAGCAGCTGCCAGGAGTCACTCCAACATTTCCGCCAGTGTGTAGAAGTCTTCAAACAGCTGGAGAAAGGGGAGGCTGACCTCAGACCTTACCTCCCTCAACTCTAGCTGTGTTCCTTCCTTCTCTTTGTTGGATATGTTGACTGTGTCCCCACCTGGGTTCTGTCTGGTGGATGTTTGCAGAACAAATGTTTAACACAAGGTAATAAGACCAAATATATATATACAGTTAAACCTGTCTATAGTGCCCCCTCTAAATAGTGCATTCCTCTCTATAGCGCTTGATTTTAAACATTAAAAATGTAAACATTTTACATTAAAAGTGACCTCTCTATAGCACCCCATCTCTATAGCACCCTATTTTCATGAGTCCCAAGAGGGAACGCTATAGACAGGTTTAACTGTATATTGTGTGATGTTTCGGTAACAGCATTGTTACCATCTTCAGACAAAAGTACTGAATGAGAAAAAATATCACAGCATGTGACATTTTTGTTACCGAGACATTACACACTATTTATTTATTTAGATTTGGTCTTATTACCTTGTGTTTATAATCTATAATCAAAATTGTGCCTTATCTTAGAACAAATATTGTTTTAACCAATGGTAATTATTATATTTTCATTTTTTGTTCTTTCTTTATATAATACTAGATGAATGACCCGGGCAACGCCCGGGTTTACACGATTAAATGTATTATTCAAACACATAAAGCATAGCAAATATAGCAAGAGCAGTTATTTTAAACGGCGAATTAGATAAGTTATAGCAAAAAAATGAAAATATATATGTAAATATGTGAAATAGTTATAAATTAGAAAACCTGTAAATATAGTTAAGGACTTGCATTGTAATTAAGAAAAGCTTCTCGTCTAGAACGCTGCTCGTGAGCTAAGTTGAATAATTTGAATATATAGTTTTAATAATTGATTTATATATTTTTTAAAATAGCCTATCGTCTTCCCCGTATTTTTTTTACCTATGTATGGAAATTTTGGTTTGAATTAATGAACTACTGCGAATTTGTATACCGGACATACAAACAAACAAACATACAAACATTGATTTTTATATATATATAGATATAGTCTAGCCTCTTAATTCACACTTGCCATTTTCTTCAATTTAATCTGACTAGAATTCAACATGCCGACTTTAATTCAACCTAAAATTCTGTTCCCTTGGGGTGTTGAGCAACAGAACCTCCCATGAGAGACCACAGGCTGAAAACATGGTTAAATCTGGTGTCTCTTGGAGTAGTCTCTCCTTATCAGAGGCTCTGTCATGTCAAGTCATGAAGAGTCCTTTAGACTCTAATAAGAGGCCAGCTAAAGGAGGAACTGGGTTTTTCCATGTCTCTCATGGGAGATTACTGTATATTATCAAATCATCATTTTCTGACTCCCCAAAATATGCAAATTTATTTGTTATTGGAATAATTTCCATTATTTTTCTGATTAGCAGCAAAAACATTTCTATAGGAGGGCGCCAGCCATCCGTGACAGAGGCGGCCTATGACTGATTGATTAGGATATGCATTTATTTAAGGCGCCAATTTATAATTGTAACAAATAGTATTTGAATAAAAACATTCAATCGGGTAAAACAAGGGCGTTGCCCGAGTCATTCGGCTAGTATATATATAGTCACGACCGTCTTTCCTCATCGGCCTCTGTCATGGTGCGCGCGCACAGGGAGGTCACGTGCTCGCCGGCTCCCTCGAGCCGATCCAGCGACCTATGACATATTTGCCCAGGTCATTCGGCTAGTATATATATAGTCACAACCGTCTTTTCTCATCGGCCTCTGTCACGGATGCGCGCACACAGGGAGGTCACGTGCTCGCCGGCTCCCTCGAGCCGGATTTGAACCAGCGACCTAAGGATCACCGTTGTAACATCTACAGTGAGGTAAAACACGGGCGTTGCCAGGGTCATTTAGCTAGTAATATATATTAACTAGAACAGTAGCTCGTCACACATTTGGTAGAGGTATATCTAAATCAAAATGCTAACTTGAGTAATATTTTCATCAACATGAAAAATCTATTTAAAAATAGTTATGAAAATAGCTGTAGTGTTAAGCTGGGAAGAAGTTTGAAGCAGGAATATAGGAAAATTTAAATCCCATAATAAAAAGTGGTTAACTTGAGAAAACTTCAAAAACCTTATATCTAACTGATATAAAAATGTCTGAAATAGATCAAATTCAAATTTCAAAAAGTGTGTCAATTAAATTTAAAAATATCGATTAAAAATAAATATCGTAAAGATAGAGGCTGCCTGGCCGGCAATCATTGTTATTCAAATTAAAGATACTTCGGCAAGTAAATATTTTTATTATCTTTATTATTATTATTATATAAAAACAATTACTGGCCGAAGTATTTTTAATTTGAAGAAAAATAAATTTGTTGTTATTAAAAAAGACGCAGACCAACCCTCAGAATCTTACTACGAAGATGAAATAGCCGAGGATGACCCCGTGGCAATCATCTTGGACTCAATGGGCTGCTTGGATATCCACACAGAGCTTCTGGTGAGAACTTAATTACATATCTTCCACCTTTACATATGGAATTCTACACATGTCCATATGAAATTATACACATTTCAATATGGATTATATATATATACATATTTTACCTAAGTATAAATATATGGAATTATGTAAATATACATATGGGATCATATATATATATGTTTGTATATGGGATTATATGCACATTTGAATATGGGATTATATGCACATTTGAATATGGGATTATTTATATATGAATATGCAATTATGCACGTTTGCATTAAGGGATTATGTACATGTGTAATTTTGAAATTTACATAAGACAAGTGTTTAATTCCTTGAATCATCTAAAGACTTTTAAACTTTTCAATAAAAAAAAAGTTTTAATCCTCAAGTCTTTTTACGCTTCTGAGAGAGGCAAGACTTTGGAAGCTTAGCAGCAGAAATCCTTGGTCCATTGGATTCCTGACCAGTTATACCTGTTTAAAAGTTGAAGAAAAAAAAAACTCTTAATTCGCAATTTAGAACTATAAGGTAATATGTCCAAATAAATGGTGTATGAAAAAAAGTGCCCAATACAGGATTTGATCACAAGGAAGGTCGGCTTATAGCACTTGTCCACCGACTCCTCATTCAGTACTTTTGTCTGATCACAGTAACAACACTATTACTGAAATCTCACACACTATTTATTTATTTGGATTTGGTCTTATTACCTTGGTAGTTGTAATCTATAATCCAAATTGTCCCTTATCATTATCAATTCAGCTAATATTTAAAATGGTAATAATAATCTTTAATTTTTGTGTATATTTTTTTATGATGATTGTGTCAACTAATATGATTGAGTGAAGATAAGAAGATTTTTGCCATACAAAGACCTCATTAAAAATTGGTAAAGGAATCTAAAAAGAGGTCGCAGTATTTACAGAAAGTCTGGTGTCAGAAGGAATACAAGCTGCCTTACAGCCCTCTACAAACCTTGTAGCTTGTCTTATTTGAGGGGTTATATATTATGTCCATAGACACAAGAAAATAATACCTAATCCAAATAATTTAATAGTGTGTGACGTTTCGGCAACAGCATTGTCACCATGATCAGACAACATGTTTATATTCTTTTGTCTGATGATGGTGACAATGCTGTTGCCGAAACATCACACACTAATTAAATTATTCGGATTAGGTCTTATTTTCTTGTCTATAGTCTATAATCCAAATTTTGCTTTATTATTATGCCATAGTGTTTGATTGAATACCATTTTTTTTCTAAGATTCCACCCTTCAGTGTAGCATATATAAGTAGAATCATTTAATACAGTATTAGAGCTCTAAAAGAAGCGCGCAGTCTGGTAGATTAAATTGGTGAAACCGCTGGGAGGGTTCACCACTGATGAGCCAAGCCCTCCCAATATATATTTTTTCATTGCAGTAAGAGCAGTAGAGGTTTATTTATTTATTTATTTTTTTGTGTGTAAAAGAAACATCCGTTCTTTAATGTTTTAATTTCTCTTCTTATCTCCACTTAATCATATCAGGGTATCAAGCTTGTAGAGTTTGTTGATGGTGTCTGCTGGAGATGAGTAGAGCTCATCAATGGATGAGTCAATACCCTTATTGATATGGTTTTCCTCCCCAAGACCTGTTAACTGCTTCAAAGTGCCGAGAGGTTGACCCTGGATGGGATAGGTGAAGTATGTCTGGATTTAGTCTGAACTCCTGGTACCCAAGGCATGAAGGCTGTCCCACTATGTCCAGCTAAATGTTAACAGTCGTATTCCTGAAGGGGTCGGTGGAAGGATGGTCTAAACCGTTGGTTTTGACCGCTACGACCCGGGTTCGATTTTTTTTCTGTTTAAAAAAAAAATGCCCCAATGGAACCCGATTCTTGCAAAAGTCCAACCCTACCAGCGAGTGCAAGTAATCAAACAGGGCTCTGGCACATTTGTAAGTGCAAAGTCGAACTGCTTTTCACATGTGTAGACATGTGGTGCACTTACAGTAAAAGCAGTCGCCTACTTCTACCCACCATGATTTTCATGGCCTGTACCACGTGTACTAGGGATAAGCAAAAAAAAATTATGTCCCATCAACAGGAAACACATCTAAATACTCCAATGAATTCTGCTCCATGATATATTTTGGAGTTGAGAATTGCAGCTTTAATTTCTTACATAAGGTTATATACAGTAAAACCCCTCTATAGTGAACCCCAATGGGACAGAGTTCACAATAGCCACTACACAGGGAGTCTACCATGATGGCCAGCACTAAGATAACTGAGTGTGTGGTCAGGAATGCTACAAGGAGCGCAAGGATGAGGATAGCTACTACCACCTGGCTGAGAAATTTAAAAAATGTTGCGCAGACAATAAAGATCGAATGGGCAACCTCCATGTGTACATCCCCAAGTTTTAGGACCTCTCAGTTAATACATCGATTTTGTAATAAATCGATTTAATGTAATTAATGTATATAAATGTGATGTAATAAATTCATTTAAAAATATATATAAATATGCAATTTTTTTTTCTCTCTAAATATCTATATTATTTTAAATCTTTTTTAATGTTATATTTTTGAGATCAAAGAAATAGAAATTTGATGGAGTGTATAGAGGTAATAATATTCAAATAGGTATATATATATTTACATATATATTAAACACAATATATAAACTCGCCATGGTCGCATGCTATTGCCTTATGTTTAATTTATGCCTAACTCTATGAATTGATTGTTCTTTCACAGGGAAGGTTCTAAGGGACATGTTTGTAGTAAAGTTTTTAGATTGACACCAACAAATCCCTCGTTTTTCAAACCTAGATGTCTGTCTAACTGTGGAAGAAAGCAGCGGAGAATGGGTCAAATAAGGTTTATTGGCAAGCTGGGACAGTCTTGTTTGGCTGGAGTCAAGGCTACAGAGGTCACAAACAGAGTGGAGGCCAGGTTCTTGTTGAATTGGAAACACACTAAAGATTCATTATCTACCTTGTTGTGTCATCAATTGGTTCCCAATGTCATGTGACCAGTTGTGGCGGCCATGTTACACCATGTATCGCCATCTCTAGGACATTGCTAGCCCTGGTTAAGGAATAAACAACTCTAGGAGTTTCATGTTGTCACATCTCTGTGGCTTATTTACACTCGAACTTTGGTATTCTGATTTGCCACTAGCAGGAATGTCTATTATATGTAAAATCTATTGTTTGGAAGTGTCCGCTAGTGAGAATGTCTGCTAGCACGAACATATTTTCAAAGGGAGGACAATTTTGATGGTAAAAACTGTCTGTTGTTTAGAGGTGTCCACTAAGGGAGGTTCTACCGTACAGCCAAAGTGGGGAGTTCTCCACTTGTATTTTTTATACTTGTCATTTTTGCCTTAGTTACATGTGTTGTTTATCACAGCACATGTTGAACAAAGTGTAGACATGGGATGTACTCCTTTATTCTAATGATTATCATGGCTTGTACCATCCCCTAAATGATCCATCCACTGAAACATCACCTTGTCAAGTTCCAAAGAAGTATGTACCACCTCACTGGTCTCACCCTGTGTTATATCCAGGCAATAGATGCTCTAACTGTAGATCACGGAATGTGTTGTGTCGCTGGAGACCTGCTGGTGATTCTCCACCAAACTCTGCAGCGGTGTACATATTCATTGTACATACTTGTATATATCTACACAAGGTAATAAGACCAAATCCAAATAAATAATGTGTCTTATTACCTTGTGTTTCTATAATCCAAATTCAAGGTAATAAGACCAAATCCAAATAAATAAATAGTGTGTGACGTTTCGGTGACAGCGTTGTTACCATCTTCAGACAAAAGTACTGAATGCGATTGAATGAATACGATTCAGTACTTTTGTCTGAAGATGGTAACAATGCTGTTACTGAAACGTCACACACTATTTATTTATTTGGATTTGGTCTTATTACTTTGTGTTTATAATCTATAATTCAAATTGTGCCTTATCATTATAATCCAAATTGTGCCTTATCATTTGTACTTATCTAATTACTATTTTAAAATAATAGCGTAGGCACCATTGCATGTGTTGACAATTGTGTAACCTGAGCTATGTGGTGGGAGCAGAGATGCTACCACACCCACCACCAGGACTGGAGCAGCTGCCAGGAGTCACTCCAACATTTCCGCCAGTGTGTAGAAGTCTTCAGACAGCTGGAGAAAGGGGAGGCTGACCTCAGACCTTACCTCCCTCAACTCTAGCTGTGTCCTTCTCTTTGTTGGCATATGTTGACTGTGTCCCCACCTGGGTTCTGTCTGGTGGATGTTTGCAGAACAAATGTTTAACACAAGGTAATAAGACCAAATATATATATACAGTTAAACCTGTCTATAGCGCCCCCTCTAAATAGCGCATTCCTCTCTATAGCGCCTGATTTCACACATTAAAAGTGACCTGTCTATAGCACCCCATCTCTATAGCACCCTATTTTCATGAGTCCCAAGAGGGGGCGCTATAGACAGGTTTAACTGTATATTGTGTGATGTTTCGGTAACAGCATTGTTACCATCTTCAGACAAAAGTACTGAATGAGAAAAAATATCACAGCATGTGACATTTTTGTTACCGAGACATTACCCACTATTTATTTATTTAGATTTGGTCTTATTACCTTGTTTTATAATCTATAATCCAAATTGTGCCTTATTATAGAACAAATGTTGTTTTAACCAATGGTAATTATTATATTTTCATTTTATGTTCTTTCTTTATATAATACTAGACGAATGACCCGGGCAACGCCCGGGATTACACGATTAAATGTATTATTCAAACACATAAAGCATAGCAAATATAGCAAGAGCAGTTATTTTAAACGGCGAATTAGATCAGTTATAGCAAAAATTGAAAATATATATGTAAATATGTGAAATAGTTATAAATTAGAAAACCTGTAAATATAGTTAACACTTTTAAGACCAAGGGCTTGGTTACTAATTACGCTCGTGGGTGTGGGCATTTCCAAATGCATAAATCAGAGAGTTCAAAAATGGTCTAATTTTATGTAATCTGTCATAATTTGTCTTGCCATATGGAATATATTTAGAATTATCGTTCAAATGAAGCATAGATAATATTCTCATAAAAAGAGATCGAGGCATTTTGATTGATTGGCAAAATGTATTTTTCAAAAAATTATTTGTGGACCAATAGTCCTTTAGTTTAGGTTTTTTTACCAAAGACATGTGGATAATGACACAGAAAAATAACTTGAGCTGCACTAATGTAATACCTTTCCATTGGCTAAGAATGCCATGGGGTTGAAGAGGTCCTTTTTTTGACTCGCGATCGATAATGCTTCTAGCATATTGATTAGTTTCTGTCTTTATATTTTTGAAGGTTTCATCTGTAAAAAATAATTTGAAAGCTTCAAAAGGAGTAGATACAGGAGAAGCTAAATTTACACCAGGCTGTGCCGTAAATGGGGGAAGATTTACAGCTTGCCCTCCCGTTGTATCAGCCAGGCGCCAGCCAGGATCTTGGCCGCTAATTTGACCCCCTACTTTTGTCGCTGAATTATTTTTCTTAGTTGTACCACTACTTTGCCTTGGTTTTTTAGCTTGAGGAGGATCAATATATCAATTTCATTATCACTATAAATAATAGTTTCATCATCTGAACTTTGACAGTCTTCAAATTTATAATCTGGGTCTTTTTCCTCATCATCTATTTCAGATCCCGAGTCAAAAACGTATTCTAAGATATCATCCTCAATATTAGAATCAAAAGATGTGGAAATACCTTTTGAAGTACTCGGATGCTCAAGATGATTCATTATTTATATTATTTAGAGCGACCAAAGTTAGAAAAATGCGTGATAAGTTAGCAAGAAATAGAGAAAAAAAAAAAGAAAAATGTAAACAAGTGACTCAATCAGACCGAGTTGCCATTAGTTTCCCTTTACACCGGAAGAAAGGTCAAGACGCCATCTATTGCATCTCAAATGAACTAATAAACATCAAGGGCTATATTTCCTCAAAGATTCCCGGACGTTGGCCGTTATTTATTTTCCCATGCATTTTAGAAGTATGAGGACGTACCGGTACGTCCTTGGTCCTTTAGTTTCGAAGCCCTAGGACGTACATGTACGTCCTTGGCCACGAAAGTGTTAAGGACTTGCATTGTAATTAAGAAAAAGCTTCTCGTCTAGAACGCTGAGGCGACCTGCCGGCGGCGCGCGCCCGTTGGCTGCCGGCGAGCACGTGACTTCCCTGTGCGCGCGCATGGCTGTCGGCGACGCGACTGCCCGCCATGCGCGCGCACAGGGAAGTCACGTGCTCGTCGGCAGCCAACGGGCGCGCGCCGCCGGGCAGGTCGCCTCAGCGTTCTAGAGGGCGCTGCTCGTGAGCTAAGTTGAATAATTTTAATATATAGTTTTAATAATTGATTTATATATTTTTTAAAATAGCCTATCGTCTTCCCCGTATTTTTTTACCTATGTATGGAAATTTTGGTTTGAATTAGTGAACTACTGCGAATTTGTATACCGGACATACAAACAAACAAACATACAAACATTGATTTTTTTATATATAGATATAGTCTAGCCTCTTAATTCACACTTTTATTTAATTTAATCTGACTAGAATTCAACATGCCGACTTTAATTCAACCTAAAATTCTGTTCCCTTGGGGTGTTCAGCAACAGAACCTCCCATGAGAGACCACAGGCTGAAAACATGGTTAAATCTGGTGTCCCTTGGAGTAGTCTCTCCTTATCAGAGACTCTGTCATGTCAAGTCATGAAGAGTCCTTTAAACTCTAATAAGAGGCCAGCTAAAGGAGTACCTGGGTTTTTCCATGTCTCTCATGGGAGATTACTGTATATTATCAAATCATCATTTTCTGACTCCCCAAAATATCCAAATTTATTTGTTACTGGAATAAGTTCCATTATTTTTCTGATTAGCTGCAAAAAAAATTCTATTTTTTAATAGACAGTAGGGATTATAGAAATTAATATATATATATGTGATGATTTAAGACCATGGAATTGTTGTAAATAGTCTAAATATCCACTACCACATGTTCCACCCCATGACTGTATATAACTTCTTATGTACTGCACATAGAAAACCTCAACTAACATCAATCTGTACCGCGTAAGAATCTAATAAAGTATTGCAACTGTACAGATAGAAGGAATGGAGAGAGACAGGAGAAAGTTAAGGTTAAAACTAATCAGGCTTAGGACAGAAGTCGAAGCAAGGCCTAGCAAAAGAGGCCTCCAACCAGCACAAATATAAATAACTTGTACAGTCAATACTTCCTGGCAAGGCAAGACGTATCTGGTAACGTAGAAGTCATAAAAGCTAAGAGTGACGCCCAATTTCCGGAACAAGACCGGACGTATTTTCTATCAAAGAAAGCCGCGAGAAGACATCACCTAAGTAGGTCAACCAATAGCCTACGGCCACGTGAAAAAGTCCCACCAATTAGGAAAGAAGCATCTAAATAGGTCAACCAATAGGGAAAAAGCATGTGATCATCTCTCAACCAATCAGAGAGAAACTGAGTCTTGGTGTTAAATCAAGGACCTAGAATTGTCAGTCTTCGCTTGGAACTCAACGGTAACACTTGCTCTAAAATCTCTCTCTCCTCATCCCATTCCTTCTTGACGTCAGACGCTTTTAGTGGAATCTCTGTTTGTTTATTTCACCTTTGGCCCAGCTGTGTCGCCTTCCACCACGACTGCACGGTAGAGTTGACATCGAGGTTCGTCTAGCATCAGGTAACACTGGTCCCAGAGGTCCCAAGATATCACAGACTCCCCCGTAACGAAGAGTCGACAGGATAGTGGACGCCAAGGTACAAGTAAGCAAATAGACCACTGTCTGTACAGAAAGATGGAACAGGGAAGAGAGGAGGAGTCAAAGGAACCCATGAAGACCGATCCCGACTACGAAAGTGGCGGAAGCCCCACTTTTCCGAAGAAAGAAACACTCTCGGTAGGACGCAGGAAATTGTCTCCAGTCAGGAAGACATCACGCCCCCCGCCGCCGGTGTCAGATGTCCTAGGGAGGTTGACCACGACGCTACATCAGTTTTCTGCCGTGACCGGACATCGCGAGAGGTGGAATCGCTACGATGGTTCGTACGAGGCGCAGAGCTTCTTCACCAACTACGACGCCCAAGCAGATCGGGTCCAACTACAATACTCTACAAGACTGAGAAAGCCACCAAACCTCCTGCAAGCGCCCCTCCGAGTTACCAACACGCGAGCGTATGTTACCTGCTCCCCCGACCATCTCTAAACCACGAGCCCAGCGCAAACAATGAACTCTGACTGTCCCAAGGAACCTCCAACTATGACAACAGACCAGGCCTGTCCCGACATACAAGACAGCACCACAGTAGGTTCCTCCTTCTATAATTTTTGTTGAACTATTGCTCGTTCGAACTGAACTGTCCCATAATGTAAACCTACTCTACTACTTGTTACAGGAGCATCTTTCGATATAATTAGGCAGAATACCTTTAAAATAATAGAAATCAGTTTGTAAAAGAAATACCTGTCCATCCATTTAACTTAACTATTAACGCCATAGCTAACAATATTTTCACCATAGATTATATCTTTTTAAACGTAAAAATAAGTAACATAACGCAGAATCTAAAATTCCATATAATCGATACACCATTGCCTTTTGTCATTTTATTCCTTAATTCCATAAAACGATTTCTACTAATTATAAACTGTACTCAGCTACTCCTGTATCAAGATAATGTACCTCTACCAACTACCTTGTACAAATTCAACTCGTGCAAGCAACACGTGTCCCATGGACAGGTTAATACAACTGTCCCATTTACTAAATTTTTCCCTCCTGGAACAGGTTGCTCACACGTGGTGAACTCCAACATTCTTATTTAATCTTATTGTAATGTTCCTAATCCCATTTTCAACGCTCCTATGTCCTTTTCTTTCATATCTTTGGACAGAAGTAACTTAAATCACAGCCTTCCAAAACTATTCCAATCGTTAAATTCCCACATAACTACACTCCCTCGTACCTTCCTTTTACACGCATAGTTAAATATCGACAAATCACTCTCAACAAAATAAACAACACCCTCTCACATCACTTTTTCCAATTGACGACAATTTTTAATGCGCGACTTAACACCCAAATCCAATTTCGAGCTACACAAGCTGCATCACGTCGCCCTACTAAACACACACAATCTTTTTTTTTTCTCACATTAAACGTGTCATATCCACTAACAATATAAAAATTATCGATATGTTCGTACAACCAACAACCATGACTTTAGTAAATTTGTTATTCTTAGTGTAACAGGTTAGATTTTGTACAAAACAGAGACTTCACGCGACACCTTTTCATTTACAATTTTTTCGCTTCGTGTCACAGCGCCACACCACTAAACTCTTTCAATTTTCAGGCCAAAGACGCCTTCACCACGCCTGTGACACATTTATTTAACCACACATTGTCCACGTCGATAGTCGCAATTTCATTCAATTCTAACCCGATATCCATGAATAACATTTTTACTAAGTCCGCAAAAAACCATTCGATTTAATATTCACAGATACAATATCCGAATTTTCGAAATACAAACACAAATCTAACAAATGCTTGAACACACGGAATAACTCAACCTCTGTATCTCCCTATATCAATCCCATAACGCTTTTCACCAAAAGTGACAAATCAAAACGCTTTTGCGTTTACAATTATAGAAATAATATCTCCGAACGTAGTTCGAATTAACTTCCAATAAGTTGAAAGAAAGCAAGCAAGCCCCCTCGCTCCCCCCCTTGACCTAAATCCGGAATCGCATTAAAAATAGCTTCGCTCCCCTCTCTTCCGCTGGAGATGGACAAACAAATAGCCGACATTTTGTTACGCCCGTCGCCACCCCGATGTCACTCTAATGGATTTTCGCTACCTATTAAATCAAACATTAGTGCGCGCCTTTTACTTTTAATCTACGCCGATATCCCGTTTAGCTACTAAAACTTGCTTAACACGTTATTTTACATTTACTAACAAATCTGTTCACTAACATTCTCTCGCCCTCGATTAACTTGTCAACTTAACTTCGACACTTAGATCCAAGGACAACATTTTACTTACAAAAATCACACACACCCACATAAGTTTAAAAAAAAAACGACAACATTAGGACTCGGTGAGTTTCACAGTTGGAAACAATGTGATCCACGCGTCGCATCAAACTTAAAACAAATTCGATAAGTTAGACAAACTTAGGCCAACAAGACCAAAGATATCCATCGAGGACAATTTAAAGCTCTCTCCACCCATCCTAAAAAAAAAAAAAAAAAGGAACATTACATTTGGCCTACAACTTTCCATTCTTTCACGATATATAATTTCTATATATAATCTTACTTGCTCTTCTTTCTCGATGAACATTTTTTTAAAATTTTTCATTTTAATATCCTTTATATAATCATTATATAGCTCTTATAATTGTTTTTTTTACGTCAACCAATTAGTTTAGATTATTGTCTTTTTTTTATTATTTTTCTTTACCAAAACTTATTTACTTTTGCTTCATGACTCTATTTTATAATCAACTTTATATTTTATCTTTCATATCATATCTAATAATCTCAAGTTTATATTTCATGTTTATATCACTAATTTGCATTTATCATTTTATATTTTTTCTCACTTTATAAATTAGATGTTATTTACATTGTTTCACCTTCCGCTACCATGTCAATGCTATCGAGTATATTATTGCTCATTATTTTTTTTCATTTAATATTTTCACTTTCTATTACCCCTTATATACTGCTGTAGTGTGTTAATCTTTGTATCATATCATCACTATTTTTACTTTTTTTAAAGATTACTTTGCATTTAACTTCGCAATTCTATTTTCGATTTTTCAAGTCCTTTAACGCTATATGCAAAGCCTTAATTTCGCAATTTCATATCTCAATGATATATTCTTTTATAATCAAACTAAAAATCATGATCTAAAAACAGGGCAATCTTCAATAACCTCTTAAGCAACCACTTTAAAGGTTACTTCTTAAGAATTACTAACATTCCTTTTCCGCAGGAACTTTTAACTCCTTCGCAGGCTAGACTTGACCTACTTTGATTTCGTAATTAACAATCTTGACACATCGTCCCCCAGATTTACCTTCTCCCAACTTCTGGCTTGGATACGTGCAAATTGTATTTTTTTTTTTATTCCAGGGCACTCTCATGCCACACGCTGGCACATTTTTTTTTTATTTTACTCTTTTTCTCGCTAAGCCCCTGACGACTCTAATTAAAACTTTGATTTCTGGTCACTGATCTTCGCCTTCATTTATCCTGCATGCGTACGTCTTAACGACTAATTACTAAAACCCATAACAATCCCCTTATCTTACTTTTCGATTGTGGTACTGTAACTTTATTAGGTCCTTAAATTTACATGTGAAACATGGCCTAGGTTTTCCGCGCCGTGCACATTAAATGGTTTGGGACTTGAGTCAAAGTGACATTGCCTCAACCAAGTAATAACTAACCACTCAACCCTTTCTAACGCCCATCACGAAAAGATCATGATTTACCCATCCAATCATTTATATTTTTACCTATAATCATTATATGTTCCCTATTAAATATTTTATTCATATTTTTATTTTTACTTATATGTTTAATATTAGTTGTTTATGTTTTATTATCTCTTATGGATATACAGAAATCAACCCCATGTTATATACCAACTCACTTTAATTAATTTTTAAAAAATTACTTCCTTAATAACAGTCTTCCTATTCCGCTCTCTTAAATCCCTCCATATGAACCCTCTCACATCCGGGGCCATCTGTGATGATTTAAGACCATGGAATTGTTGTAAATAGTCTAAATATCCACTACCACATGTTCCACCCCATGACTGTATATAACTTCTTATGTACTGCACATAGAAAACCTCAACTAACATCAATCTGTACCGCGTAAGAATCTAATAAAGTATTGCAACTGTACAGATAGAAGGAATGGAGAGAGACAGGAGAAAGTTAAGGTTAAAACTAATCAGGCTTAGGACAGAAGTCGAAGCAAGGCCTAGCAAAAGAGGCCTCCAACCAGCACAAATATAAATAACTTGTACAGTCAATACTTCCTGGCAAGGCAAGACGTATCTGGTAACGTAGAAGTCATAAAAGCTAAGAGTGACGCCCAATTTCCGGAACAAGACCGGACGTATTTTCTATCAAAGAAAGCCGCGAGAAGACATCACCTAAGTAGGTCAACCAATAGCCTACGGCCACGTGAAAAAGTCCCACCAATTAGGAAAGAAGCATCTAAATAGGTCAACCAATAGGGAAAAAGCATGTGATCATCTCTCAACCAATCAGAGAGAAACTGAGTCTTGGTGTTAAATCAAGGACCTAGAATTGTCAGTCTTCGCTTGGAACTCAACGGTAACACTTGCTCTAAAATCTCTCTCTCCTCATCCCATTCCTTCTTGACGTCAGACGCTTTTAGTGGAATCTCTGTTTGTTTATTTCACCTTTGGCCCAGCTGTGTCGCCTTCCACCACGACTGCACGGTAGAGTTGACATCGAGGTTCGTCTAGCATCAGGTAACACTGGTCCCAGAGGTCCCAAGATATCACATATATTTGAAACGAAGGCGATAAAAACGTGGTAATTTTCTTTTATTGATAAAATACAAGCTTTCAGGCAAGAATGCCCTTCCTCAGGTTACAACTGGGCAGGAAACAAAAGTGCCAATTTTATAAGCGAAAGAAGTAAAATAAATTTACATGCTATGAAGAAGTATGGGAAATTTACATACTATTAAAAAGTAAAAAGCAAAGGATTTACATATTTACAGATGAATGGAGAATATTTTAAAAAACTATGGACATGAAAAATAGCTCATACCGCAAGGAGCACCAGAAGAATAAAAAGAGAAAAGGGACGAAAGGAACGCAAAGCATGAGAACACGGTAGAGCGGGATAAAAGACTAAAAGATACAGTAGGTAAAAAGTTCAGCTGGGGGGAATGGCGGGGTAAAACACGGAGTACTGGGGTGGGAGGTCGATTTTACGGTTAAAGCTGGGCGTGCAGTGAGAAACCAAAGATTCAAGGACCAAGCGCTGATACTTGTTCCCAACGCCCTTGTAAACGCATACAGCGCTGTCCAAATTAAACGAGTGGCGGAATTCTGTTATGTGTTGGCATAAGAGAGATTTGCGGTCGTTGGTGCGTATGTTGCGGCTGTGTTCTGATAATCTGGTGCAGATAGATTGACCGGTTTCTCCGATGTAACACTGTTCGCAATTGAGACACCGTGAAATCGACCTCCCACCCCAGTACTCCGTGTTTTACCCCGCCATTCCCCCCAGCTGAACTTTTTACCTACTGTATCTTTTAGTCTTTTATCCCGCTCTACCGTGTTCTCATGCTTTGCGTTCCTTTCGTCCCTTTTTCTCTTTTTATTCTTCTGGTGCTCCTTGCGGTATGAGATATTTTTCATGTCCATAGTTTTTTTAAATATTCTCCATTCATCTGTAAATATGTAAATCCTTTGCTTTTTACTTTTTAATAGTATGTAAATTTCCCATACTTCTTCATAGCATGTAAATTTATTTTACTTCTTTCGCTTATAAAATTGGCACTTTTGTTTCCTGCCCAGTTGTAACCTGAGGAAGGGCATTCTTGCCTGAAAGCTTGTATTTTATCAATAAAAGAAAATTACCACCTTTTTATCGCCTTCGTTTCTAATATTATTGCGTGGCCACGTCATGTCTGATATATATATTTGTAGATGTAATATGCAATTAGGTCAGTTGTTTAGCTAATTTCCATATTTTTACTGGGGTCGAAGCTATGATTCCACAGACCTAACTCTTTAATATACCAACATTTATATATATAATTTTACTGTCCTAAAAAGCTTATTTCCATAATGTACTTAAATACCTTTTCTAAGATTCCACCCTTCAATGTAGCATATATAAGCAAAATCATCCAATACAGTATTAGGGCTTTAAGAAGCGGTCTGGTAGATTAAATTGGCGAAACTGCTGGGAGGGTTCACCACTGATGAGCCAAGCCCTCCCAATATTTTTTTTTATTGCAGTAAGAAGAGTATAAAAGAAAAATTCGTGCTTTAACACTTTCACTTAATATATCTACATACAGTCAAACCTGTCTATAGCGCCCCCTCTATAAATAGCGCCACCCTCTCTAAAGCGCCTGATTTTAAATACGTAGTATGATGTAGCATATATAAGCAAAATCGTCCAATACAGTATTAGGGCTTTAAGAAGTGGTCTGGTAGATTAAATTGGCGAAACCGCTGGGAGGGTTCACTACTGATGAGCCAAGCCCTCCCAATATATTTTTCATTGCAGTAAGGGCAGTAGAAGTTTGTTTTATGTATGAAAGAAACATTCGTGCTTTTAAATCCTTTCATTTTATACGATGTGATTTACATTAAAAGTGACCTGTCTATAGCACCTTATTTTGGTGAGTCCCAAGAGGCAGGTTTAACTGTATCTATATATTGTTACATCAATGTTAATGCGCCCTACATTTATTCAAAATATTCTATGATATTTAATATTTATTTAAAACAGAATATATAGATTATCATCATTCCTTTTTATAGTTTCATTCCTTTGGTAATATTGTTATTGTACATATATATTGATGGGTTATTGGAGCGAGAGAGGACCTAGAGGAAGATTGCGGATCACGACCTACGAGGAAGACAACGAATAAATAAACACAATAACTTTGGAAGGTAATTTATTTTTATTTACTTTTATTTATTTGCTTTGAATATGGAAACCCGCTCGGGAAACGTGTATAACACCAAGAAGGAAGAAACCAAGGTCGACGACCCTGCAAAGCTGCAACTTGGTGCAACAATATCCAGGTAAAATTTCTCAATGATTGGTGAACTATGGAGGAAACTTATTGCTACAACTTCCCTTCACACAGATGGTGCTCTATGTTACTTGTCTAGGCCTAAGGTGTGGAAATGGCCACTTACTTCATTGATTTTGGGACTTCTGCCTGTAAATACATTGGTTGGGAGGGTTTAAATTTCTCTAAATAAACTGTGTACACACTGTCATTACAATGAAGTGGATTTGTAAACTTATCAGTTTGAGAAATTCTACAAACACATTCATGGACAAAACTTAAGGAAGTTGTACCTTTCACTATGTATATTGGGATTCAGACAATAACTCTGAAAGATATTACAGTGACTTTTATTGAAGATACAAGATAACCAAGTGTGAGCAAAATTGTCCCTGTCTCCTTAAAAAAAAAATAGATGACCGGCGACATCAAAGACTTTCCACTTAAGTTTTGTCCATGAGTGTACATCCACAAAGGTAACAAGACCAAATAAATTATTACCTTGTGTTTCTAATCTATAATCCAAATTGTGTGTCTTATCATCATATATATTTGATGACATCTGTACATAACTGATTATTGATTGTACATTTATGAACTAGGTTGCTCCTGGTGAGTGGCGGAACCTAATAAAGTTATTTTAAACTGGAAAGTTGACTTGTTCTCAGCTGTTATTGCAATTCCACCCATCAACATCCAAGTAGCTCAAAGTAATAAGACCAAATCCAAATATGTTTACACAAATTAGCGCACTATTTATTTGGATTAGGTCTTAAAACTTCGTAGTTTTAATCTATAATACAAATTGTACATCTCAGTAGCTGCTGAATGTCCCCCCACCTATGGTAAGGCTGATGGACACTGCTAGAAGGAAAGGAGTCCCACGGGAGTAATGGTTCTCAGTAAGGCTGGAGGGTTCTTCTGTGTGAAGCTGCAGAGGTGCCAGGGTTGACAGGCAAGAAGCAGATCTTCACAAAGGACTGACAAGATGCAACACACGACACTATTTACATATTTTCAAATAAGGAATATATTGGATTGGATTAAAGGGATTTATTTGCCAATATTTCAGTTGGCTGAACGCCAATCTTTGTCAATGCATAACAACATATTTATTTTGTACCTAGATAGATATTGTATATCTAGATAAATATGCTATTATCCCTTGACAAGGATTGGCGTTCAGCCAACTGAAATATTGGCAAATAAATCCCGTTTTCAATTCATTGTGTGCCTTGTTATTATCCGAAAATATGTAAATATGTGGATTGCTCTATTTCCAAAACTATTTACATATGTTGACTTTTCTTTATAGAGACATAAGCACTGATGGTGTAGAGAGAAAGAGAGTTGAGAATAATAAAAAATAAATAAATAAAATAATAAAAGATAGAAAGATAACAAATGAATAAACTAAAAAAAAAAGGAAAATTGAAGTAGAGCCATTGTCAATGGCTATAGTTACAGATTGGAATGGCATTGTACTGTTTATTTAAAATTGGTCTTTGTATATGTTTTGTTGCTATTGTAATTAACACTACATGGGAAATTTAAAGGTACAAGAGAATATCTGGAAGTCTACATAGATAGACATCAGAGAATGGCTGAAATTACCAACTGCATAGGTATTTTACGTTGCACATAAAACAGTAGAATTCAAGCAAAGAGTACTACGCCTCTCTTGGTAGCTTTGAAAGAAGAAGAATATAGAGTAGAAGATACTTTCTGTAAAGGAAACAACACCTAGTTGCAGAGTCAAAGTTTCCTTTGGGAAGAGGTGTTCCCTTACTAAGAGAGTTTATACAGCAGAAATACCTCTTTGTAAATGACAACACTTAGTTGCAGAACTAAAGTGTCTTTTAGGGAGAGGTGTCCTCTTACAGGAGAGCAGCAAATGGGTAAAAAAAACCCGGTAATTTTGGTAATAAAAAGCGCCCGTTGAATAGAGGTGTCCGATTGCGGGGTGTCTTCTAATGGAGGTTCTACCGTATGTCATTGGTTAGGGAGGAAAATTGTTTCTGTGATAGGACTGTTGTTAAAGTTGAAGCATACCTCAATATTGCTCGTCAGGATAAGATTTGCAGTTGTAAGGAAGGATTTCGGAAGTAAACTAGGGCCTACAGTAAGAGTAACTTAATACACAGAAAAAACGTACACTCAAGAGTACAACACCAACAACAAAAAGGAGGTCAATAAAAAAAACCTCACGATTTGTTAAATAAAATAAAAACAGTACTTATTTTCTATTTGCAGCGTTGATAAGGAGCGGTCCGGGGTTACACAGGTATGTGAGGAGATCACCAGACAAGCACACAGAACGCTTTGAGCATCTCCACTCGAAGACCACCACTCCGTTTCAACCCTATTTTATGTAGAAACATGGCCACATTCGTCCAATGAGAAGACGTGGGAGATCAGTTCACTTAACAAATAAACAACATTCTTCCCGCATAACTGAGAATATTAAAACTGCTATGTTTGTCAAATAATTTGACAGAACTATCTAAATAAAATGGAATGTTTAGAAGGAAATAAGTAAACAAAATGTTATGTTG